>CM067371.1:50909015-51509015 GCA_034401795.1 Chaetoderma sp. LZ-2023a | reverse complement strand
TGCAGTCAAAATGTCAAGAAATTGATTGTAATGCAACTCCGAAGAAGAAGACTAATGAAATTCAACCAAGTTTAGTATGTGAGTTACCCATATCAATGTGGAGTGGATGAGCACATGGGGTCGGTGATGGGGGTCAAGAGATCATGAAATTGATTGTAATGCAACCCCTCTGACACTGTTGGATGAAAATCAACCAAATTTGGTATGTGAGTTACCCATATGATCGCGGAGTGCAAAAGGACATTTACATTTGGCTCCGCTCCTAGAGGTGGGTTGTGGCAGTGTGTGCGAGTGCGTGCGTGTGTGTCAAAAGTTCAAAGCGGTGAACGTGGGGATTTGCGATGACACGCCATCGACCAATCAATCTACATGTAGTATTAATTGTGTTTTTATTAGTTTCCTTAATTAACGCGGCTGGTGCTGTCCATGGCCATTGTGAGAGTCGTAAACATGTTACATATAAACATATGTGTATATATACATGTATATATTAGATGAGATGAACTAGCCAAACTTTTTAACTCTATTAGTATTCATGTCTCAAATTCAAGACAGTTATACTGTTCAATATTTTGGAATCAATTCGACTGAAAACAGTCAAATTAGTTTCACAATGGTCAACAGAATATCTTTAACATCGACTAAAAAGGAGATCTTTGAGCCTATGATGTAGTATGGTTACTGCTCAATATTTTGAAATCAATTCGACTGTAAACAGTCAAATTATGTGTAGTTTCAAAATAGTCAACAGAATATTCCTAACAGAGACTAAAAAGGAGGACAATGGGTTTCATATCTAAATGTGCTTTTACTCTCCCGTGACTGGCATGTGTGGTGAGAACCTGCAAAAGGAGAAGAAACATGAGGTACCTTCGGGGCATAATTTTTCTTTTCTCGCATCTCAATTTGCTACACATATTTAGGCATTTGCTATACATTTTGCAACATGCATAGCTATATCTGCTATGCAAAGTTTGGACAGTCATATTAATTTCAAAATATTCAACAGCTTTTATGTTTGTTTGCTCTGAGATTGATATACAGGGAATTTTATCCGTAAAAGAGTTAATTGCTATACATTTTTGCCGACAACTATACAATTTATAATTTGCATAGAAATATATGCTATGCAAAGATAAAATTCTTAATTATGCCCTGTACCTGTAGACACACTGATAGAGATCCCCGGCAATACAATATTAATCATTCTCATAGTTACAATAGTCGTTCATATAAAAATGGAAAAAACAAACAATTAGTATACACTATCTACATAAATATATAATATGTGGCCAATATCAGTATACTAGCGGCCAAGATCATAGGCAGCCAAGATCGGTGGTGACCACTTTTCGTGATGGTAAAAATAAGGATATAGCCGAAATAAAGGCCCCGTTTTCGCGACTGACTGCATCAGTGAATTTCACGGGTCACCACCTATCTTGGCAGTGTTGAACCCTGTACTCTTTGAACCTCAATTTCTGGAAAACTATACAGGAGAGGTAATCTGTTGAATATTTTGAAACTAATTTGATTGGGTGCTACAGAATGTTTATTAAATAGTAAAGATATACAATTCATACATTTGCAAAGTGTCAGACTATTAAGTATTTATGACAGACTAAATCGAGTCATTCATGACGTAATTGATTATGACATCACATAGTTGATTATAACATTCCTCAATGGGCCTTTCCATTTTTAGCTATGCCCCGCCCATCACTAGCTAAGCTCCACCCACACCTCGCCGTGTTGGGATTGATCGATCCCCGAATGCCCTAGCTATCAATTTCCTGAAAACTATACAGGGAAGCTGTTGAATATTTTGTAACTAATTTGACTGGGTGTGCGCCCAGTCAAATTAGTTTCAAAATATTCAACAGAATATTTATTAAATAGTAAAAGCAAACAATTTGTACAACAACGCATAGACCGTCTTCAAATATGCGTTCGTGATGTACTTATCGACGTCATTCATTATGATGTCGTTGTACACATCACACAGTTCATTATGACGTCATGATGGGTGGGTACTCTGGAAAGGTGAGTTGACATTACTCAAGTGTCTGATTTCCTAATCAAAATACAGCATTTGTTAGCAGATGTCAAGCAAATCATATACAGGGTTTGTACAAGTCATGGAAAGTCATGGAATTTAAGAATTAAAATTCCAGGCATGGAAAGTCATGGAAAATCAGGATATTTGATCATATTTCATGGAAAAGTCATGGAAAGTGGTAATCATGTAAAATAAAAGAAATCTGTGAGCATAAATTTCCGCCGTCACCTCTCTCATGTCTATGCAATAAAGTTATGGCAACAGCTGATCAAACAAGGCTTTGGATTGGTTCTTTACAAGACGCGCTATGCAAACATTTTGCAGAATAAAGTCAGATCGTAATTTATGTAGATACATTGTACGTTATAAACTCAAATCTCCTGCATGTATTGTCATGTAGATGTTAATTCTTAGAGGTCA
Organism: Chaetoderma sp. LZ-2023a; assembly: GCA_034401795.1. NCBI lineage: Eukaryota > Metazoa > Mollusca > Caudofoveata > Chaetodermatida > Chaetodermatidae > Chaetoderma > Chaetoderma sp. LZ-2023a. The sequence goes on along the minus strand of CM067371.1, from coordinate 51,506,536 downwards.
TAGAATCTGTTAATTTTGGTACTGCAAAGCCATGGAATTTCAAACACAAACAGGTGTACGACCATATGCAAGTAGGTGTCCGTGAAGAAAATGGCTGAATAGGGTCAAAGAGTAAGCATCGGCATTGTATGTCTTTGGTGAATCTACAATTTACATATACTAAACATTCTGTTGAATATTTTGAAACCAATTTGACTGGGTACTTTATGGCAGCAACAGCTCCCAGTTAAATTAGTTTCAAAATTTTCAACAGCTTACCAGCTGTTTAGTACATGTATTGTTGCCTTGAAATTAAGACTCTGGGAACTCGGCGTTAACTAACAATTTAACCCTCAAATTTGACTTTAAAAAATTTAATCTTCTCAGAAAACGTCCATTTACAGCCCAGGAGAAGACTATTTTTGAAAATTTACCACTTGAATGATTGGCTGGGTTATCGAGCCAGTCATTCCAGTGGTAAATTTTCAAAAATATTCTTCTCTTGGCCTTGCGAATGGACCACTGTTGAAGTCTTTTTTGGCTGAGATGTGTGGTGATGGGTTAAAATCAATTCAAGGCAAGTGTACAAGGTGGATGAAACTTATGGAAAATGGGCGGAGCATAGCTATGTAGAAACAAAACCATCTACCGGGTATTAATTTATTTGTAATTGTGCTGACGTTATTTTTCAGATGTATCTACCCGCGTAGCCTGTCAATGTAGCTCCCATACACATACTACATACTGCTCACTGCTGCACTGTCCCCTGTTACAGATATAGATAAACAACATGGAGTTCATGTTACATGTATCTTGCTTCAGTTGCATATCCGTCTTGTTAGCCATCCTGATGATTCTGTTCAGAGAAGCAGGAGCAATGCGCAATGGTATGTATGTTCATGAATGCACGAGTTCATGCATTGATGGATCTATCATGTTATGGATGTTTCCAGTTTATCCATCAATCATACGATGTCATAATCAGCTGCGTGACGTGTAGCGTGATGTCATATTCAATGACATCATGAATGGCGTAGATACATGTAAGTTCATCACTAACGCTTAATTGATGATTGACCAAGCGTTGTAGGAATTGTATGTCTCTACTATTTAATAAACATGCTTTTGAATATTTTGAAAAACTCTGTCAAATTAGTTTCAAAATATTCAGCAGTTTACTTGATGTATAGCTACAGTAGTTACCATGAAATTGAGATTCTACATGTAGTAGTAGTAGTAGTAGTAGTAGTAGTAGTAGTAGTAGTAGTAGTAGTAGTAGTAGTAGTAGTAGTAGTAGTAGTAGTAGTAGTAGTGTTCAAAGTGTTAAAACGCACGTACAAAGTTGATGGAGCTTAGCTAGAGAGGGATGTGGCATACATGTAGCTAGAAAAGGACATTCAAAAGGCAGATATTTAAATTTTCTTGACCTCAATTCATTTTATTAATTCCAATTCCAATTCTGTTTCCACATCAATTCATTTTGTCAATTCCAATTCCAATTCCACCGAGAAAAGTTCAATTCCATTTGGTCAATTCCAATTCAATACCGATATTTTCTTGAGATCAACATTGTTATATTTTAACCATTTAATACTAAAGATTGGCCAGGAAAAACTAGATTTATCATTTGCAAATGTTCATTTACAGGATAAGAGAAAACTATTTTTTAAATTTAAAAATGCTCAGTTATGGAATCAGTCATTCCACTGGTAATTTAAAAAAAATAGTCTTAGCATACATGTACATGTGATTCTTCCTCAAGAACAGTGCAGAATGCATTTAAGTTGGCTTCTCCTTTAATATTTAAAGCAATTAGAATAAAAATTGTGGTTGCCAATAGGTAGTTATATCTTTAAGTCAAATTATTGTCCAACGTCAATATTCAGCAGATCTTATTTTTAGTTTATTTGACTTAATTGTAGCTTAATGCAGAGTTTTTGACTCACCTGCGAAGCAGGGTCGAGACATAGGTATCACTTTTCCGGCGGCGGCGTAAACTTTTAAGTTAAGTTTATATCTCAGCAATGCCTGATCCAATTGGAACCAAACTTGGGTGCATGGTAATATACATCAAAAGGAATCAGCCCTCCGATAAAAAGGCCATGAGGTCAAGGTTACGGGGGGTCAAAGGTTACAGTATAATCTTTGTTAATATTTTACGTTAAGTTTTTGCGTTAAACAAAAGCTATTGCCTTATATCTCAGCAATGCCTGATCCAATTGGAACCAAACTTGGGTACATGGTGATATACATCAAAAGGAAGCAGCATTCTGATGCAGACATCATGCGGTCAACGTTATGGGGGTTAAAGGTTACAGTATAATCTTTGTTAATATTTTATGTTAAGTTTTTGCATTAAAGAAAAGTTATTGCCTTATATCTCAGCAATGCCTGATCCAATTGGAACCAAACTTGGCTACATGGTGATATACATTGAATGGAAGCAGCCCACCGATAAACCAGTCATGACGTCATGGTTATGGGGTCAAAGGTCACAGTATAATCTTTGTTAATATTTTACGTTGAGTTTTTGCGTTAAACAAAAGTTATTGTCTTATATCTCAGCAACGCCTGATCCAGTTGGAACCAAACTTGGATACATGGAGATATACATAGAAAGGAAGCAGCACGCTGATGCAGGCATCATGTGTTCAAAGTTATGTGGTCAAAGGTCACAGTATAATCTTTGTTAATATTGTACGTTGTTTTTGCGTTAAACAAAGTTATTGTCTTATATCTCAACAATGCCTGATCCAATTGGAACCAAACTTGGGTACATGGTGAGTTACATTTAACGGAAGCAACATGCTGGTGCAGACATCATGAGGTCAAGGGTATGGGATCAAAGGTCACGGTATTATCTTTGTTAATATTTTACGTTAAGTTTTTGCATTTTAAAACAAAAGTTATTGCCTTATATCTCAGCAATGCCTGATCCAATTGGAACCAAACTTGGGTACATGGTGATATACATCGAAAGGAAGCAGCATGCTGATGCAGATATCATGCAGACAAGGTGAAAGGGGTCGAAGGTCACAGTATAATCTTTGTTAATATTTTACGTTAAGTTTTTGCATTAAACAAAAGTTATTGCCTTATATCTCAGCAATGCCTGACCAATTGGAACCAAACTTGGGTACATGGTGATATACATTGGATGGAAGCAGCCCACCGATGAAGCAGTCATGACATCAAGATTATGGGGTCAAAGGTCACAGTATAATCTTTGTTAATATTTTACGTTAAGTTTTTGCGTTAAACAAAAGTTATTGTCTTATATCTCAGCTATGCCTGATCCAATTGGAACCAAACTTGGACTCATATACATCGAAAGGAAGTAGCACGTTGATGCAGGCATCATGCATTCAAAGTTATGGAGTCAAAGGTCACGGTATAATCTTTGTTAATACTTTACGTTAAACAAAAGTTATTGTCTTATATGTCAACAATGCCTGATCCAATTGGAACTAAACTTGGGTACATGGAAATATACATCGAAAGGAAGCAGCACGCTGATCCAACCATCACGAGGTCAAGTTTATGGTGTCAAAGTTCACGGTATAATCTTTGTTAATATTTTACGTTAAGTTTTTGCGTTAAACAAAAGTTATTGTCTTATATCTCAGCAATGCCTGATCCAATTGGAACCAAACTTGGATGCATGGAGATATACATCAAAAGGAAGCAGCACGCTGATGCAGGCATCATGCGTTCAAGGTTATGGGGGTCAAAGGTCATGGTATAATCTTTGTTAATATTTTACGTTAAGTTTTTGCGTTAAACAAAAGTTATTGTCTTATATCTCAACAATGCCTGATCGAATTGGAACCAAACTTTGGTACAATACATGGAGATATACATCGAAAGGACGCAGCATGCTGATGCAGGCATCACGAGGTCAACCTTTCCGACGGCGTCAACATTAAGTTTTTGCGTTTAGCAAAACCTTTTAGCTTATATTTCAGGATTGGTTAAGCCTATTGCAACTAAACTTGGATACATGGTTACCTATAATGATAGGAAGCAGCATGATGATGTTGGGGTCACACGGTCAAAGTAATTGTGACAAACAGGAGACAGGCGAGACATTTAATTCCGCGGAATTCTTGTTTCTGATTAATAGGACTAAAGGTTAATGCATGTCTAATTATTGTAGATACATGTAAACCTTGCTATTTAAATGTTTGCATTAAAAAGCATTAGAATACAATGTATATAGTACAGTACTGAGTGAGAGTACTGAGCACATGTACATGTATGTACATGTAGAGTTTGAATAACACCTCTAGTCCAGGTGTCTGTTTTAAAAGATGAGACATTTCACAGAGGCGGTTGTTCGATGATTCCTTTGTTATGTAGGAGGGTATAATTACAGGGCAATTATCTTGTAATGTACTGCTTTCTTCACCCATTTCATTCCATGCAGATGATAGTTATTACTTTACTGAACACTGTTGTTAATATCTTGATGAATAATTTTAACACAATTTGGTTATCTTGGTTCTAACTTATATATTTGAAATCATTTTGACTAATTTGTATGATTTTAAAGATGGCATGGTTTCATAGAACTGAAAACCTGTTTCCAGGGAATGCAGTATGAAATAAGTAGATCAGAGGCTTTGATCGAATAAAGGAGGTACAAAGCTCACATAGGATAGAAGGCTTAATTGGTCACTGGTCAGGGAGAATTGAGTTAATTCAATAATGTATTAAAGTTCATAGCATTTATCAGATCTTTATTTTGTCAATTCAGAGAGCGAGAGATTATTTTTGAAATTTACCATTGGAATTACTGGCTCAGTTATTCAGCTAGCCGCTCCAGTGGTAAATTTTCTAAAATAGTCTTCCATTGGCCAGCTACTGTACATTTCTGAAACTCATTGCAGAAGCTGTTTTGGCCGGCTTAGGGGTTAAAGGGTTAAGGGCTAACTTGCTCATCACTGAATTTTCAGTATCTCAAATTCTAGTCTTCAAACCAAACATATAACTAAGTTGTTAAAATTATTTTTAATAGAAACTGTTGCAGCCACAGGAGACATAAGTATTTAGTCAAATTAATTTTAAAATATTCAATCAAGCATCTACTAACAACTGGCATAATAAATATCATCAACCTGCATATAGAATGAAATGTGGTAAATGGTATCCTATAGATCATTTGGGATGAAATGCATTAAGGGCATATAAAGAGCAGTGTGTAATTTATACATATTACTAACCCTAACCCTACATGTAATAGCTATAAATTATACACTGCTCTTTATATGCCCTTAATGCATTTCATCCTAAGTGATCTATAGGATACCATTTGCCACTATTTCATTCGATATGCGGGTATAGCCAACAATGTTCAGTAAATCTATCACAAATTATGATTGGAATTGATTGGAATTTATCCATTCCGGGCAATTCAAATTATCCAATCGTATTCCAATTATGTTGTCTTAAAATTTATCAATTCCAATTCCAATTCCGGAGTCCTCAGATTTATCAATTCCAATTCCGGAATTGAATTGGAATTGACTGATCAATTCCAATTCCAATCGGAATTGACCCCAACCCGGGACATGATTGACAATCCTCTTACCCCCCAAATGTATGTGTACCCACATGTGACAGGTATTGCATTTCTTAATTAAACATTTACAGGTAGGCCTACATGTACATGTGTACATGGACATGTGTATGTAAATGTAAAATCTTTTGTGACTCCTCTAATTATTCAGGGATCTGAGTTTTCAGTACTCGTGTCATATATTATCTCTCGTCATACAGTGTACATTTGTCATAGGTACATGTACATGTTTTGTTTTCCAAATACGACTTAGACTCGGGAGCCACTGATGTGATTTGGCAGAAATTCGGCAATTATAATAACTGGTCGGTCATACATATAAATGCCAAATGTTCAAGGAAGGTGATATGTGGAAAAAATCTCAGGCATGAAATTTGCGCATTTATGTATCCATTTTGAACTTATTTTACACGCATCGCTACCTACATACAGTGCTTCTACTTGTTCTTATGGCATTTAAAAATAACTCTGGTCTTTTCTGAACTTGGGTGAATGTATACACCTGTGCAAAAGTTAAGCACCAGCAAAAACAATAGAACGTAGAAACATGATGGTACAACTAGGCTGCCATACTTTTTGTCCCCGCGTTAGCTGACATAATTCCAAGTACGAAATGCACATGCATGCATGACTTCACGCCGCTTGATGTCCGTGCGTGGCGGGAAACAGCACACGTGTTCAGTTATCTAAAAGTCCAGTTTGAGGTGTAGAACATTACATACAGATTTAGGCGACAAGATTAGGAATTTTGTGTTCATGACCGTGGTTTATTTGTACAGAGAGAATTAGGTCTTGATTGTGAACCGCTATGGCAAGACGAAGGTTAAGTGATCGTGTGAAATGGCAAATCATAGCCATGCATACCACTGGTATGTCATGCAGAGAGATTGGCAGACAGCTGAACATTAACCATACTGTAATCAGTCGTTTGATTGCAAAACATGGGCAAACTAACGAGGTGAAGGACAGGCCTAGATCTGGAAGACCGAAGAAGACTACTGCCCGTGATGATCGAGCCCTAGTACGCCTTGTTAGGAGATCTCCATTCACCAACAGCAGAGTGCTCAGCCAGCAATGGGAAACGCGCAATAGAGTGTCAATGTCTACCGTCAAAAGGAGACTGTATGCTGCTGGCATGAAAGCTAGGAGACCTGTCAGACGTCCTCTCCTCACTGCACACCACAAAGAGGAGCGTCTGAAGTGGTGCAACGAAAGAAGACACTGGAACATGAGATCCTGGAGACGGGTACACTGGTCCGATGAAAGTCGGTTCCTGCTTCATGCCACAGATGGTCGAACTCGTATATGGAGGTCCAGACGCACGGCGTACGACCAATGTAACATCATTGGAAGAAGTTCCATTTGGTGGAGGTTCCGTTATGATATGGGGGTGCATCTCATTTGATTTTAAGCTGGATCTGTTGACTGTACCTGGAACACTAAATGGACAAAGATATCAAGATTCCATACTGGATAGAGTTGTGGTCCCTCATTTTGTAAATCATGCACCTGGAACCCACCCTATATTCATGGATGACAACGCCCGACCACATCGTGCTAAAGCTGTGCATGAATACCTCCGCCAGAATGCCATCGAAACCCTACCATGGCCAGCAAGGAGCCCTGACATGAACCCTATTGAGCATATCTGGGACATTCTGGGAAACATGGTGAGAAGGAGGGATCCTCCTGTGCTGAACCTACAGGAATTAACAGACGCACTCCATCTTGAATGGCAACGAATACCACAATGGCGTATCAGTCAGTTGGTGACCAGCATGAGACGTCGTGTCCAGGCCGTCATCCAGGCACAAGGTGGATATACCCGGTATTAATAATGACAGTCTCAAACTCGTGCACAGATGTTAAACTTCGTTTTCAGACACCATTAATGACAATCTAGCCACGTGTGTCAACTGTAGGGCAATAGTTGTCAGTTGTGTCAACGTAACCATATTCAGGCCTCGTTTTCAAGTTCAAACAAAAACATACAGTGTTTCCCCACCATCATAATCAGCATTCCTCTAGTTGCATTATTACCTCTTGCACTAAGATGGATGGGTACATAAATGTTTATGCTATTGCTTTCTTCATAGCACATGAATATACCCTCGCATGTGCGTAAAAATAGGGTGGTGCTTAACTTTTGCACAGGTGTATATGTCCATCTGGTTCCGAAGACATGTGCCAATTCTGGTGTCAAAATCTAAAGCACAACAGCTTTCAGCTACATTGTTTTCAAAAAGGACATCTTTGACAGACTTCAATAACTCTGGTTCGACTGGAGCGATCTACAAACTTAAAGGGATATTCCACTGGGGGATTTTATGCATCTGACGTAAAGTACTAATTTTCTGCATTAATTTGAGACCATGAGCACAATTTTATGCCAACAAATAAAAAAGATATCCTCAAATTGCTAAAGTAACCAGTAGATAGAAGCGCCATTTTGGACAAGCAGCTGACGTCACCGACACACCTACTCTGTTTGCCCGAGCGAGGATAGCCGTAACTAGGGGAGGTAAATCTTGCATCTCGTGGATAATTAGCGTACTGGCTAAACAACTGACACTTTGCCACAGTGTTTGGAGGAAATTAAAGTGCAATTAGTGTCCCGATGATCGCGCCAGTCATTGTAGTGCTAAATTGTCAAAAATTGTTTTCTTATTGGCAATTTCTATTTTTTTAAAACATTGAATGGTTATGCCAGGAGCGTGTTTGCAATCAACCAGCTACAACAAATTCTTGAAAAATATGTTAGTTGAATAAATGTTGAATGTAATTTCTCTGAAACTGTTGCTATTGCAACTTCTGCTTCCAGTCAAATTCCAGTTTCAAAATATTCAACAGGCAGTAAATATGGGTCAACATTAAAAAATTTGGGATCAATTATTTAACCCTTTCAAAGACAGAAAAGCAGAAAGCTTAAAATTTACCCTGCATAGGCCTATTGTGTGAAACTAATTAGTTTGGAAGCTACTGCAACATCATTCCAGGAAAATTTAATTCAGAATATTCAACACTCAACATAGTTATTTTAAAATTGGGAGTAAATGATTAATAACGCTGGATTTCAATAGTGTGAAAGCACTAAACTACTAATTATGTCTAGCGTACATTTGTCATTATTTACTAGCTGTCACCTACTATCGTCTATGAAGTAAGCCGCTAAGCGGTTGCCTATAATTGACCGACCGGGCAACCAGGGACATCGTTTCATTTTGGTTTGCAAATCCCGTTTTACAATTGATGCAAGCAAATACGACGTTAATTGTCGAGTTTGATTCTGTTATATTAAAATTAAGTACCGCGCCTTTTGTTTTGAAATGCATGACACATTATTTTAAAATTATACAGACTATATGTTCTAAACTTGTGTCTTCCAAATTTAAATGTGGAAGATATCCATCCAGTCCTGATGTTATGAAGCCATCTTTCAGTTAGCCCGTTTTCATGCAGATGCTTCTGTGGATCCAGTATCTGAAAATGTGAATTTCCGTACCCTTTCCATGATCGTTTCTATTACTGCAAGCCCATGCTTGACATGCGGATATGATGCGATTTAACCATTTTACGCCAGCACTGGCCTCTGCAATCGTCAAGTTGAGGACGCAGGTCAAAAGAAGGCTATTTTGAGAATTTACAACTAAAACGACTGTCTCAGTAACCGAACCAGCCATTCCAGTGGTCAATTTTAAAAAATAGTCCGCTTGGCCTGCAAATGGCCATTCAATAAGGAAATATTCTGATTTTCCTGACAGAATTTGGTCATTAAAGGGTTAATTAATATTCGGCCGTCATAACGCGTAGTAAACAGGTAAATCTAAAAGCGCTGGCGATATTTTGCTGGTGTGTCGTTGACGTCATAATCTCGCGGTTTCTCGCGCTCGTTGCGAGAAAATGGATGCGCCCAGGAGTCACGTTTTCGAGCATTTTGGGCATATTCATTTTATTATTTCTCGGCAATGGAACAGTGTATTTTATATTTTTTTACGGCAACGATTTCGGATTATAGTATATTTTTAGTTGACTTATTCCCGATTTTCACTGGAACTTCCCTTCAAGTTGCTTTTTGTCCATAGGGTCCTGAAGACATAGGTATTGGATAAATTTGTCCTAGTTTTATAGATTTTTCGTGTCGAAATGTGCTCATAAATACAGATTTGCCACATGCTAAAATGGCAAATCACTGTTTTGCCAGTTTTCTTGGATTTTTAGCTCACCTGGCCATTCTGGCCAAGTGAGCTTATGGCATGGCGACCATCCATCGTCCGTCCGTCCATCCGTCAACTTTTGCTTTAAAACGCTACTCCTCATTAATCACATGGTGGATTTCAACCTAATTTGGCTGGAAGGACCCTATGGGGGTAGACTTCAGAACTTATATACAGAATTTTGATTGGTCGACTTGTTCAGCGGCCATCTTGAATTTTCTGGAAAATTGCGCAAAATCATTTAAAACACTACTCATTAACTGCTTGTACAATGTCAACCGGGCTAAGCTGGGAGGATAGTACGCTGGTTTGTTTCAGAACTTGTATACAGAATTTTGATTGGTCAATTTTTATCGTGGCCATCTTGGATTTTCTGAAAATTTCTGGAAATCACTTAAAAGCTTACTCCTCGATAACCACTTGACCGATTTCAATCCAATTTGGATGAAAGAACCCTAGCATGGTATTCTTCAGAATTTATATACAGAATTTTGATTGGTCCATTTTTCCGGTGGCCATCTTGAATTTTCCAAAAAATGGCGGGAAATCATTTAAAACGCTACTCATTAACTGCTTGAGCAATTTCAACCAGATTTAGCTGGAAGGATAATAGGCTGGTAGGTTTCAAAACGTGTATACAGAATTTTGATTGGTCAATTTTTTCGGTGGCCATCTTGGTTTTTCTGAAAATTTCTTGAGATCTTAAAAGCCTACTTACTCCTTGATAACCACTGAGCCAATTTCAATCAAACTTGGATGGAGGAACCCTAGCCTAGTATGCTTCAGAATATATGTACAGAATTTTGATTGGTCAGGTTTTCGGCAGCCGTCTTAGATTTTCTGAAAAATAGCGGGAAGTCGTTTAAAACGATACCCCTCATTAACTCCTTGAGCAATTTCCACCACACTTGACTAGAAGAATACTAGACTGGTAGATTTCATAACTTATATACAGAATTTTGATCGGTCCATTTTTCTGGCGGCCATCTTGGATTTTCTGAAAATTTTGGGAAATCAGTTAAACGGCTATTCCTCATTAACCGCGTGAACGAGTTCAAGCAAACTCAGCTGGAAATACCCTAAAGTGCTATCTTGAGCTTGTATATAGAATTTTCAATTTATTCCGTGGCCATCCGTGAAAAATGGCTGAAAATCGTCTACTAATTAACTACTTGGGCGATTTCAACCAGACTGGCTGGAACGAGCCTAAGGCGGTAGACTTTAGAATATGCATATAGAATTTTGATAGGTCAATTTTTCCGGTGGCCATTTGGGATTTTCTGAATATTTTGGGAAATCAGTTAAACGGCTACTCCTCATTAACCGCTTGGCTGATTTCAACCAAATTCAGCTGGAAGAACCCTAGGCGCGTACGCTTCAGAACTTATATACAGAATTTTGACGGCCTGATTTTGATGGTGGCCATCTTGGGTTTTCTGATAAATGGGAATTCATATAAAATGCTACTCCTCATTAATCGCTTGGGCATTTTGAAGGATCCTATTGTCGTAGCCTCTAGAAATTCTATTCAGAATTTTGATAGGTCAATGTTTTGGCAGCAATCTCTGATTTTCTGAAAGTTTTCCGGAACCATTTAAAATCTACTCCTTTAATCAATAACCCGATTTCAACAAAACTCCTATGATGGTGGGCTTCAACATATTAAATGAGTCTTGATTGGGCAATTCTTTGGTGGCCATCTTAGATTTTCCGAAAATCATCCATGTCTATTTATATGCAAATGGTTTAAATGCCAGTGGTCCAGGTGAGCGCCACAGGCCCTTGGGCCTCTTGTTCATAAATACACTATTAGTGTCTTGAGACATGTATCACATTTAGAGTGACAAAACACATATTCCCGGTAGCGGGCTGACATTGTGCAGGGAATTTGATAGAAATGAACAGAATACAACTTGAATGTACATTGTAACTTTAATATCATGTAGGGTTGAAAATTCGACAAATATTAGTACATGCAGGACTAACCATGCCAGGGCATAATATATCTGGTATCGCATCTCAATTTGCTACGCGTATTTGAGCAGTTGCTATACATTCTGCAACATACATAGCTGTATCTGCTATGCAAAATTTGTACATGGTTGCAATTTATCATTGATTTTCAAAATTCTATCATTAATCCTTTTAACAATAAATCTCTGAAAAAGTACATTCTTTACAATGTATAACATATTTTGTTGAATATTTTGAAATTAATATGACTGGAAGCCATTGCTGCCTAAGGAAGCAATGGATTCCTGTCATTAATTTCAAAATATTCAACATCTTTCCTATTTCTTTGCTCTGAGATTGAGATACAGGAAATTTATCGGTGAAAGATTTAATTGCTATACATTTTTTCCGATAGCTATGCAATTTATAGTTTGCATAGCAATACGTGCTATGCAAATATCAAATTCTAAATTATGCCCTGCATGCTAACATACCGGACAAGTTTCTACTAACATACATGTACGATTAATTTATTAATTTCAGAACCAGTGTAATGTTTTCTTTCAGTGAACTTTTTCTACCAATGCGGCAATCGTATACGAGTGACGAGGAATGAGAATTTCAAGCTACAGATCGATGGCAGTAATTGGATGCGATATGGCAAAAACGAAAATGAGTGTGTTGTGACATTTTATTCATCGAATGTGTTTGACGTTCTTCATTATAAGGTCCACGCATACCAAGTATTGAACTGTGATATACAAGTGATGATTAGACACTCATTTATGGATCTATCATATTCAGGGGTAAGCCATAATAAACATTTCACACATGTTTGTGATGACATTGTAAATAATACATGTACAAACAAGAATAAATATGTCCAATACCCGCATTGTTGATATATCTTTCAATCGAGCCACTGCGGCAATGTGATGTTAAATTTGTCTATTTTGGAAACAATGTTGCTGAAAGCTTTTGCTGTTGCATTTTAGCTCTTGACCCCAGAATGGACCTTTCCAGAGACGTCATAATCATTACGTCATAAATGATTCTATACAGCCCCGTCTTTAACTCTTAATAGTCCGACACGTAAGAATTGTGTGTCTCTACTATTTAATATACATGCTGTTGAATACTTTGAAACTAATTTGACTGGGCAGCAACAGCACACAATCAAATTAGTTTAAAACTATTCAACAGCTTTAAGCTGTGTAGTTTTCTGGAAATTGATAGGCAGGGAGTTAAGAGATCGATCGATCCCAACGCGATTTAGGTGTGGGCGGAGCTTAACTAGAGAAGGGCGGGGTAGAGCTAAAAGTGGAAAGGTCCATTGACACACATCTTCAGACATGTCAGGAACCCATGGGCTCACAGCCATCCAAGTTTGGAGAATATCGCTTCTGTAGATCCAGAGTGATAAATAATGTGTCAAATGTGTCAATTTTATCTCGACTTTATGAAGTAAAACAAGCTATTATCATACCCCGAACGTCGTCCGGCGGTGGCGGGTGTGATGGTGACGTTGTTATCTTCATTCGTTTTAGGTTTAGCTCAACTTTTATCTTTATATCTCATGTTTGGTTAATCATACTGGAGCTAAACAAGGACATATGCTTCCTTATGACACAGCATCACACAACGACTGTGAAGGGTTCGGTCACTGTGACCTTGGTAAAAACCTTGTTTTTTCAAAACATTAATATTTTCCGTTTACTGTACATTTAGCTCAACTTTTCAGTTTATATCTCATGTTTAAACATACTTGACAGGCCACGAAAATTACATGTTCCTGCGGTCCGTGGCAACCACTTTTTATTACAGGGAAACCAAATTTTAACACATTGGTTGCCCTGGGGGACAACCTAGATAATTTGTTACTTTCAGGGCCTGAATATATGTACATGTACTCATTGTTATTATTTATTTAATTTATTTTTTACCCTTTCACACTAAAATTTGTTCAAGAAAATAAAAGATTTCTCATAGAAAATGTCCATTTGCAGACCAAGAGAAGCCTGTTTTGGAAAATGTACCGATGGAATGACTGGCTCGGTTTATCGAGCCAGTTATTCATGTGGTAAATTTTCAAAAATAGTCTTCTCTTTGTCTGCAAAGGACATTTCTCAAGACCAGTACAGAAGCCATTTTCGGCTGGTATGAGAGATAAAGGGTTGCTATATAATGCTTGTTGGTATTTGCAAGGATTCTGTAGTCTATATACGTACAGCTTACAACAATACATATTTTCAACAGAATTTACTGCAATGGGGCACCTTGGAAGTACAGTCGGCAGCCTAATTAAAATGGTATGCTTACCCCTCGGGGCAAAAGTATTTTTCTAATTTTCGAGCCCTGCTTGACACAAACATGAACACATGCTTCCTTATAACATGTACATGTATAATGTCCCGTCTTGGGAAAAAGTGGGTTTTTTTCAACAGCAATGTTCTGTGTTTAGTTCCACTTCACTGTTTATATCTCATGTTTGCTTAGTCATACTGTAGCCAAAGTTAAACACATGCTTCTTTATAACGAGTCAGAATGACACATGTCACCATGGAGTCAAAAGGTCAAAGGTCACGACCACTGTGACCTTGATAAAAACTGTTTTTTCAACATTTTGTGTTTAGCTCACCATAGCGCTTTATATCTCATGTTTGGTTAAACATACCTGGCCCACATTCGGACACATCGTTCCTTATAAGGACATGGCATGACACAATCACCTTGGCATCCAAAGGTCAACGTCAGTGTGATCAGTTCATATCTCAAGTTGTGTTCTGTTTAAAGTCCAGCTTCATAGTTCATTGCAGAGTCATAAAGTCATGAAAGTTGAGCTTCATGTTTGCATTTCAACTACATTTCTGGTTAAAACAATGTTGCTAAAAGATGACAATGCTGTTGCATTTTTGCTTTTGGCCTCCAAAATTGGAATACAGTAAGCCGCAAAAATAACTTTACTAGAAAACGTGAAAAAACGGGACCATAGCGCCAAAAAGACGCCAAAAAACCAGGACAGTTTCAGCGCTGCGTCAGTTATAAGATTTTAATGCGTTAGGAAAAGAAGATTTAGCGCACCAAGAATTTCATTTAGCGCGTGGATGCGTCGGAAAATGACATTGAGACCCGTTTTGAAGAAGATTTAAGCGAGTTCAAACTATTTAGGCGCGTTTAAATGTTCGGTGGTTAGTATAAATTTTCTAGACGAGTTTATAATTCGGGCTGTTACTATCACCGCGTTCGCGTATTAATTAGGTTAACTTGACACGGCCTATTTATGTCTACTCCGCAGGTAAAAAATAATCCAAAACCTATTACTAAATATTAAATTATCTCTAAATTTCAGTCATATACAATTCCATACATTCACTTCTAATACACATGTAGCACCTTTTCCGGAATAAAACAGCATATGAGTGCGCTATTAACTTACATGTTTATTTGTTGTTTACTGATTTTCCGGGGATTTCCTTTGTCTGACTATATGGTATTAACATTTTAAACCATATTTTCGTAATTCTTTTGCAATCTCGCTATTCGGCACATCCCGGTACTTTGGTTGTTTATGAAAAAGAAACTGCGAAGGCAACTGTATATGTAGATCACACTTCATCAGGGTGTGGGGTGGAGGGGGGGGGGGGGTTGTGTGTGTGTGTGTGTGGAATTCCAAAACGTCTCTTTCCCCCCCCCCCCCCCCCAATATAGGGTATTAACGTTTTAAACCGTATTTTCGTACTAGCCTAACTGTGCTCAATGCAATAGCGCATATGTATTACGTTTGTGTTATAAAAAGAAGGAATTACGCGTAGGGCTGTGCGGTGTACCAGTATTGGAACCGTCACCGGTACTGTAAGCATGCTGGTTCGAAAGCTGGTGACACAATTTGAAAACCGCAAACCCGCATATTTATGAACAACCGGTTTTGTAAATATTTGTTTTTCAATAATATATCATTAATGCATAAAATTGCATTCATATCATTACTTAATGTATAGAAAATCAATAAAATAATACAGGGAAGGGGAAAACAATCTTCATTTTTTTATGTTGCTAGATTGTATAATGCGTTCAGAAACTTACCGGTATCTACTAGTGTTTATAGTAGCATGTTATAATTTATGAACGCGCAATACCGTCTGACAAACCGGGAATCGAGGCGAGTTTCAAGGATTTTTTAAGTTACGGGTTATTTTCACTCCCAATCTAGGTTTTCTCATCCCTTCACAAGCACCTCACCCCCCCCCCCCCCCCCAACACGCAAATGCAAACATGTGTATTGTATATAATAATATTCAACAGGTCTCGCGCGCGAGCACCCAAACTGGTCGCCTAGCAACTTGCCTAGCAATCTTAAACACACTGCGCGTGGCTGAGACTGCGCATATTTAACGCTTATCTTTGAGTATTCATTCATATTTAATGTGTACCAACTGTATTATTTGTATTACACAATGGAATATCTGCTATAGTTATTTGAAAACATTATGGATGTCACGTTGTTGCTACCTTAGGCAGCAACATGTTTCAGTAAAAAAGTTGTCAAAATTATCAGCTACGTGTGATTTAATATTAGTTTAATTTATATAGATGTAGACCTAATCTTGGCTCAGGATAAAATGGGTTAAGTCTGGCATAACAGCTGGATTCACAGTGAGACTGCTAATAACAACAACTCTGGCAGCTTCCAGCTGGAAAAATTAGTCTATATTAAGTGCCCCTCGCATCATAAATAAACTCAACTCTTGACATTCTGATGTGTAGCAGGGGCTAGTCCACTCTAAATATTTAGGCATGTCTGCGTTCACTTTCATAAACACTCAGAGGGTGTGAGCGGGTTTAGCCAATCAGAATGCGGTGTGCGGGGTATTTCTAAAATATACTAAAATATGCAGGACTACTTGCCTGTATATGTATTTCTGGTAAAATGAAAGAATATTTTTCACGGGGATTTTTATATCAGAGTGTATGTCAAAAGCATTTAATGATACGGAGACAGTATTCTGCATAAACGGTTTATTTAAATATTAACCAGCTTTCACTAAAGAAGGTATGATTACAGATTCGAGTCTACCACAAAATAAACAGTATTTTCGTGGTACTGCGAATTAGATTACATTTTTTTACTATTAGTCATCCAATAAACCGGATATTCGGTTAAAATCAGTTTTATAATCAACACCGTCACCGGTTTCACTTTTTCCAAAATCGCACAGCCCTAATTATGCGTGTGCCGAGATCTCTTCACTAGTTGTAAATGCCAGGATGACCACATGCAAGATAAATAGTTCGTGTAGTCATATTTTCAAAACTCGTCAAATATATAGCACCACCTAAATTTCTAATTATTAGCGCGTTTAAAGATTTCAGTAGGTTCGTCAGAAAAAAATAAATGCGTCAATACAAATCTGACGCATCAAAACAAGAGTTTGGGCCCGTTAGAAATTGTCTAGACAACGCGCTCTATATAGCATTTTGTTTTACTACGCATTGAAAAATGGGCGCGTTTTTGTTTTCCTTTTGGCGCATTAAAAAATGTGTTTTTCGTAAGTTATTTTTGCGGCGTACTGTACCTCATTAGGACCCCACGGGAAAACTTCCATCCAACTTTTGGTGAATATCCCTCCAGTAGAATTATTGAGAAACGTCCTAAGAACAAGAAGTTCTGTACATGTACTCCAAGCTCGCATTGTAACCCTTGGTCTTGCAGCTCGCAATGTAAGTAAAAAATCGTGTCTTTAGTTGGATATTTACACAGGCTAATGCTGTAGTTTTGAACATTTTAGCTTGCTTGTTTGAACATACGAGGTGGGTTAATAGGAATGCAAAACTGGCAGCGGCACATCTTTGGCCACCCTGTATTTAAAGTAGTCTTGCCATTGGAATGATTGGTTCCACCTGGCTTGATAATTGAGCCAGTCATTCCAGTTGTAAATTTCCAAAAAACCTTGACCTGCAAATGCACAATTCATTAAACAATGATTCCAAATTTCTTGACAAATCTTGACGAATAAAGGGTTAAATCTTGGCATATTTCATACATGTATACTTGTACATGTAGAATCGCAGCAAATCAGTTCATTTTTTTTAGAAACGGAGCTCTGTGTACAGACATGACAGACAGACTGATACATGTACATGTATTGTCAAAACACAATTATACGCATGCAAGTACATGACACGCACACACGCACGCATGCACAAGTTGAGTGTGATAAATTTATCATGTATTCGTCCCTTCATTTTCTTGTGCGCCTGTCCATATGTGCTGAAATTGATTTTAATGCGTCTCCTCTAAAACCATTGGATGGAATTCAGCCAAATTTGGTATGTAAGTTACTGTACCAGTATGATTGCAGAGTGCAAGATGAGTTAACATTTACATGTACATTTGGCTTTGCCCTGGTGATGGTGTGGCTCAAACGGTAAAAGCGGCAAACATAGGGATTTAGGCTCGCCATCCTCCCATCCATACAATCTAGTTGCTTAGTGGTACAATGTACATGTACAGTATTTTATTTTTGTTTTGTTTTTGCATGTAGGTTGAGACATATGGTTGTGTACAGAGACCCTTGATTAACTGGGAAGAGGTGAAGGACAGATATGTACAGGTGTCTGTCAGGCGCAATCTCAGAAGCAGCCATAGAATTGATATGGAGATGGACTTCTTTGTACGAGGTATTGCTCATATGTATATGCTTCACGTCGAATGAGACAGATTCTTCTTTTTAGACCACCTGAGTTTCAAACTACAACATATCGTCTTTAAAGGGCTGATTAACCATTTAATGACCAAGCTGGCCAAAAACGGCCTTTGCAGTGGTCTTGTGGAATGTCCATTCACAGGCCAAGAGAAGACTATTTCTGAAAATCTTCCATTGGAATGACTGAGGTTTAAGCAAAAATCTCAATTTTCATGGCGAATCCTGACCATAAAAAGGTTAAAACACGGCAATGTATTGTGAAACCACCATTGTGTATATCAAACATCTGCAAGCCATTATAATTAATCATCCCTGACCATACAGTCTAATATCAAATGCAGTACTCTACAAACTGTGTAACGCCCATCCACTATTTCTGAGGGTTGCACAACGGCGATGGTCTACATGTATCTTTGGAAATATTCTTTGAATGCCAGAAAATCTGCCTGCTCAGAAAGCACTAGAATTTGCAGTGGTAGGTGCCATGTATGTATGTATGTATGTATGCATTTATATAGCGCCAATTCCAGAATTAACTGCCCAAAGGCGCTTTACAAAAGTTAAAGCTAATTTAAAATAGTGAAATATGCTTTTTGGAACAAATGGGTTTTTAGAAGAGTTTTGAAAGCCTCAACATTGTTGCTGTTTTGAATGTTGGATGGAAGGTCGTTCCAAAGTTTTGGTCCAGCTATGGAGAAAGCACGCTCTCCAATGACAAGATTGGAATTGGGTACTACGCAGAGTAGCTGTTCACTCGATCTTAGTGCTCTCGGTGCTATCCGTCTAGTTATGAGTGATGATAAATACGGTGGGGCTAAGTCATGTAGGCATTTGAACACGAAAAGTGCGACCTTAAATTCTATTCGTTGTTCCACTGGCAGCCAGTGTAGCTCTTTGAGGACTAATCGAATGTGTTCATGCACTTTTGTTCTGGTTATTAACCGGGCTGCCGTATTTTGTGCTCGTTGGAGGCGTTGTAACTGCGATGATGATATGCCTGTGAGAAGAGAATTGCAATTGTCCAGCCTTGATGTAATGGTTGCGTGGACGAGGGTATTGACTGCATTATAGTCTAGCAATTTCCTAATTTTACCGATGTTGCGAGTGTTCAGAAATATAGATTTACAGATCGACGTCACATGGCTTTCCATAGACATAGTATTGTCAAAGACTACGCCAATATTTCTCGCATTAACACTAAAAGGAATGTTGGCGCCACCGATATGAACCGATTCAATTTCTATTTTTGGTCTCAAGTGACGGGAAGCGATCATAATTATTTCTGTATTTTTCTCGTTGAGTTGCAAAAGGTTGTTTAACATCCAAAGTTTCACATCGCGAATACAGTCCTCCAGAATTTCCCGGGCATTCAATTGGTTGGGTGTGAAGCATCAGGCATGCAAAGGATGTGATCAGACCTCAAAGAACATGATCTAGGACAAATAAAGACGAGAAAGAACCTAAAGGAGCTTCGGACGCTCACAGTGGACATGACAGAGCGGAGGAGGTTGAAGAAAAACTAATTGGGGCTGAAAGAACAGATTGAAATAACTGAACATGTGTTGGTCATGGACCTTTCCAAGTTCATCGATCCATTAAGTGATGTCATAACCAACTACGTGACATGTAGGATTACATCATAATCATGATGACATGAATGACTCGATATAGCCCATGTTTAATGCTTAATACTCTGACACGTTGTACGAATTGTATATCTATACCATTTAATAAACATTCTGTTGAATATTTTAAAACTAATTTCACTGGGCAGCAACATCACCCAGTCAAATTAGTTTCGAAATATTTAACATGCTTACCTGTGTAGTTTTCTTGAAATTAATAGTCAGGGAGTTCAGCGATCTATCATTCCGAACACGAGCAAGGCGTAGGTGGAGCTTAGCTGGAGATGGGTGGGGCATACCTAAAACTGGAAACGTCCATTGTTTTTCTGGGTGAAATGCCTATGTTTATGACCCTTTAGTCCTTCTGTTGTTTTGGAAACAATCTAACTTATTTATGAGCTGTACTGTACAGATACTTGTTCATCTACCCATGTCTGAATTTCAGGAGATAGTGATGTCGGATTGGGTGCTTATACCACACTGGCTCCGGTTCACGATTCCATCAGCTTCAAGTCAGGCTTCTCATTGGTCATCATCCTTGTTTTAGTTGGTGTAGGCGTTGTCGTTGTCCTCGTTCTCATAATCTGCTGTATCTGCTGTCGTAGAAAGGCCCGCCATCATGTCCAGGTTATTCAACAGCAGCAGGCCTATCAGTACATGGTGAGCCAGTCGGCAGCGCGGATGCCAGCCAATGCGGCTGCAATGACAGCTGAGAATACACAAAGTGCTATGCCGCTTATGGCATCGTGTCACACCTACCCAGACTATCCTGCTCAACAAGTACCAAGTCGGGGAAATCCCCAGGTGACCGCCGGTCAACCGAACAGACTTGAGCCTTCAGGTAAGAATTATTGTGTATACATTCAAACACAGAGTTGACCGCCATATGCAATAAGCGATTTAATGCTTTAACACGGCCAAAACTGGCACCTGCTATGATCTTGTGAAATGTCCATTTACAGGTCAAGAGAATACAATTTTTTTAAAGTTTCCATTGCAGGGACCGATCTATTAACCCTTCAAGCCTTAAATTTGTTCAAGAAAATTTAAATTTTCTCATAAAAAATGTCCATTTGCGGACCAAAAGAAGACAGTTTTTGAAAATGTACCGCTGGAATGACTGGCTCGGTTATCGAGTGGTAAATTTTCAAAATAGACTTCTTTTGGTCTGCAAATAGATGTTTCTCAAGACTACTACAGAAGCTGTTTTTGGCCAGTATGAGTGTTAAAGGGTACCAATTTTGCTTAAGCAACATTGAGGCAAAATTATGCAGTTCTATAGTTTTAACTATGTTTTTTTCCTTTGAAGACTCACATGAAATTTCAATTATTTTATTTGACAGCACCATTCATTCCAGAGGCTACTGATGACAGAGGAACATATATTTCACCTCCGAGCTATCAGGACGCAATAATAGCCCTTCGTACGGGAGATCAACCACCGGCTTATTCTGACATAGAGCCACCATCGAAAGTTTGATATCACACACTCCCTTTAGGTGTAAATATATAGCACTAATGAGAATTTCATTGAATGGAAATGAATTGCTATAATGATAAAATTAATTAATAATAATTAATTGTTATTGCTCTTGATGAGATGACGTGTGACATAAGGTGGCAGTTCTTTCTGACAGGTGGTCAAAAGATCACCTGACCAAAAAACGTAGTTATGACAGACAGAGGATAATTCTTTATGAATGTGCACGGCACTATAACTATGTGAATTCCTTACAGTTGAAGAAAGCTACTGTTACCTTGCTAACATGGGACAAGCACATACTCTGTGGATTGTGAGTGGAACATTGCTCTTAACTTAAAACTGTTCAAAATGATGGATTTTTGTTTAGCTGGCATGCATTATCGAAGGTACGGTACAGCTCAAAACAAATTTATAATTTCCTGGGACAACAGTGAACGAAAACGAAACAAAAACAACAGAAATGAAACAAAAATGAGCAAAACAAACCAGAAATTGAATAAATTAACAATCCTATACAGTAGCTACATTTGTAGTTAATTATCTAGGATTTGTCCATTTTTGTTTTATTTTTGTCTCATTTTTTCTAACAACTTTTGACTCAGGAAATGCTACATGTATGGTACATGTACATGTAAATCTGTTTTACACTCATTGCGTCGTAACTGATGTTTTCTGTCAAAGTAAAATCATATATCACATCAATGTACATGTAGACTCCAAAAGCCGGCCAGAAATTTGCTGCTGCGACTGATGTAGTTTGTAACATGAGCTGTGCGTGAAAATATCTTCTTATAAAAAATATATTTACTAACTGCCAGTTAGTGCATTGTTTATAATTTTTCAAACCATCTGCTTGGATCATTATTTTTCTAGGTCATCAGTTTTTGCCAACCTGTTTTCAGTATGTGTAGCAGTTTTTGTATTTATTTTCTTTCTATAGTATATGTGGTGGAACAGTTTGGGTGTCTAATAGATTTAATATATCAATTTGTAAATACAGTGAAACATCTATAGTGGACACGTGCATTTGATGATAAAGTGCTGGTTCTTTAAGACAGGTGGTCATTTTATGGTCAAGTCAATTAAACATGTTTTTACAATGGTCTTGAGGAATGCCTATTTGCAGGCCAAGTGAAGACTGTTTTTTGAAAACTTAACACTGGAATGACTGGCTCCATAAACGAGCCAGTCATTGCAGTGGTGAATTTTCACAAATATTTTAATCTTGGTCTGCAAATGAAGATTTTCTTCGAATAAATTAAAATTTTCCTGGCCAAATTTAACTATTAACAGTTTAACACTCATATCAGACAAAAATGGCTTCAGCAGTGGGCCTTAGAAATGTCTATTTGCAGACCATGAGAAGACAATTTTTGAAACTGCCACTGGAATGACTGACTCGATAGCCGATCCAGTCATTTCCAGTGGTAAATTTTCAAAAATTGTTCTTTTGGTCTGCAAATACACATTTTCTGAAAAAATTAAAATTTTTGAACAAATTCGAGGGTTAAAGGGTTAATGATCCGCTGTCATTTGGCACCACCACGTGACCAGTTGTCTTTAATAATTACTCTTTAATAGGTCAATGTGTCCATTATAGAGCTGTTTTACTGTAGCTGAAATATGACTTGGACATTACAGTATTTGTAAATGAACATTGTATAGCATAATTGCTATCAATATGTATATATTTATGATCAATATACACATATATATTGAAATGACTTTTATACAGAATAATATTCAGCAATATTTAACATTCCTGTCCCTAAAGACAACCAAAGTCTTATGACCGCAACATGGTGGTTCCTTAAGATGGGTGGTCAAAATGGCATTTCTAGAACTACTAACCTGGTTTAATAGACCACCTGGCTTTGATGACTGTGTATATTTACTGCTTGTTGACCCTTTAAAGCCTCAAATTTGTTCAAGAAAATTTCAATTTTCTCTTAGAAAATGTCTATTTGCACATCATAAGGTTATTTTTGAAAATTATCACTGGAATGACTAGCTCTGTTATTGAGCCAGACATTTCACTGATAAATTAAAAATATTACTAGTCTTTATGGGTTAGACGGTCATTGTAGACAAGCTTGTTGCTACATTATTCGTCACACCGTGCGCAATGAAAATAAACTTTTCACATCTTCCTTGTCATAGGGACAAATCCTTCATAAGATTTTTACAACATTGTTGTACATGTATCATAAAGCCAAAAACAAACAGCATCTGCTATAGTGTCGAGGAATGTCGATTTTCATGCCAACATGGGCTATTTTTGAAAATTTATTGCTGGAATCTCTTGGCACGATAAGAGAGCCAGCCATTCCAGTGGAAAATTTTTCAAAAATAGTTTTCACTTGACCTGCAAATGGACATTTGTGAAGACCTTTTAATTTCCATTCACCAATCATGACCATTAACTCTTTAACACTCATATCAGCCAAAAAGAATTTGTGCTGTTAACTTGAGAAATGTCTATTTGCAGACAAAGTGAAGACAATTTTTGAAAAGTTACCATTGGAATGACTGGTTCGATAACCGAGCCAGTCATTTCAATGATAAATTTCAAAATAGTCTTCTCTTTGTCTGCAAATGGACATTTTCTGTGAGAAAATTGAAATTTTCTTGAACAAGTTCAAGGGTTAAAGTGTTAAGGTTTTGATGCACATTTGCTTAGTTATTGGATATGCCTTCTGGAGCCAAGGGATGGTGGTTCTTCTAGACAGGTAACCTTTTGAACCCCTGCCTTAAGGGACCATCTTTTTCACGTCCAAAATCCAGAATTCGCTATGCTTGACGGTTAACCCTAAACGGCTTCTGCAGTAGTCTTGCGAAATGTCCATTTGCAGACCAAGAGAAGACTATTTTTTAAAATTTACCACCGGAATGACTGGCTCGATAAACGAGCCAGTCATTCCAGTGGTAAGTTTTCCTCTTGGTCTGCAAATGAACATTTTCTATGAGAAAATTGAAATTTTCTTGAACAAATTTGAGTCTTAAAGTATTACGTCATTTTTCTTTTATCATGTTTAATATTATTTAACAAAGGGAATAAGGTAACTATATAAAGCTTTAAAATAAACCATTAACGTCTTCCATCAACAATATTTCTACACATTTACGTAGTACGTCACATTTGGCTTGAATCTTTGTTTCCATTTTGTTTAAAATTAAGTGTGTTAATTATTTTACAGGTGTATGGACGAATGGCTAGATATCATATATAATCCACTATATGTGTGAAACTCCCTTTCAGATTTCAACTAGACTCAAATTGATCCCTTTTTTCGTGCATTCATGGATTTGTCATTGAAATGGTTAAAAGGACCTGAATGTATAGAAATGTCCATTGTGATTAATCCTTTCACTGACAAAAAATATATTCTTTACTCGATGAAACTAATTGTTCAGTTGAATATTTTGAAATTAATTTGACTGGGAGGCGTGCTGCCTACATCTCCTAGTTAAACTATTTTCAGAACCTCCAACAAATTATTTTTTACAGCGTAACTAGTCTTAATTCTGAGCCAGTCTGACGCATTAATTTATTACTAGATTTCTAGGTACGATCCACAATGGACCTTTCCAGCTTTAGCTATGCCCTGCCAATCTCTATCTAAGCTCCTCCCACACCACACTCATGTTGTGATCGATCGATCTCTGAATTCTCTGACTATGAATTTCCAGAAACCTATACATGTAAGCTGTTGAATATTTTGAAACTAATTTGACTGGGTGCTGTTGCTGCCAATGGCTTAACACACCAGCCATTCCAGTGGTAATTTTTCAAAAATGGTCTTGACCTGCAAATGGCGGCTTGTCCAGTAACCCTTTAACACTCATATCAGTCAAAAATAGCTTCAGCAGTGTTCTTCAGAAATGTCTATTTGCAGACCAAGAGAAGACTATTTTTGAAAACTTACCACTGGAATCGAGCCAGTCAGTCCAGTGATAAATTTTCAAATATCTCTTTGTCAACAAATTTACATTTTCTATGAAAATGAAATTTTCTTGAGCAAATTCGAGGTTAGAGGATTAACTACATGTTTTAAAGAATCATTATCACGTGGTCCAAAAAAACATGTTTTTCATAAGTTTGCCTACTGTATGTATGGTAAGTAAAATGACACATCAGATTGTGCAGTAGTTTTTATTTATAGTTTTACATGTAATAATGGTAAAAACATATTTTTTTCATTATTCATTATTATTAACGAAATATATTTATTACTAACTAATGGTAATAAGACGTTTTTGTAATATAAAATTAGCCAGTTTCCATTGAATACTCATATTTGTATGCCTTTTAAGGCGTTTGTTTATTTATATATATTATACATGTGTAGTTTTCTATATGTTTGTGAGGGTGATGCCATTCTGTTAGATGTCTTGTTTATCTAGTCACGTTTTGTTAATGATAAATTGTGAAGAAAATTCTATTATATTATTCATACATGTGTATACACGTAAATATATAAATATATTATTATGAGTTAATGGTTTGGTTATCGGTACAGATGCACTCAACCCCGTCTATTATAACAATGTTAACGAGCATCAGGAATTAAATGCTGTCAGAATAATGTCAATCTAGAATCTAAATTCACCTTTCCAGCGACTCCACCATCATGTGACGTCATGACATCATAATCAGTGGCTAAGCGGACTGTAGGATGATGTCATAATCATTACGTCATAAATGATTCTATTATGCCTGTCTTTAACTCTTAATAGTCTGACACATTGTATGAATTGTATGTCTCTACTATTTAAAAAAACATGCTGTTGAATATTTTGAAACTAATTTGGCTGGACGGGACGCTGTTGCTGCCATAGTCAAATTAGTTTCAAAATATTCAACAGCTTACTTGTATAGTTTTCAGGAAATTTATAGTCAGGAAGTTCAGAGACAGATCGGGCCCAACACAAGCGAGGTGTGGGTGGAGCTTAGCTTGAGATGGGCGGGGCATAGCTAAAAATGGAAAGGTCCATTATAATCCAACTATACAATATATACGGGAAATCTGTTGAGTATTTTGAAAATAATTTGAGCCAGTTAGTCCCAGCCAAATTAATTCAAAATTTTCAACATAACATGTTATATTTCTAACATCTTACAAAAATCCTTTTCTCGTATCTGTATCTAGTGTTGATGTGTTTAGTGAAATGTTTTTGTGTGGGGTGGGGGATGCTAGGGGGGGGGCCGTCAATGTGGGGTTAATGCGGGTGTATGGATAGTTTTGGTTTATTACAAGGTTTGCTTTTGACCATGCTGATTATCTGTTTAACGATCAAGCTGGCCAGAGCTGACCTTTACTGTGGTCTCAAGGCATGTCCATTTGCAGGTCAAGAGGAGACTATTTTTGAAATTTTACCAGTAAGATGATTGGCTCGCAAGAGAACCGAGCCAGTCATACCAGTGGTAAAGTGTGTAAAGTGTTGGACATTCATGGAGTCAATATTTTTAATTTTCTTGACCGTTAAAGTGTTATTTTTATAGTAATTTTAATTAATAGCCTTCTATCAAATTGCTTTTTAATAATGATTCAGTAAATTCTATATTTGTTCCTCTGGAAAGAAAGTTTTCTGCGAGTTAAAATTCTTCCGATAATGCTTCTAAGTATGATCTGTACGTGTCTCGCTAATCTCTTAGATGAAAGTTTCCTAAGTTATTGCCACTCACCATGAAAGTCAATTGGATAAGAAATTGGTGACCATACCAATACCATATCATTAGTCACCCAAAATCAGCCTCTGCATTTCTTCAGACAAGTTCATCGCAGGCCAAAATAAGATTGTTTAAACAAATTTACCACTGGAATGACTGGCTCGGTTGTATGTAACATGAATCGACAAATTTATGTCCCACTGTAACGTATTGCTACTGCTCTGATTAAGGTGCTGTTTGTTAAAATAAATTGGTTATTTAGAAACAGTTTATCTGAAAGTAGTATTTACTCTATAGTTAGAATAAAAAACAGCTTTTGTATTTTATCATGAATCCTAATGTAGGCATACACGTTCTAGTACATGTATGTAATGCAGTTTTCTGTTAAATATTTTGAAAGTATTCTAGCCAGGTGGTGTTGGTGACCTATGGCAGTAACAAGCTCCAGTCCAATTAGTTTCAAAATATTCATCAGCTTACCTGTATGATTGTTTTTTGATTGAGATTTTGGGACTTCAGTATAGAGAAAAGGTAAACCTTTAACTATCAAATCCGTTTAAATTTAAATTAAAATTTGCAGATCAAGAGATTATTATTTTTAATTTACCACGGGAACGACGGGCTCGATTATCGAGCCAGTCATTCCAGTGACAAATAAAAAAAATAGGTGTCTTTGTCTACAAATAGATATTTCTCTAGGCCATTGCAGAAGCTGGTTTTGGCTGGTTTGTGTGTAAATTGCTGCTGTGGATCAGTTGACATGTGTTGGTAATGCTAAGAGTAATAATATCATTTTGTAATATAAATTTAGCCAGTTTAAAGCCAAATTTTGTGACAATGGTTAAATGAGTATAGAATTTGTCATTGTTTTATTGTTCTAGTTTGACGAAAATTGATGTGTAAACTTGTAATGTTTTATATTGGAAGTTTATTGAATAGTTTTGTATATAATGTTTATGGTTTGGAAGCAGAGAATGTGTTCACGATTGATACTAGAGAATTTAACTGTTGAAGCTTTTCCTTGTTGAGTAAGTAGCGTAATTTACCTAAAATGTATTTTGACAAATGCTCATTCAATGAACGTAACTTTCAGCCTGCTGAATTTCTGCAGACTACCATTTTCCATGTGGTTTAGCTCTGGGTATGCTGAATATTTTGAAAACAATTTGACTGAAAGTTGTAAGCCACCAACAACTTTCAGTCAAATTGTTTTCAAAATATTCAGCGGGTCCAGAATTATTGCCCCTTGAAATTGGTGTCTAGTGACTTGCAGCAGTCGAACAGTTAATCGTTTGTATTGTTGTATTTCATTTCATTCTCTTAGATGCTATCCTTAATTGTCTTGACTGCTGAGTTTTTGCAGATGACACTCCAAGGGTTGTATCTCTGGACATGCTGAATATTTTGAAAACAACTTCCAATCAAATTTTTTTCTAAATATTCAGCAAATCAAGGGTTTTTGCTCATTGAAATGAATGTCTAAGATGGCTTGCAGCAGCGAGACAGTTAAATAATTTTCACCCTTGCCCAGTAATGGCGGAAGAGGGTATTTATTGCATTATGGGTCTGCCTGTGTGTCCGGAGAAACCTCTCCAAATGGCACTCAAAATTTAACACACGAAGTGTTGTTGCCGTATAAGGGAATTTCCCAGTTTTGCTCATGATCCTGATCCGGTTCGGATCAATTTTTAGATTTATGTTTATTTCAGAAATGGACTAAAATTTGTAACATTTTAAAAATGTGAATCCGTATCGGATCTAATTCTGGATTTATGTATATCTTGGAAACTACCCATCCAATAGATGATTCCAGTTTCTCAGGCAATCATACGATGACATAATCAACTACATGACGTATAGGATAACGTCATAATCAATTATGTCATGTGAATGATGTATCTAAGTTCGTCACAAACGCATAATTGATGACGGACTAAGCGTTATTGTATGGATTGTATGTCTTTACTATTTAATAAACATGCTGTTCAATAGTTTGAAACTAATTTGACTGGGCGCTGTTTGTGCCATGGGAAGCAAACGATACCCAAACAAATTAGTTTCAAAATATTCAACAGTTTACTTGTATAGTTATCTGGAAATTGAGATTCAGGGAATGCAGGGATCGATCGATCCCAACATGGGTAATATGTGGCTGGAGCTTAATTAGGTATGGGCGGAGCAATTCCTCAATTTGGCTCAAATCTTATTATATTAAACGGAGTGGCCATACATTAGGATTCCACTATATGTATTTTAGTCATGATCAGAAAAATCTGGAAATTTCAGTCTGCAATGTGCCGGAAAAGAGAGGATACTGGGTTTTACATTCTCTGGTTGCACTTGTCATTCTCTGGTTGCACTTGTCATTCTCTGGTTGCACTTGTCATTCTCTGGTTGCACTTGTCATTCTCTGGTTGCACTTGTCATTCTCTGGTTGCACTTGTCATTCTCTGGTTGCACTTGTCATTCTCTGGTTTCACTTGTCATTCTCTGGTTGCACTTGTCATTCTCTGGTTGCACTTGTCATTCTGTGGTTGCACTTGTCATTCTCTGGTTGCGCTTGTCATTCTCTGGTTGCGCTTGTCATTCTCTGGTTGCGCTTGTCATTCTGTGGTTGCGCTTGTCATTCTCTGGTTGCGCTTGTCATTCTCTGGTTGCGCTTGTCATTCTGTGGTTGCGCTTGTCATTCTCTGGTTGCGCTTGTCATTCTCTGGTTGCGCTTGTCATTCTCTGGTTGCACTTGTCATTCTCTGGTTGCGCTTGTCATTCTGTGGTTGCACTTGTCATTCTGTGGTTGCATGTGTTTGGTTTGTGGTAAACAACTAATTAATACTAAAAAAAATTAGGAAACCAATAATTTTCGTGGTCGATTCACTGCTTTTAATGGTCAAAGGAAGAAAGACAAATATTTTTCTGTTTATATTGTGTAAAAATAATTTTCTTGAATACCACACATTATGACGCATTTTTTGTGGTGGTGTTATGAAGAGTAACTCCAAACAAACAATAATTTAAGGAAGGCTTTAGCGATATTTTATTTAAAACTGTCTTGAAAACAATGTTGTCGTCAAA
Source organism: Chaetoderma sp. LZ-2023a (assembly GCA_034401795.1). Classification (NCBI taxonomy): domain Eukaryota; kingdom Metazoa; phylum Mollusca; class Caudofoveata; order Chaetodermatida; family Chaetodermatidae; genus Chaetoderma; species Chaetoderma sp. LZ-2023a. Next base: position 51,476,257 of record CM067371.1, on the reverse strand, counting down.
TCTATATTTCTTTCTAAACCTCTTCCCATTTGTGTCATGCTTAACATCTACATAAAACAAATTAAATTTGACCCCCTATCTGGAGTTTACAGCAATATTCATCTACTAAGTGCTTAGTTCTGTTTTAACCCTTTAGGCCTAATTGTCATATTTGGTAGAAAAAAATTGAGTGTCCTAATAGAAAATACCCATTTGCAGACCAACAGAGGATGATTTTTCAGTTATCGAGCAAGTATGATTCCAGTGATAAATGTTCAAAAATACTCTTCTCTTGTATAATTGAGCAATTGTTCTAGGTTGTGTTATTCATGTAAATGTTAGGCCTCTGTCTCGTTGTATATAAACCAATCTGTTAATAATGCCTTGCTGAAATTTATATATTATAAATATACAGTTATTTGAATTCTTCCATGTTTCGCCAATTATCATAATAACTACTGAACTTTTTAATTTGATTTTATTAGACAATCATATTTTTAGGACAATTTGACACGGAGAGCAATACTCATTGGAATTTACAGAGTAAGATTTTGTGTCTTTTTCAACTTAACCCTTTAACGCTCAAATTTCTTCAAGAAACTTTAATGGAAAATGTCGAGATTACATTTGAAAATTTATCACTGGAATGACTGGCTCGGTTATCGAGACAGTCATTCCAGTGGTAAATTTTCAGATGGAGTCTTCTTGGTCTGCAAATATACATTTCTCAAGACCACAGCAGAAGCCTTTTTTGCTATCTTGAGTGTTAAAGGGTTAATAGACATTTGACCTGATGTGCTTTAAGCCATTATAATTACATATATTCTCATGTTTTGTATTAAACTGATTGTAAATTAAGCCATCATTAATTATATTATCATCATCATCTTCATTTCTGACATAGGAATAATGAAGGAGACAAAGAAATGTGGAATGCGAAAATAAGAAATTTTGCACCCATGAATTATCTTTTTAATCACTGTGTGTGCTTGGCCACTCATATATGTCTGCTTGCGTCCATTCTTCTGTGATTTTATCTGGGTTGTTTCTTTGAATACCGTCATGCGTAGTCAGCAAGCTTGATGTATGGGTGCTTCTTGATAGTGGAAAGACGTGTTGCATATCATTCCTGTGGTAAATTTAAAAAAAAAAGGTTCTCTTTGCCTGCCAATGGACATTCTTTAAGGCCACTGTAGATGCCGGCTTCACCGTGAACATGTTAAAGTATTATTTTCAATCGATGAATATTGTGTCTCAATGCATATGATTTCCCGTGTATGATGTCCCTAATTTCCGTGCTTAGTCAAACTTTGGTAATTATGTATTATGTGAGCGGTGTCACCTTAGGTCACCTGCTTAATGTTTTTGATCTCACAGAGCATTTATGACACATTCTTTATCGTGTCAATTCAATCTCTGTTGAATATCTGGAAATTAATTAACTCTTCAATGACTAAATGTTGTCTAGCATATCAAAATATTTGCTTATTAAATGTCCACACGCAGGCCAAAAGAAGAGTATTTTCACAAATTTAGCACGAATGACTGGCTCATTAATTGAGCCAGTCATTCCAGTGGTAAATTTTCCAAAATTGTCTTCTTGGGCAGCAAATTGTCATTTTTCAAGACAACTACAGAGGCCAGTTTGGCCAGCTTCAACATAAATGAGTTAAAACAAATACAAATTCAGACTGTGGGGAAATTAGTTTCCAAATATTTAGCAACTTAATTTGTATGCACACCTTCAAGTGGCGATAATGTGATTTAAAGTTTGAAGCTTGATTTGCGTTGTTATGACAGTTAAAATTGCAGTCAAAACCGGTCTATTATGGACACTGATGTAAACCATTCAATAGTGGTCGATACAGGATTGAGATATTTCCTAATTTTATCGAAAATCAAATCTTTTGTGACCTTATTTATAGGAAATCGTACAACTTTGGAATTCACTATATCTATCAATCAGCACATCACGTGTAGGCTGATGTCGTAATCAATTACATCCTAAGGACGTGGTTAAGTCCATCATAAATACATAATTGTCCGTCAAGTTGTCCGAATTGTATGTCTACTATTTAAATACCCCATAAATCTCAAAACTTAACATACATAAGTACATGTATAGATATAAAATGGTTCTAGTGTGGCAATACTTGCGCTTGAATATCGTTTTTTATAGACGCAGTCACTCAATAGTAAAAAAGATTCAAATTCTGAATTTCACAAATATTAAAATTACAAACATAAACAGAACTAAGAAATTTCATGAGAATGCAGAGGGGTTGGGTGTTTTGGTGGAGGAGGCGCTGTTGCATTATGTAATCATAACTATGTCGCAACTGAGGCAACTGATTAATTTATTTGATATCAGCTCTATAAGTTAGTGTTGTTCTGCGCTCAGTGCTGTTAGGTTTTGATATTTCAGGCTACGCTGGTGTTGGGGTGGAGGGGGGGGGGGAAAGTGGAAGTTGACAACGGCACACAGGCACCACTATATTTTCAGGGGCTCAGTTTAGATATATTTAGGATTTTCAGAGTTCCCTCCAAACTGAGTTATCCGTAAACAAGTGTAAGAAACTTTTGTATGCAGCTCTATTTCTCCAGAAAAACAGTAACATACCAAATAGGGTTGACATAGTCTACTAAGCCCTTTACATTGCAATAAAAATATTGAAAATTTCTAAAATGTATTTGATCTTGCAGACAATGTCTGTTTAATAAATGTTCTGTTGAATATTTTGAAACTAATTTGCCTGACCACTGTTGCTACCATACCAGCAACAGCACCCAGTCAAATTAGTTTCAAAATATTCATCAGCTGTATAGTCTGTTTCCTAATTTTATTTTTCGAGACCACTTATATCGCTCACTAAAGCTATATGGTCACTTAATTTAAATAGTTTGCTGCGGTAAATAACTTCTGGTGTCAAATGATGGTGGTTCTTTCAGATGGAGGGTCTTATGACCACAACCATTTTAAAGAACCACTTTGGCCCAAAAGCAAGTGTTCATTGTAAACAGGTTTGACTGTAATTATTCTTCCTGTAGCCCGAGTTAGTTATCACAGGAATGTCTATCCGTTGCTAAAGGCCAGAATGGATGAAAATAAAATTTCTGAATTTTAGTTGTGAAGTTGAATTAGGGATATGTATTCCTAATTCAACTTCACAACCAAAAGAAATCATTTTAACTCGCTGCTACAGGCTATTAAACAATAATTACAATGAGCAAAAACTCTTGACTTGTTAATATTTTGAAAACAATTTGACTGAAAGTTTTTGGCAGTCATACAGTTAATTTATACAGAATGAAAGAGGACACGGTTAAAGCCTATAAAAGTTTACAATTTTAACACTTATTTTCAAACATTCTTGTGTTAATCTGGGATTTTAAAATGTCTAATGAATGTTGATCTGTATTTCTCCATACTGTCTTTATTTTAGGAATGGTCACATGTGTCTTTCTTGTATTTATATGATATTTGTTTGCTTATTATTGTCTTTGCCCAAATAAAGATTATACATTGCTTGTCATTATCATTGTACAAATTAATATGATGATAATATTCTAATTAACTGTGTTGTATTCTGTTTTTAAAATGAGAGTTTGAATGCATTTGTATGTGGACTGCTCATGCATGCTTATATGCGTGGCGTGCGTGCATGTATGTGTTCATGTGCTTGCACGCGGTCATGCCTAATTACACTCCGTTATCCTTGTTCACTCAATACAGAAATTAGTAGCAAGATTTGGGATAAATTATGGGTCAGCACACTAACATCGGCAACAGTGTCCAAATTAAACATGTGTCTATTTCATATACCTGAGAGTCAAAAACAGAATTGTTAACTGTTTGTGTTGTCTTTTAACCTCATTGGCACACCTGTCTAACATAACATGTGTTGGGATGTTTTCTTATTTCTTCGTGATTGCTGGAAAGCATTAATCCAGTCTCATACTGTATGGGTAATAATAATAAGTAGATATATGGCTGCATGCAAGCTGGTTTAAGGAACAAGTTCTAAGCCATAGATAGCCACATCCCCCAGTAGCGTAGTCAGGGTTGGGGTGGTGGCAGGGGGTTTGCTCGCTAAGCCAATCTTCCCAAATGTGGAGCCTAAATCATGTTTGTAAGACATACATGTTTCTGGACGTCCCAACTCCCAAGCCACCTTTAACAAGTCAATCTACATTGAAAATTAGAACTATTTGAATTTACAACGTTGTTTATGTCTTCTTGTCACGCTCGTTCATCGCTATGTTGAGACTTTGTTTTAATTACGCTACGTCAAGACAAAGAATAGTAAAATGCATGCCACTTTCTAGGTAGAATAAAATAATTGGCGACGCTGGGATGCTATTTTCTCTTTACTAAAGAAATTTAACCAGATTCAGACGTCTAATTGGTATGCTGGGTAGCGCCTTTTTAGACTTCGCTCCCCTGGTGTGAAAACCTGGCTACGCCACTGCATCCCCAGGTAAAATTTGTTTCTAAATATTCACCAGGTGACCTGTATAGTTACATTGAAGTTTAGTTTCTATGGAGTTTGGGTTTTAAAAACTTTCAAATTGATTCCAATACAGTAAAAAATGTTGGAGCTTATCTAGAAATGGTCAGGGTATACCTAGATATGGTTTCCTCTATTCCTCAAAGGCTGATATTTACAGGTTAATGGAGGAATCAAGCCTAAGCTATGGGCCACCCATCTCTAGCTAAGCTCCACCCACACTGTCCATGTTGGGATCGATCAATCCCTGCCCCTCCATTTCCAGTAAACTATACAGGTAAGCTGTTGGATATTTTGAAACTAATTTGACTTGGTGCTGTTGAGGAGAATGTTTATTACATAGCAAAGACATACAATCCGACGGACTATTAAGCGTTTATGATGGACTAAGTTCATTCATTCATGGTGTAGTTGATTAGGATGTCAGCCTAAATGGGATGTAGTTGATTATGACGTCATACGATTGACTGAGAGACTGGATTCCTCAATTGATGCGAGTAATGGGGTAGTGGGTAACATACATAATATAAAATAGATATATAATGCACTTGGGACCAAACAACATGTAGCATAGACTTGGGAATATTACTATGTCATAGAGTGATGCCATGGACCTCGCCTGTAATGTGTCAACTCCAACGTACCTTTCCATTTTAACTATTCCGCGCCCATCTCTGGATAAGCTCCACCCACTCGCTCGTGTTACGATCAATCGATCTCTGAACTCTCTGACTATGAATTTCCAGAAAACTATGCAGATAAGCTGTTAAATATTTTGAAACTAATTTGCCCGGGCGATGGCAGCAACTGCTGCCGGCGCCCAGTCAAATTAGTTTCAAAATATTCAGCAGCATGTTTATTAAATAGTAGAGACATACAATTCGTACAACGTGTCGGACTATTAAGATTTAAAGATGGGCCAAATGAAATAATTTTTAGCGTAATGATTATGATGTCATCCTACACAGGGCTTAGCTGATTATGACGTCTTATGGCGTCAAATGATAGATGGATACTCTGAAAAGGTGAATTCCCATTTTGGGCACAATGTTTGTCAAAACAAACAAAATTAGATAGCAAAGTGGTAAGTATCATCATTTTAGAAACGTATAATATGGACATCTTTATGTGATTCCAAAATAGACTCATTGGAACAGTTGTATATTGCTAGGTAAACTATTTGGAGATCATATACCAACAATGTCAAGGAGTGCTTGTCTATGGTCCGGACAGTGGACTGATCTCATAATAGAACAAGTTCTGATGAGGTCACTGAAAAACCCTGGTCGCCTGACAATGGTGGCCTGACAAATCGAAGGGGTATAGTGGGAAACATGAGGCATCAGTGGGTCTAAACTATGCACACATGTGCTACTGAGCATGATGCCATACCAACGCTGACTGGGAAGCAACACCTTACCAGCGACCAGCATCTAATTTGTTCTTCAATGATTTGACTGTTGTCACTTAATTAAGCCTCCTCGAAACCGTCAGTATATCAGTGACAATAGACTTGTGGAGGCCTTGGTTGGTCTTATTGCTGTAGTGTTCATTTTGTGTGTTCATCGCTATCCGAGTCTCCTCTACGCTAGTCTCTTCATGCAATCACTAAGTGCGGACGTGGAAGGAGAGATGGGTCTACCGGTAATTGGCATCGCAACTGAGCACGTTCTTCTCTATACACAGGCTACTCCAAGATGAGCCCACTGTATTGGCAGAATTGCAGTGCCACTGATGGGCTGGTATACGTATGGCCTGTTCAGTCAAATTCAAATGTTCTTTCTTTGAAGTAGATATCAAATTTTTTTTTGAATGATTCAACTGTTGTTGCTTCGACTATTGTAGCTGGCAGTGAATTCCTCTGTGGTACCACTCTATTGGTGAAAAAGTGCTTGTGAATATCTTTGTTGCTGCGTTTTATGTTCACCTTGAACTTATGGCCTCTGGTGTGTGTAACACTGGATGGCTCGAAAAAGTAGTCTTTATCAATATTGTATAGATACTTGAATATTTCAATTACATCTCGAAATCGTCTATATTTCAGTGACATCAGATTTAATGCTTCAAGTCTTTCTGTGTAACTATTCTCTCTGATTTTCGGGACAAGTTTTGTTGCTCGGTGTTGAACTCCTTCCAATAGCTGCGATTGTATTTTGATTCTTGGTGACCATGCCGAGTTGCAATACTCTAGAATAGGTCTCATTAGAGACTTGTACAAGAGTGTAAATGTAGATAGGTTTATGTTGGTAAATGTTCTTTTGATTAGTCATATTGTGCTCTGCCTTGGATTACCTATATGTATGTCAAAAGAGAGGTTTCTATCGATATTCACTCCCAGGTCTTTTTCTACCTCATGTTGATACAGGGTGCATATCGAGTGTATATGTCATATAGTATATAGTTTGTGGGTTATTTCTGCAGAAATGTGGAACTTGAGATTTTGAAGGTAGTAGGTCTGGTAGATCATTTATATATATCAGAAGGAATATAGATCCCAGGACACTTCCTTGCGGTACACCGCTTGTTCTTATCCATCTTACTAGATTATCATTGATACCATAGCTTCTCAGTGTTGTTTGGATTCGTTGGTGTGGACAGTATCGAATGCTTTTGAAGTCTAAATATGCTAGTTGGGTTTTAAATGATCTATTATGTTGGAATCCTTGCTGATACTTGGTAGGTAGATTGGCTGTTTCCAGAGAATTTACGATGGTACCCCTTATAAATGGCTCTAGGACCTTAAACAATGTACAAGTAAAACTAATTGGCCTATAGTTACTTGGGTCGTTTTCGGAGCCTTTTTATGTATGCAACATACATTTGCCATTTTCCAGATGTCAGGTAATTCGCCTTCTAGAGACTTGTTAAAAATTATGCATATCGGTGCTCTAATTTCTTTAGCAGTTTCCTTTGATATTCTCAATGGTATTTCATTTGGGCCATTACTTTTATTGGGTTGAGCGCTTTCGGTTTATTTGCGATTGCGATAGGTGTTATTATTATGCCCTTTGTTACGATGCCATTGCTTCTGGAGCTAATGATTGGTGTAGAATACAGGGTTTCTGATGTGAACATGCTTGAGAAGTTGTTATTTTTAGCCTTTTTTATCATCTGCTATCATAATGCTATTAGCTGGGTTACGTATATTGCTAATTGATTTACATAGAACTGTTTTACTTTTGACATAGTTCCAAAAAGCTTTTGGGGTTTTCTTGCTTTCACGTGCCACTTTATATTCAAATGTCAGTTTCGCTTTCCTGAATCAGTCCCTTTATTTCTGGCTAATCTGTAAAGAGCATAGTCTGTTATTTTCTTTGTTTCATTGTATTTTCTCTATGCACGATTTTTACTTCTGAGTGCGTGTGTTGTAGTCAGATCGTGCCCGATGCTAGAGATGTTCAAGTTGTGTGTAGGAAATTACATGCTTCTGATGCATTAAGTTCGTGCAGATGCTTCCAATCAGTCATTTCCAGGCATCTTCTCATTTCGGTAGGCCTATACCTTCCTTTGTTCAACAGCATTTTTGGCTAGTTGTTTGCTTATGTTTAGGATGTCGGGATGCAGTGATATTTGTAAAACGTCGTGGTCACTTTTACCTAGTTGAGATAGATGTGCTATTTCGTGGACAATATTTTGGTTGTTTGTTAAAACTGGGTTTAAAAGATTTGATTTATTCTATAGCATTAGTAACTAGTTACTGGAGGATAATATCCTCGGTTGTGTTAAGAAATGCACCCTCTTCTTCATTTGACGAAAGTCCAGTGCTCCAATTAATCGACGGAATTTTGAAATCCCCTACGCTAAGAATGTGTTCAGCATTAACCATTTTGACATTGTTTAGCAGATTTAACTTGCTGATATTATTTGTGTTGTCCGAGTTTGTGCGCACTATGGTTATATTCACAATACTGCGCTAATCTGCTTAACTATTTACCACTGAAAATTGGCCTGAGAAATGTCCCTTTGTAGACCAAAGGATTATTTTTGAAAATTTTCCACTGGAAAGGCTCGGAAACCGAGCCAGTCATTTTAGGGGGACAACTAAAAAAATAATCTTCCGTTGGTCTGCAAATGGACATTTTCTAGGAGAAATCTGAAATTTTCTTGAACAAATTTGATGATTCAAGGGTTTATTGCAGTACGCATGCTGCTCATATTATCCGGCACATTGTCATTGCATTATTTTGGGTGGTCGGCGGTGTACTGGCGCAGAACAGTATCCCTCTCGCTCGAGTCCTGTCATCGTCATAGAACAATAAGCTCCATGTTTGTTCGTGTAATTTTCATTAGTATTAAGATTTAGAAATATGAATCTGACATTCATTAACCGTTTCAATGCAGACTCAGCTTAGGCTTAACATTGCCCATCACAGCTCTATCGGCTGAGCATTTATAATTTAGAATGCACTGCTCTGAGTTATTCAAGAATCTGTGAGGCAGTATCATGTTATTGGGCCAATATTGCTCAGTATTTACACAGTACCGGCCCAGTAGTCTGCGTATATCCGGGTATAATTGTATCTTCACGTAGGAGTAAATATACAATGTAATATAATGCAGATAATGGCTATGATCAATATGAGGCCTGTTAGAGTAACTATAAGGTAGATTGCGTCGTGGCAATGCCTACTCATATTACACATTGGCAAGTAGTACTAATTGGAATCATTAACAGAATGCAACCATCTTTTAGTAAACACAAGGGTAGCTAATACCTAACTCACGCAGCCGTGATTAGCATCAGGGGCTCGTCCTATGGCACAATCCTCGCCCTCCCACTACGTTCCCGTACCTCGAACAGCGTATCTATGTGAGTGGGCGTATATTAGTACGATGCACCAGTGTATGCCTGGTGCATTTAAAAGCTTTCTTCTTATGAACGGTAACCTGATAGTTAGATGGTATGATGATTTATGCGCGAGACCGATAATGTGATTTCAGTCAATGCAAGTTTGAAAATCTATATACGAAAAGTGGAAACTTAATAGATTTAACTACACGGTGTAAATATTTTTATGTTTCAAAATCAAATTAGATAACTTATTCTGAACGTCTTGACTCTTGAACTCATAATTCAAGTTACAGAGATAAATTGAGTTCTGCTAGAACATGATTGCTAAACAAATTTTCTCATCGGCCAGGTACCAATCAAAATAACCTAAACTCTTGTTAGTTTAATTCACCTTTCCAGAGTATCCATCTGTCATCTGACGTCATATTCAGCTAAGTGGCGTGTAGGGTGACGTCATAATCATTACGTCATAAATGATTCTATTTGGACGGTCTTTAACTATTAATAGTCTGACATGTTGTACGAATTGTATGTCTCTACTGTTTAATAAATATGCTGTTGAATTTGTTGAAACTAATTCGACTGGACTCTGTTGCTGCCATAGGCAGCAACAGCGCCCAGTCAAACTAGCTTCAAAATATTTAATAGCTTATCTGTATAGGCTTCTGGAAATTGATAGTCTTTGAGTTCAGAGATCCCAACACGAGCGAGGTGTGGATGAGGCTTAGATAAAGATGGGCGTGGCATAGCTAAAGATGGAAAGGTCCATTATTTCTATTATGTTATGTGTCGAATATCCATAGTTGGTGTATGTTTAAGAAGATTCGGAGAATGTCAGTTCACAACACCTTAGTACATATTAGATGAAACGACATTTACACAACTATTAAATTACATTAGGCACATAGTTGAGAAACGATTGCTAACAATATGCTTACAAACATGACGTCAGCTGACCCTCTGGAGTTTGGATTTATGAATATCAGTAACACCGGTAACCAGCCTATCAATCGTATGCAAGTGGTCATGCTCTGGATCAAGGCGCCTATCGGAACATTGGCACTTTTTATCAATATACTGACGATTGTTTTATTGTGGATGACCAAGTCGCTGAACAACTTTGTGCGTGTTCATTTTATCAGTATGTGTATAAGCGACGCACTCGTGGCGATGCTTCTTATTACATATTGTACATTGTACTACTATACCCAACTCGTTACAAAAGCAATGTGCCGAGTTCGTTTTGGGATCCTACTTTGCATCGTTGTGTCTGCCTTAAATGTGGCTGTTATGGCTTTGGATCGTTGTCTCCGTGTACGATTCACGAGGACATATCCAAGAACAGTCGCTCTAAAACGCGTCGTCAGTGTCGATATGGGCGTTTGGATATTCTCGGCAATAGTACTCTATTTGGTTTGCATGGACTTCCTGGAGAATTGCGAAGTATGTCACACAGAATACATTATAAAATACTATCCTGAAGGTATAATGTCAATCGTAATATCATTTACTGTATGTATGATTATCGTAATTTGGTGTTACGCATACGTCGCCCATACCGTCCGTAAGTGTACAATGGCCGTGGCCAATGCCAGCTCCACTACAAATATGACGTCATCCATCCGCGTGGAACTCGTTTCAATTCGGATTAACGTGACCACAATAACAGACAATAGTCATATGCACCGTCCAGACGCCAGTCCTACAGTCAATGACCATACATTTCGAGCAACGATGCAGTTGACTGTAATGTTTTTTCTCCTCCAAACACCGCACGTGATTGCCTGTATATATATACTTGCGAACAGAAATACTGAGTATTCTAATACAACTATCAATCTGGTAAATACGGGACTATTTCTTTCTATATGTAACAGTTTGGCGAATCCACTTCTTTATGCCTTTAAGATATCAGTACTTAGAAAGACATTTAGGGAATTATTCCCACGCTGTCAGAGGCCTATTTAAATGTCCAAGTTTAGTCAATAATGGATAAATCCAGTGTTAGCTATGCCTCACCCATCTCTAGCTAATAATCATTAGCATTTACTTTACCCAACCTTTGCCCGTGTTGGGATCGATCGAACCCTGAATACTATACCGGTAAGCTGTTGAATATTTTGAAACTATTTTAACTGGGTGATATGGCAGCAACAGCTCCCAGTCGAATTAGTTTTTAAATAGTCCACAAAATAGTTATTAAGTAGTAAAGACATACAATTCGTACACATTGATAGACTATTAAGCGTATATGACGGACTTAGATACGCCATTCATGACGTAATTTATTTTGACGTCAGACTACACGTGACGCATTTTATTTTGATGTTATATACTTGATTGACAGGTTGGTTCATTTGTTATATAATGCACTCTTAAACGCATCAACGGTATTGGCGCAAACTACGTAATGGACCTTTCCAGTTTATCCACCCGTCATATGACGTTTTAATCAACTACCTGTCGTTGGTGATGACGTCATAATCAATGAGATCATGAATGGCATAATTAAGTTCGTCACGAACGCATAATTGCTGACAGATAAAAGCGTTGTTGTACGAATTGTGTGTCTTTACTATTTAATAAACATGCTGCTGGATATTTTGAAACTAATTTGCAGGGCTCGAAAATTAGAAAAATATTGCGTTGCCCCCAAGGGCAAGTACGCAGTTTAAATTATATTTCCCAACTGTAGATTACTATCAGGTTGTCCCAGTTTTGTATATTTTGTTGAAGATATGTATTGTTATAAGCTATACAGACTACAGAATCCTTATAAATAGGCCTACCAACTCAACCATTATATTAACCACGTATCCTTCATATCAGCGAAAAACGGCTTCTGCAGTGGTCTTGAGAAATGTTGATTTGCAGACCAAGAGAAGACTATTCTTGAAAATTGACCACAGTCATTCCAGTGGTAAATTTTCAAAAAACACTTCTCTTGGTCTGCAAATGGACATTTTCTGTCTGAAAATTACAAAAATTCTGAACAAATTTGAGTGTTCAAGGGTTAAGACTAAATAAAATAAATACTCACTCATGTCTACATAGATACAGGCCTTGAAAATAACAAATTATCTCGGTTGTCCCGCAGGGCAACCGGTCTGTTAAAATATGGTTGCCCCGCAGTAAAAAGTGGTTGCGGTGGACCGCAGGAAAGTGTAATTATAGTGGCCTGATTTGACTGGGCGCTGTTGTTGCCATTTGCATCAACATTACCCAATCAAAATAGTTTCAAAATATTCAACAGTTTGCCCGTATATTTTTCTGAAAATTGATAGTCAGAGATCGGTCGATTACCAGCACGTGCGAAGTGTGCTTGGAGCATAACTAGAGATGGGCGGGGAATAACTAAAACCGGATTCCTCCATTGGGCAACTGGTTCCACAAGTTTACAATACGACAGCAGAATAATCTTAGCTGTGCCCTGTATCTTTGCTTGTGGATTTTTAACTATACCGACGAATGACGTTCTTTCTAGATAGAGTAAAAACTGACTACTGTCTATATTTTTGTTTCCCGTAATTAATTTGTATGTCTCAAGGCTACCCCTAATAGACCTTTCCATTTTCCATCTCTAGCTAAGCTCCACCCACACCTCGCTGTGTTGGGATTGATCGATCCCCGAATGTCCTACCTATCAATTTCCTGAAAACTATACAGGGAAGCTGTTGAATATTTTGTAACTAATCTGACTGGGTGCTGTTGCTGCCTATGGCAGCAACAGAGCCCAGTCAAATTAGTTTCAAAATATTCAACAGAATATTTAATAAATATTAAAAGCAAACAAGTTGTACAACAACGCGTAGACCGTCTTCAAATATGCGTTCGTGACGTACTTATCGACGTCATTCATGACGTCATTCGTTATGATATCATTCTACACATCACACAGTTCATTATGACGTCATATAATGGGTGGGTACTCTGGAAAGGTGAATTCTACGTTGTTTTAAGATTATGAGATTTAGTGGTTTAGCCTATCGTCATAGTTCTTTTTTTGCAAACCCTTTACTAATCTCGTACACCTTTTATGTATTCGTTCCAAATGTATAGTATAGTATAGTATAGTATAGTATAGTATAGTATAGCATAGCATAGCATAGCATAGCATAGCATAGCATAGCATAGCATAGCATAGCATAGCATAGCATAGCATAGTGACCAAGCCTGTACACGGCATTCCAAGCATGAACGTACGTATTCTCTCCAGGCCGTTCTTGCAACAGCATATGAGGCAGTTTTGATAATACAATAGGGATATAGTAATTATACACCATATGATGTTTGCTATCTAACAAATTATTATTATTATTATTATTATTATTATTATTATTATTATTATTATTATTATTATTATTATTATTATTATTATTATTATTATTATCGTGCTGCAATCATCTTAACAAGCTTGTACGTCTAGGTATGGATTTTCTTTGAATGCACTAGAAATTTTGACAGTCTGGTAAGAAGTGTCTTATTGCATATTACAAACACTCTTCTGGTTCTTTCTATATTGTTATTTTGTACAATGCATGCAGGTATGTATATCTGTCTTTGTTTATTAAATTTCGGGCAGGTGAAAAGGAAAAGAATCTCATCATCTAGGAAGTTACAGATGGTGCATAGTCGTTCTGAGCGGTCAATGCCGAGCCATCTCTTAGATTCTATATACAATTTGTGGTTTAATGTCCTGAAGTGGCATACACGTTTTTAGATATTTTTCGAATGTTAGGGTTTCTTTGATTAGATTGTAGAATGTTAATCGTGTTGATTCAGTTAATATTCGTTTCCACTCATTCATGATTGTTCGTTTAAAATATTTCTTGTTTTATTAACTACCTGCTAAATGTTGATACTTTCATTGGTGAATAGATATGCTTGACCGGCTGCTTCTAGAATTGATTTAATCGTTTCAATCCACGTTATTTTAAGATTCTGGTCCAGAATCCTATCATATTGCATTTTATGGTTATCTTAAGTGGGTATTTGCCCAATTCACCGTATATCATTAGATTTGGTGTACTACTCTTTAACTGCATACTCACAGAAGAATGGTTAAAAATTGTTAAAAGTATATATACTTTTAGACGTTTAAATTGTGCGCCTAGATGTAATGAAACGAAATAAACCTTGGTAGGCCTATTTGATGATTTCATTACGTATAAATTAATATAATTTCTTAAGTTGTCAAATTGAATTAGAGGCGCGAATCCCTAATTAAAACGCACGACTAAACCTATGAATTTATTTAAATGGAATCAAATAATCATATGTTAATTTAAGCCTCTAAAAGTATATAATTTCAACAATTTTATTTTCAAGCATTTTGGTGTGAATATGCACCTTTAAAGAATTTCGTTTGACAGGTTTCAATTCCACGAGCGTTCTCAAAGCCCCATACTTCTGAACCATACAGCAAAATTGGAGTAATCATTGTATCAAACATGTAGCTTTGTAGATCAATAGGAATGTCATGTTCCTTTGTCTTTTTTTACATAGTATAAGAAAAGCTTCTTTGTCAAGATGTTTAAAGCCATTTTAATAGATCCCATGACATAGGCCTACATGACCTTGTTTTCAGCGTTTTGAGAGTGGCTGGGGTAGGAGATACTATTACTTTTCAGTAGTTTAATATATATTGTTGGAGCTATTAGCCCATATTAATGTATCGTTATTACAATATTAAATGTGTAGTCAGTCAAACTGCTTGTCTATTCTTTTATTTCTAAAATCATTCAACGAAATAGCAAGTTGCGAGTTTCCCCATAGCATGTGTGGTTGTGGATCTCCCTTAATCATGGAACACACCCTCATAATCCAAATTACTGGGCCGATACCGGGCCATATTGGGCCGGTATTGGCTCAGTAACTCGCGTCATCAGGAGAATGCGTGGCCGCCATCATTGATTTGGACGTGCTAAAATTGTAATATTACAAGCGGGCAAACGAATATACTTTAAGAGCTACATTTTTTTATATTAAAAAGAGTTAATATTTGTGCGTTCCTATATTCTTTCACTGTTCAAATTAAAAAAAAATCTGACTAAGAGTTTTACGATAATCATGGAAAGAATCGACAATCATTTTTGTTAAAATTTTGACGTAGGCCTGGTATTTTCGATCAAGTTAACGGATGAACTAATTCATCTGAACCAAAAAGACCAAACACCAAAAATCCGTTACAATTTTATAGTTATTCTCCTGAATATTTTGAAACTAATTTGACTGGGCCCTGGCAGCGACAGGTTCCTGTCAAATCTTTCCAAAATATTCAACAGGTGACCTGTATAATAACATTGAAATTAACATTCTTGAAATTCGGGCCTCAAAGGGATAAAGAGTTGACATTTTGGTGAAATGGTCAGCTTTGTTATAATGCTATTGCGATGTTTCGTCGGAATCTAAATGTGAGGTGTACTCATCTTATAAATGCCTCGCCAGGTACATGATTACTATTATAAAGTTTAAAGTGTAATTGTGGTATTTAATAAATGCATCTAGTATGTTATGAAGATGAAGATTATAGATTTATTATACGGTCCCTAGTAATGATCGAAATTTAACTTATAGTGCGGTATGACGTGTCACGAAAGCAGCTCCCTGATAAAATTGATTTTTTTTCAGTTTTAGGTTGATCTGTGGCCAAAATATTATACGCATATATAATGTAATTTCACGATATTAGGCTCGTTTTAGGTGGGGTCGTCGGTGATGCTGTGTTGATTTATGATAGCTACCAAGTGATCGGAAGTGAGTATGATCGACCTCCGATTATGAAAAATCATTTCCGGAACCACTTTGGGGATTGCTTCGAAACTCATGAAACATTATATAGGACAAGAGCTGAACCAAGTTTGTTCAAAGGAGCTTGATTGACCAGATGTTTCTGTGGCGATCTTTGATGACATATTTCAAACAAAAAACGACCTCCCAAACCGCTTAAGAGATTCATTGGGCCGAAATTTGGGAAATATGCTTAGTCACAATTTAGTGTTAGTCGGCCATATTTGTTTTCTTATTGATTTTGAAGCCGAAATTGGTTTTTGATAGGTTTTTTGGTTTGCTGATTTCAAATTTGCTACTAACCTAACGGTCGGATAAATGGTTTGATGGCCTTCTTGGAGCATTTTCACACCATACCTCCCGTTTCAATGCCATTGGGAATTTAAAATGTGTTCTCGAGAATCATTGGGCCGATTTAAATAATATCTCGCAGGAGACATCCTTAGGGCATAGATATTGAAGTTTCGTCTAACGAAGCCAATTGGCCAATTTGGCTGGCGGCCATCTTTGACTTTGCCTGATTTTTAGAAATGTCTTTAAAAATCCTCTCCGAAACTGTTTAGTGAATTGATTCAGAACTCATGTAAGATCACCTAGAGCAAAAGCTGAACCAAATTCGACCAAAGGAACTTGATTGGCCAAATGCTTCGGCAGCCATCTTGGATGACATAGTTTCGCGAAAACAACACCAGAACCGCTGAACGGATCGGGCGGAATTTGGGAGATATGATTAGGCACTAAGGTCAATTAGGGTTTGTTCAAGGGAAGATGGTACGTACAAAAAACCCATGGCTACCGTTGATCAATCAAAATGTAGCGTGTTTTGCCGCTATATTGGATTTTTTATTTCGTGGATTTTGAAGCCGAAATTGGCGTTACATACATCTTTGTGTACGCTGATTTCAAATTTGCCATCCTCAAAACTTTCGGAGAAATGATTTGGTGGCCATTTTGGATAAATTTCCCAGCAAAAAATCCCATATTAAAGCAATATGAAATTAAAATGCCTTCTCGAGAACCACTGGACCAATTTTAACGAAATTATGTAGGACGCATCTTGCTCTTGTTGCCAAACCATATGCGATGACTTTTATAGTTGATATGCCTATCCTTCAGGTGAGCAATACAGGGCCCTTGAACCTCTTGTTTGTACACTTTTAGATGCTCTCAGATAACATCTGCATTTCCAGAGCTATGTATGAACGATAAGTTGACTTAACAGCTATTCTATTTTAGCCATTAAATGATCCTTTTTATGGCTATCGAAGGCGGGTGCATCATTTGCTCGCAGAAGCCTCTCTCGACGCTGCAGAAGTCACACCCTTCAGATGGAACTTCGCTACCTGGGATGAGCTGGGGAATGGTAATGTCGTGTACTTGTAGGTCAGCAGCAGGTCCTCCTCTGCTACCTTTTCGATATTCTCTCTCTCTCTCTCTCTCTCTCTCCCTCCCTCTCTCTGTCTCTCTCTCTCCCTCTCTCTCTCTCTCTCTCTCTCCCTCCTCTCTCTCTCTCTCTCTCTCTCTCTCTCTCTCTCTCTCTCTCTCTCTCACTCCCTCCCTCCCTCCCTCCCTCCCTCCCTCTTGGGGTGAGAACGGTAACTGCCAATTACATGTAGCCTTGACGTGGTATCTCACACGCACGCACGCACGCACGCACGCACGCACGCACGCACGTACGCACACACACACGCACGCACGCACACGCGCACTGAGAGTGTCAAGGAATAGTAGTGCTCCTGGGAGGGATGGTTCGTCACGAACGCTTACTCGATGACAGACTAAGCGTTATTGTACGGATTGTATGTCTTTATTATTTAATAAACATGCTGTTGAATATTTTGAAACTAATTTGACTGGACGCTGGTAGCAGCAGCACCCAGTCAAATTAATCTCAAAGTATTCAACAGATAACCTGTATAGTATTCTGGAAATTGATAGTCAAGGAGTTCAAGGTTCGATCGATCAAAGCGTGAGCGGAGTTTAGCTAAAATGGGCGGGGAATAGCTCAAACTGGATTCATCCTTTGACAGTTTAATAATGACGTCATATATTTGGATGACAGAGCCGATACTTCCTTTCAACATATTTAAAACCAAACATGTGCAACAGGTGACAGAGAATCTAAGACAACAAAATGGTCATGTGCAGAGTATGTTCTAGATAATCATAAAGATGTTGTTTTATAAGCGTTGACATAATTTTACAAATCACTATACGGGTATATGCAACGCAGACCGAGGTCGCGCACTAAGCATATATAAACCGACGAGGAATGATCTCACAAATGGAATAACTAATTGAATTTAGAGAAAAGAACACAAAACCAGTCATCGTATAGAATATTGTTGTATTTGAAGGATATTTTTAACGGGTTATAAAATATTAAGTTTATACATGTTATGCAGTCGTATAGTTTAAGACTAAACGTAATAATTTAAAGTAACATGAGCGATTCTGTGAATATTAATCAAAAGCACTAGACTATATCTCAAGGCGAGATGGTATATTATTTTACAATAGGACTTCTGACTCTAGTTATTTGACCTGTGTTATGAATGAAAGTATTTGGTGTTCTACACAATGAACCCTTTTTTCTCAATCATGATCGGTGTTTTATAGCAATGGGATATAACATATGCTTTCACCTGAGTAATGAAAACTCAAAATAATTCTTTACATTCATGGTTAGCAGACCCGCTTTTGCCACCAAGTCACACAAAACAGTGACCTTGAGTTGCAGACGGGTCTGATGTATGATAGAAACGATTTCTCCATTGATACCAAATGGCAGGACGCATTTATAATGGCACTATGCAAAACCTGACATCTACTCTAACTATACATATAAGACATCCATGAATAGCATCTTACACTATAATCATAAGATCTAAGAGTAACCTCTAGTGTCTAGATGTCACTCCTAGACATTAGAATCTTTACACTGTAACGTTCATTCACTGGAACATCTTCTATGTCAAGCAGAAGGATGAGATCATCAACATATATCACAATTATGGTGCAACCACAAGACATAGGAACGACCCGGGGTCAAGAGGTCGCTCCAAGTACCTTTGCCCACACCATAGCAGTAATTCTATACAGTAACTTCCTCGATAATAATGTTAGTCCGAGGTAAAGATTAACCAACATATCAGTCGTGACGTCATTCAGTTCCAGTGACTAATGTGTATGTTTTCAGAGTCATTTGCAGATAGAACTGTTGAAATGGACCTTTCCAGTTTATCTATCCATCATATGACGTCATAATCAACTACGTGACGTGTAGGATGACGTCATAATCAATGACCATGATGAATGACGTAGATAATTACGTCACGAACGCATAATTGTTGATGGACTAAGCGGTGTTATACGAATTGTATGGCTTTACTATTTAATAAAGATGATGTTGAATGTATTGAAACTAATTTGACTGGCCGCTGTTGCTGCAATAGGCAGCAACAGCGCCCAGTCAAATTAGTTTCAAAATATTCAACATCGTACCTGTATAGTTTTTTGGAATTGATAGTCAAAGAGTTCAGGGATCGCTTGATCCCAACACGATTGAAGTGTGGGTGGAGCTTAACTAGAGATGGTCGCATCAGTCTTATGAAGCAGGGCATCGCATGTCAGAGCACTTGTGACCTGGAGTAAAACACCATGTCCTTCATCCTTCTTATCTTGTTTGCGTGATAGATTGTCAATGCATCTTCTCCATAGAGACATTCGTCCCGAGTGTTCCACAGATCTATGTTTGTGACACGCCATGTGGACCTGGCAAATAACAAAATAAAACTATTTACGGTAAGAACATGCTTAGAGCTGAGTGGTATATGAAATCCGTTAAATCACTGGGCAGACAAGTTGGTATGCATATTATACTTATACAGTTCAAAGATTTATTTGAGTGAGAATTGAAGAAACCTGAATTCTCAGTAATCTAAATTTTAAATTTATAAATTCATCAAAGGCATACAATTCGTACGCTTTAAAGACGGACGTATCAATTTTCGCGAGGAGCTATGTCAATTTGATCGTGATGTCAGCAAACATGTGACATATTTGATTATGATGTCAGATACATGAGTAACAGATCGGATCACTCTGCTCCAAACTATTACACTCCTCGTGAATTATCACTAGGAGGAGGGAGAGAGACAGACAGAGAGGCAGGCAGCAGGTGGAAAGACACACAGACAGACGTCAGACAGGCAGACAGACGTGTATCAGTCGTGAGTTGCAACTAACAAATAAATAAATTAAAAAAAATAAATAAATACAGGACATCACAAATGATAAGTCAATAACAACCGCCAACAATATAAGTTTTTATCATGTTTGTATCAAAACGAAGTGAACATATTTTTACAGACTCTATCACTGTTAAACATCTTGATTAAACTTACGAATTTGACAAGTTATAAAATTCACGGAATGACATTTTCGCGTCAATTGTCAACCACGTGGATACAGATTAGGTCTACGGTACACGTGTTTTCAGATTAAAAGAAACTCGTGTAGTTATCGAGCAAGACATCAGCCCCAGTTTCACGTTTATTACACTCAGGCTACCCAATCCATGCCCTAGTTCAAATACAATAGCGCTCTTCTTGTATCTAATTAATAGGTTGGAGTTTGAATGAGCTGCTATGAGCTATAAATCATTAACAATAAAATATTATTCACGTGATGACGTCATACTACAACAATCTTTCACGCGATGACGTCACCATGCGATTCTCGTGAGACATTGAAGAAAATGGCTTAAATTTACTATTAGGGAATTCCAAAATATGCAAAAAATTTATTATATTTTTAACTGTCTGCCTGCTGAGTTTCTGGAGACTGCCCTTCCCACGGTATTTAACTCTGGATATGCTGAATATTTTGAAAACAGTTTGACTGAGAGGGTAGGGGCTTAGTGACATTATTTAACCCTTTGTCAACAAACAGCGCCTCCAAGAGCTACTTAAATCAATTAACCATTTAATAGCCAACGCTTTTCAAGAAAATTATATTATTTGCATGATAAGATGAAATTGATGAATATTTTTTTTATTTGCAAGAATAACTTTCTGTTGACCTGCAAACGAACATTTCTTATAACTACTGCAGAGGCTGTTTTGGCCGGCTTCGCCAACAAATGGGTAATAATAAGGAAAGATGAAGTTTTCGATTAGCCAGTGTCCCTTTGCAGGCCGAGAAAAGAATGTTTTTGGAAATTTACCATTGGAATGACTGTCTAGGTTAATTGTTACCAATACTCTTAATTCTTCCCTCAGACTGCAAATGGGCACATCCTCATGACCACTGGAGAGTCGGCTTCTGACCAGCTTGACCATTAGAGCGTCACGTCTAACACAAGAGGGGTTAAGAGATACACGCCCTGCCACGTCCTCTCGTGTTTCGCCGCCCATAGCTATAAGTAAATTACTTTCAAAATATTTCACAGTCGACATATATGGTGACTTTAATATTGAGATAATGATAATACTGTATCAACAATCTAGATTTTTAAAGACATTATTTTCTACGTCTGATTAGCCCATTTCCGAAGTTTGATTTCCTTCTAAAATTTTGCAATTTCTAACCATATGGATAAATTGTCAGAAACTCCAGAATTTTAGAAGTGAACTCAAATTCCTTTAACTGGGATAGACCAAAAAGCGGACATCCAAAAAAATTAAAAAGATAAAGAATCTACCTTGTTGACTGACCGCTGTGACGTATCCTACTACATCTCAATATATAGGCTATTATAGGCTACTCACGCAGCAACAGAACAGACGCTTTATATTCTTCAATCGGAACCGTCTTCGTTTATGTTTAGCCATACTGATTAATTCTAAAAAACAACAAACATATCTACATAATCATCATAATTGTGTCTACAGTTTAAATTATTTTTTCAAAAGTAATAATCGAACTGTGGATCACCATCTTCATTTTTAATTTTAGTTCCAAATATGGCTTATTATATATTCAGATGACCACTTACAACCTTCCACCAGCCATCCCGCCCAGGCCTACGACTTCACCGCTCCTATCCTCAAAACTAGCGTAAGAAGCGCGCGTGCAGGCAGGGTCAATTTCAATCGTCACAATCCCCACACACGCATGATATTAAAGCGATGCTAATCTTGTCTCTAATGTTGTATTGCACCGATAGAGTATGGTTTACAGATTCCATGTCAGTCATATCCTGTCACATTCCCTTACCTGTATCACGCTTATCATCTTTGTAATATTGCGTAAATATTGAAAAGTGATCCCCGCCATTTTGTCTCCCCAAGCGATAGTGGGTGATGGCATGTAAGTGCCAAAGCATTACCGTATTTATTATATAATACTCATCTTGTTGATTATTTTGGAACTAATTTGACTGGAAGTTGTTGCTGCCTAAGGCAGCAACAACTTCCAGTCAAATTAGTTTCAAAATAGTCAACAACTTACCTGTATGGTGGCTTTTACACTACATTGTCAAACTATAGATGGCACCTCTATGACTGAGCGTATATACCGAGGCAAACTCATTAGAATTTCTGATTGGTTGAAAGGTAAATTCTGGCAGCCATCATAGGGTATAGAAATGTACCAACATTTAACTACTAAAGCCTGAATATCTTTCTTTAGCTGCATGATAAAAAGCTTAAACTTACCCGCATGATTTATGAGTGCCATATTAGATCACGTGAATAGCTATCAAGAGATGAGATTAGTTAGCCTTTAAAATAAAATTGAACCCAGCTTTCACGAGTCTTGCAAAAATAAAATAATTGCATCACAGTCTATTAGTAGACCTAGCTGTTGGACATTTGGTCAGGATATTGCAGATCTCGGCCGTCTTCACGTTAGACAATTACTCCGGAGTAACGCTATACTGAAGAACTGGCGTTACTCCGGGTTAACTCTCTATTGGGTCTTGCCATCGCTCTCTTCTACCTTGGCAGCATCAACTGCATATACATCTGCCAGGTCAGCAAGACCAGTCGAGTGAGCAAATATGGGTTCCATAGCATGATATAGGAGGGGTTTAAACAGAAGATATAACCATACCGATTGTCCGACTGCTGCTGCTGTCCGGTGGTGAGAACGTAATCCCACCCTCTCTAGAGGGAGGCGGGTGGTACCGTACCATGTAGAATGGGTCATCCTCGAGGTGCCCCAGCGGGCCACAAAATACATAGACGCCGATGTGCTACATCAACCTCCGGCCAGTGCACACAGCATCTCACTGGTAGAAGTCGGCCAGGACGTGATAGAGTATCTCCCAGGTGCCAACAGCAACCTATGGAAAGCTATCAGTCCTAGCCTGTTCACACCTGTAAATCCCCTCCATTAACATATATGCCAGCACGGATGGGATATCGGACGCCCGTTTACACTCTTATTACTCATTGACCTGGCATGATATCACACCAGGAATATCTGACCTTTGCCGAGATGATGAACCCGATAGAGGGTTGCCCCTTCATGACCCCTGCACAGATGCTCACACAGCAACAGATCTGTCAACAAGAAGGAGAGTGACTACAGCGGGAGAGCTGGTATCAACAGAATGCGAGCATTGCAAGGAGGCGAAGGAACAGTGAAGGTTCTCGATACTGGCAGGCCCTCCTGGAGGAGAGTAAGCGGGACGCAGGAGGCTTGACAGACGACGATGTCTTCACATATGACGACGAGCCAGATGCCTACACGATGTCGCAGACGAGGATGGGCCAGATGTCATACAGTGGGAGGAGGAGATGATGCAGAAGTATGAGTGTAAGATGACGTTCCAGATGTCACGTCTCAGAAAGCTACTGGCACCCGACATAACACTGGATGCCAACTGTCTAAGAGACTTCTGTCTCGACACCAGCAAGCTGGTACGGTTCGCCATGCTCTCCAAAATGAACCCTTCTATGACTCATGAGCAGATTCTGCAGGTGATGCAGGTTTAATCTCCAGGTATACTATAGCAAAATCAGAGTGGCAGAAGCAACCAGAACTATACCCCTCCCTGACGGCTGACGAGGGCGGTACCATCCACATCTGGCGACTCCAGCAGTAGGTACCATCAGGCAGAATCTCGTCCATGAGGCAGAAAAGTACAGCAGAACGCGCATGCGATATAAGACAGCCTACAACGTCCTCGCGCGTACAACCACTGCTGCAGGTGTGATTGGAGCCAGTGCTGGGGTGGCAGCTGTGGCCACTATCACTACAAGGGTGGCTGCCATCGTCGCCATCCCGCTGGGTGGCGTGACACTAACCGCCACTGTCTTGGCCACGGGCTTGGGGGTAGGGCAGCGGCAGATCACAAGGAGGCTGGAGAAGCATGCTAAGTACGTGACACTGGCACAGGGTATGCTACGGACTATCGACGAGTCTGCCAGCAAAGCTTTCGAGGATTGCCAGGTCACCGATGAAGAGTACCACCATATATTGAAGGACCAAGCCCTGTACTGCATGGAAAAACCTTAAGTGCGACAGCAATACCTCAAAGGCCCACGCAAACTTGACTTTGCTATTTCACCACACCTACGGTTGATTCCGCGCAACATGATCGTGAACATCGAGGACCTCCAAATCAGGAGCTATAACATAATGATAGTCGAGGTGAGTACCCCGGTATCCACTTTGGCTTCAACACTGACATCAATGCACCTGCGGGTAGTACGGGCCATACAGTCGTTCCGACCCTGGCACTGCAGCCAGTCAACACGACAGCTCCAGGCGTTCCGACCTCGACACTGCAGCCAGTCGACATGACACCACTTCCCATGGTAGCTCTACGAGTGTTGTCAGGCCTAACTATCGTGGCGCTCAGGATCAGTCTACTCCGCCGCTAGCAAATCAGCTATAAGACTATCCTGACACGGTGAGACACTGAACCAGCTTGGCATGCACTATAACACCTATACACGCTGCCAACATGCACATCCAAGGGCTGGAGGGTTCTGCAGCGCATCCTTTTTCCAGCTTGTAGTATCGCAGAGCCTTGTTCAGCTCTGAGTCCGGTGAGGCCATGGTGGTCTGCAACTGCTGGAACACATCTGACAGATACTCCCGATCCTTGTAGAAACATTTAGCTCACAGGAGCTGCTTGACGATACTCCCGCCAATGATAAGGTATTTGAGGAAGCAGATCTGTCCCCTACCAAATCCTAAGCTCCTCTGTCAGCTCAGCACCGGAGAGCTGAGCGAGCTTATCTGGTGTCTTCTTCTTGTGGTCCTTCAACTCCCTCTGGAAGACATCATAGTAATTCGCGCTTGGCGTGAGCCCGGACATGTTTAAGATGTCTCAATAGAGAGATGAATATTCCTGAGTACCAACCAGGCCACCTGGCAGATGCAGACTGGGAAGATCTTATTAGCTCTCTCGACAGGGGACGAAGACGTTTAACCGCATTGTATACTCAGTGCTTAAACAATGACGTCAATGGTACAGATCGTGAAGCAACTGCCCAAGAGCAAGGCGAGTCTTCAGAAGATGCAGAACCTGCTGCGAACCAAGACACAGAAGTTACTGACCAAAGCAAAACCTCTGTCAGTCCATGTCGCCAGTAACGTGGTGGTGAATGTGGCCACAGTGAAGATGACAGGGGGAAATGAGGTTCTTCCTGCCACCACTGCGGCTGTCCTCGCTACAGTGGTGAGTGTGGTGGCTGGCCACTGTCTCGGAATAACTCACCCAATCCCAAAGATCGTCCTCAGTGGTGCCTCCTACACTGTTGCCGGCAAGATCATGGGTTAAAGCTGTTGCACTAATGGAGGCCACGGTTCTAGAGCTAGCAATGAGTGCAATGGCGGAGATCGTCGTCGCCTACGTTTAAAACCTCTGAATAGTGAGAGATGGATCACGAGACCCCTGCAGCATATGAGGCATGGTGTGCCAGAGGGCGGTGTGTATCCCATAGTCGAGCACGCGGACTGAGGATTGCCAATGCCCGGGAATAGTGGACCGCCCACAAGGCGTGCCCCTATAGGGTGGGCCAGTACCCTGAGCACTGCTACCTATTCCCTTGGCTGACTGCGTGGTCCTCCTATGCCCAACTATTTCACTGGGGTTATGACTAGTAGGTTTAAGCCATCTGTATATAGCACTATGACTCTGTCACTCACAGACCTAGAAGGCAAAGAGCTAGGCGATCTTGCTCACTTGGGCGAGGCACGCCTCGGTTCAGAGGACACTGTTGCCCCTATCTCCTTTATAGACTTCGATGAGAACGGAGACCAGTGGAAGATCCGAGGTACCATCCCAGCCGGAGATCTCATCGGGAACACTGATACGATAGGACAATCAGCCATTAACAAGGCCAAGACTATATACATGGGGATGGGCATCAAGGAGAGGGCGACGATGCGAAGTATGCTCGGAGTTGATGACGCCGGAGCCATCAAGGTTATGGCTGAGTCCTTTGCACAGGATCTGGTTAAGGATCTCCTGAAACCACGGAGCTCATTCCGACAGGATGGAGAGAATCTCAAGATAGGCACCCTCGGCCTGAGCCATATCACTGTCGATGGCAAAAAAGGTGCTACCGCTAGCCTTCAGCTACCAGAGGTGAAGAAGTCAGGGTTCTTTGGTTTGCTGTTCAAGACCACAGGATAGTCATGGCTTCACGTGCATGTATCATACAGGTACTGGATGTACTAGACACTGTGGGTGCTGACACAGGCCCTCTACGCTATCTTCTCAGCTGCTGCTGGGATTTCATGCGTG
Source organism: Chaetoderma sp. LZ-2023a (assembly GCA_034401795.1). Classification (NCBI taxonomy): domain Eukaryota; kingdom Metazoa; phylum Mollusca; class Caudofoveata; order Chaetodermatida; family Chaetodermatidae; genus Chaetoderma; species Chaetoderma sp. LZ-2023a. The sequence continues at coordinate 51,449,481 of CM067371.1, read as the reverse complement.
ATGCCTCCATTGCATCCTTCGTATCCGCAGGAGGTGCAGGATTCCCCGCTCTGCAGGCGAAAGAGCTGGTGCAGGAAGTACTGCAGTTTAGTCTTCCAGATATAGACGAGGCTACCGCCGACCAAGTGCTAACGATCCTCTGCACGCATGTCTGTACCAGTCAACAGTAGGCCGGCCGATGCTGGCCAGGTGGTGCTGATCATTGCCCCGTCAGGACATGGGAAACACATCTTGCTGTGGGCTCTCCTGCCCAAACATCTACACTCTCAATACATCCTTTTGGTGTCTGACTCCGCCGCTGATGTGGTTGACAATAATGATCAATGGTACAATGGCCCAATCACCAAGACGCAGAACCTGCAAGCACTGATGGAGAAGCTGCTGGCAGCCCGACTTACAGAACTACTTGTTCTAGTTATCAATGGCCCTGCAATGGACCAGAAGACAGTCACCTACCTCAGCAACATCACCAGGTGCATCCGGCACACACTCTTTCAGAAGTACGCCCGCAAGATCTCACCTGACATCCGCCACAATGCCCGGTTGCTATACTTCAGCTCCAAGTGTGGACGTGCCCTGCTCGAGACCATATACGACAGCCTAACCCTCAAGGAGACCAAAGGGGACTTTATCGCAGGTGTATAGAGGGCAGCTGATCTGTACCACTTCATCTTCAGCAACAAGGAGACAGGTGAGCTGTCACACTCCAAGCCATCTCTGAAAAAGGCGGAGACCTTCAGCTGAATCCACAGGAAACTAGCCTGCACTATGTGTCATCGATGACAGCCTGTCGCAGCTGCCGCAACTTGTATTTCACTCATCAGAAGACTGAGGAACTTCGTCCGCAGTCTCCACTACTTCATCAGATGCTTGAGCACCTTTGTCAGAAGCTTGAGGAACTTCGTCAGAAGCTTGAGGAACTTCGTCAGTTTTGTCAGAAGCCTGTCGCTTAAGCTTAAACTGTCACTGAAACTCTAACCACTGAAGGTCATCTGCTGGGACTCTCTTCATCTGGTACGTCTCATGGAAGACCCACATTTCCCATGTGTGCTTAGCATCTGACTTGCGAGTGGATTTGATGAGGTAGTCCTGGTAGTTATTATCTGGGAATATCAGAAATGCTGCCACATCACTGGCCAATCTCCTGCGCCCTCTTTCGTTGAAGATGTGCTCAACAGCCTCCTTGTGGCCAACAGTGACCCCAACTCCTGAGTACCTTCTGCTACAGCCGCACGACCTCCTCCCTGAGGGCGTTATTTACTTCAGATTGGAATCTATCCAGCATCTCTCGCTCTTCCTGGCTATGGGGTCTAATACGTCAGCCCACTTCCCGACCATTAGTAAATCTTTGGGGTCGACCCTCGCCCTTTGGAGAGCTAGAATAACAGGACTGGTGGTTTGGGACACAGGTGGTAGGCCGAGTATCTTGCCCTGAGTGCTTTCAAACCTCCGGTAGATTATCCGAGTCAGGAGTTCTTTTGTACTACGAGCTGGCACTCTTTCCTCTATGGTGACCAGTATCTCCGCATCAGATGGAGGTATGATCTTGGCTCGCTCGTGGATAATGTTGATGTCACGAAGCAGTCCTCAGACCCTGTCACAGTGGGACAGTGCACGCCGTGGCTGTGACTCTCATGCCGACTTGTACTGCTGCCTATAGACAATCTGCTGAAGAACTTTACCAAACATGGCAGCCGTTTAAAACCTCTATATACCCAGACCTTAAACATGCTGCAGTGCGTGCAACATCCAGATGGGGCCATTGAACCTGCGACATCGCACCTCACTGATCCTCGGAAGGACTGCCTGATGGTCATTCGAACCAGTATACACGATGAGAACCCGTGGTCCACTGCTGGGAAGTACATTGACTTTGCAATCTCGGCACAGATCCACGAGATCAAGAGCATGATACTTGAGTTCAAGCTTCAGAGCACAATAGAACAGACGATGGAGCTCCCACAGGTTCTGAACAGGTGGGAGATCGTGCAGAGCAACAGCACCATGGACACCACCTATGTGAACGATGATTACCGAGTCCTAGGTCCACTGGCTCATGGACCAACCTTCTATGCGAAGGGAAAGGGGTACTACGCTGTGGGGTGCAATGAGGGGTTCACGGAATTCGAACTACGGGCAGGGGTCGAGAAGCCTGTAGCAGTTCCACTCTTAAACCTCCTCGGGAGCACACACGTGAATCCGGCTGCCATGCAGGATAGGTTGTTCCTCCGGGTGTACATTGAGCAGCTCGCAGATGCGATGATGAATGCTCCAAGACTTCATGTCTGGCATGGTAAGAATGACCAGGAGCTGAAACAAACGGATTCCAAACAGCGGATCGTGCATGTGGAGTGAGAACACCAGCAGGTCCAAGCCACAGCTAACCAACGGGTTGAGCTGACATTGCATCGTGGTGCATCAGACTGTGTCGCTGTTGTGGTCCTGTTTCAGAAGGGAGGAGCCATCCAGCAGGTGGGTAAGCCAGACGACTTCAAGCTTGTGGTTGCTGGGACCAATTTTCTTGGTGAGGTACGCGACCTGGCTGATTGCCAACTCTACAGACAGAAAACTAAGTCATATGTACTTCTGCAACTAACCAGTGGAAGCAACGACCTTGAGTCGGCACTCGAGGGCCGTCACCACCTCGGGGGCAGGGACATCCCACCTAATCAGGGCAACCAGCTCAGTTTCAGCATCGGAAACCTCATAGCTGTGACTCGCTCATTAGGTGTGACAGTACTTTACTTTGGCTGTGCTAAGGTATGCGTGTCGAACACATCAGGTATTCGCTGCAATTGCCACTACTACTATAAGCAGTGCTGTCTTCTGACCTGTCGTTGCTTCATAGTCGAGTGATGGCTCAGATATCTTTACAGCCTCGTAGTACTCATCGAGACTCTCATCCGCCTCTTTGATGCTCTGGTTGGCCTGAGCTCGGAGTTGTCGTCGGCGTGGCTCCCTCTGGCGCATATGCTCGAGGGCTTTGCTGTACTCAAACTTCCCCTTAGACAGCTTCTCGATTGGCTGGTTATGACGCTCCCGCTGGACCTCTGCCGCCTTCTTGTCGGCGAGGCTGAGTCCCCAGTTCACTAAGGCAAACATGACCGCATTCAAGATTGCGGATGCCATGCTATAGACTACAGTTTGAAGCTACTATATAGCTTCCCCAGCGACGGATCCCCAGAGCGATGTATGAACCAGAGGCTGATCCAGTCGAGGATATAGATGACGAGGACTATAATGAGGAGGATTATGATGCAGACTACGATGTCGGTGGTGAGTATGATGATGTAGAGCATGAATCCCGCAAGCTAGTTCACAGAGCGAAAGGAATCTATCGCACTTACATAAAGGGTTCTATTGGTCCGCTGGCAGCAGTTGGGGCTCTGATCACTCTGTTCACAATGACGGCTGGCGAGACGGTCCACAAGATCAGCAACAATGCTCTCCATGGTGTGGAGAAGATTTCTGAAGCCATACCAGCGATCGCCTCAGGAGTAGGTACGTTCTTCGGAGTCACAGGCCCTTGGCTATCGTATGTTGTGATAGCACTCATGGCTATCTGGGCCGGCGAACATTTAGGCCGTACTATATAAGGATGGCGTCTCTGTATGACCTGGTCAAGTCCCTTAGCCTCCGAGGCTTGGTCGATAAACTACTGTTCAGTGAGGATCCAGCAGAGATTACACACCGGTGTATGGAGGTGTTTGAGGAGGTCTTCAGTGATAGTCGAATGAATGATGGTCATCTGTTCGTCTGTTTAGATTTCACTCAGGATGTGCGTAACAGGACGGGAGTGGACGTCAGTGATGAAATCAGGGAGTTTATCAACCGTCTTTCTTGAGGAACTCTACTATCAGCCTGGTGGATATTACCGTGACACCCCGCAACTACTCGAGGCTGCACGTCGCAAGGGCCATAACTTTACATTGGAGACAGTTACCCAGTGGCTCAGCCACCAGGCGATGTGGCAGATATACAGATCTCGTCCATGGCACATCATGCATGCCCATTTCAAGGAAACTGTCCCGAACAGAGTTCACCAGGCAGATGTTCTATTCCTTCCTCATGACTCGGTTGGTCGTAAGAGTATGCCCTCACCATCGTTGATGTCGCCAGCACGTACAATGCGGTGGTACAAGCAGACAAGTCAGCTGGTCAGGTGGCCCAGACATTCCGGGGTATCTACGAGGCTTCGGAAAATTCCCTCCAGTGGCCGGAATTGTTGCAGGTGGATAAGGGTAAGGAGTTCAGAGGGGAGACTGCAGCCCTCATGTGGAAACACGGTGTGGCAGTTAGGCGAGGCAAGGTAGGGCATCACCATGACCAGGCTATCGTTGAGTGATGGAATCGGACACTGGCAGAGAGACTGTTCCAACACCAATACGCCCAGGAAATGGCCACGCCGAGTGAACGTTCTAGAGTATGGGTGAGAGGGCTGCCTGCTGTGGTGGAGAGATCCAATGCCGAGGTTACTAGGTTAATTGGGAAGAAGCCGGTAGATGCTATCAGATACTCTGCTGGTCACAGCTCTAGAGGAGCGAACAAGGCAGAGGAGTGCCTACCACCTGATGCTCTCGTTCCGTACCTGTATGATCCTGGTGAGCTAGAATGTGGTCGATGGCGTGCAACAGATCCTAACTGATCGATAGATATTCACAGGCTTGACAGGTATGTGGAGGCGGAGGGGGGGGCCTATACTGTACTGCCTGGCACGCCAGCATGGAGTGCCCAGGCGTCCATTTGTCATAGAAAAGCTTCAGCTAGTCCCTGCAGACACACAGCTACCACCACCTAGGTTGCTAACATGATACTCGATGGGCTCGGTATGGACACCATCTGGCAGCACATGCCACTTATCATAATAAGTGGAGAGTCCCAGTTTTTCCTGCCCATACGTCATCATACCCTGGTTGCGCATGCATATGCCTCGGTTTTTAGGTCTGTCTACCCCGCTATGTAGGGTGCTGTAGAACCTCTGCCAAGAGACCTCATGCTGCCACTTTGACATTCCCTTAGCTGAGCACTTACTTGCAGCTGCGCTCTCCACGTAGTAGCATTTGGAGCAGAGAGCGATACCACCAGAGCCTTCGAACTTGAGCTTGAACAGTCCTGGAGTCCATCTAGACCATTTGCCCCAAGCTAGCCAGTCCCGCTTGTGAGCCTGGTACTCTGCTCGCCTCTCAGGTCGAATGACATCGTCGAGGTTGGAGCCTGCTATAGCGATATACGCTGAATCAGTGTCCATCTGCAGGTACTCAAAGCTGTCATTAGCTATGTAGCGATCAAGGAAGTTGTAGTAGAACTCCAGCATTCACAGCTTCGCGAGCTCATAAACGGCTATCCCCACCTGGAAGGGCCTTCGAATTGTGATTCTGGGCCTGTGACTTTGGAGTTCGTATGACTCACCGATCTCCTCTAGATCTTCGAACCATGCACTATGCAGAGTCTTGGCTACCATGAGTTCATTCTTCATAAAACTGGTGTTGCTATGAGGTTCTAGGGCCTCGATGAGCTTCCTGTAGGCACTGTTGCTGAGGAGTTTGACGAGATCTGCCAAGAGCACTTTGCTCTTATCTACATCTCCCGAGCGGCGGGCCTCCGTAGCATTCTCCATGAACCACTCGAATGTGCGCTTGGCCTCATAGTCTATGGTGCGGTATACAGCAGTGATCTCCAGGCCATGGGTTATATACCACTTGAGTGCTGGGGCGTACAGCAGCTACTTCTTGCCAGAGAGGGCACCGACCAGCTTCAGGGTGGTAGGCCGCTTCCTCCCTGTTCGCCCTAGATATGCCAGCATCTCAGAAGAGATTGCCTCTACCGGGATCTCGCGGTTATAGAAGAGAGAAGGCATTTCCTCGAACTTTGCCCACAGAGCCTTGGGGACCTCTCTATCCACCTCAGCCAACCCAAACCAGCTGCCTGCTAGGAGAGCCTCCTTAAAGCTAGCTACACCACTAGCACTTGACCAATGGCGCACTGTCTCCTTACCACATGACATCTCTTTGGCCATCGTTGACAGGTACAGAGCACTTGCGTCATAGCCGAGTAGACGTTGGCAGACACACTCACTCTGGTGGATTCGAGTCACATGGCCTCGTGGTATCTGGTGAACACGATACTGGGACTTCCAACAACAGCAGCCTTCAGCATCTCATAGGCTTCCTTGTCCGGTGAATAGAGGCTAACATCCAGAATGTGCTGAGCGGTTCCACGTAGGAGGTACTGCAATGACACACCTGGGAGAGACACCACGTCTTTGAGGATGTCTATTTCTCATTCTGTGTAGAACTCCCGCACCCGCTATAGAGCTTCGATGAATGGACTGACATCCAGGTTGTTGTAGTATCGCAGCCAGTCCGCATTCCATGCTCGCTGAATGTCTGGTTACACTGTTCCCACTCTGATCACGTCAAGAGGTAGCCACCCTTGAGCTTAGATGTCCATGCTGAGTAGTCAGGACGCCCTGGATAGTTGAGCTTCTCATGTGTGTCAAACCATTCATACGGGAACCAGCTCTTCTGCTGTGTACACCCGTAAGCTTTGACCCATACCTCGTACGAGACTCCTGGGCCGAGGTAGTTCAGCACATCGAGAAACCGTAGCTCAGGTGTTATGAGGTACATGATCTGACTAGCCTTCTTGGCGACTTTCACTGTACCTGTACTGTCAGTCAGCTCATTGACAAAGTACTTCTTGATGAGGTTCAGGTCATACCTCCCAGAGTTGAACCCCAGTGCAGGCACTTGGTCACACCACTCGTTGATTAGTCGCCGCTGTTGCTTTGGGAGCTTGTCCAGGTCTGTCGGTATGTACTTTGCCCTAACCCTTATCCGGATTAGATATGCTCACTGTTGGATCACAAGCATGAACTCTCTGATCAGTTCTTTGACGTCAGGATTGCAGAGGTGAGTGGGCTCACTCGTGGCGCCATCTAAGGAGCAGCCAACTGACACAGAGATAGGTATGTGAGTACTCTCGATCGTGAGAGTCTCCGTAGGATGAGTCTTGATACCATCTAGGAGTGCTTCGAAGTGTGGGTATGGGACAGTCCGAACTCGTTTAGGGACACTTGGACAGCATTTTATACAGGACTCCCACTGTACCACAAGTGTGCATCCAGATGCTCTCAGCTTCTCCTCTCTCAGGACTGTCTTGCGGTATCTTTGTTCGACACCCTCACATCGCTGGTGTTGTGGACACCCATGCCAGTGACAGCCATGGAACGGGTAAACGGTGTTGGTGGTTGGATCATAACCATCTACGGGAGTGCCGTCGATCCAACGCTCACCACCGTTCCCACACTCTACATTGTGTATGTGTACGCCTCTGTTTCTCGACTCATACTCGATCCAACGAGTAGCCACTGAACTGAATGTTTGAGGCGCATAGAAGGCTTTCTCATACGCAGAGTGTGGCACCTCAACCTTCTCGCCAGGACACACGATTGTTGTTTTGCCGCCTGTACAGTGATCAGCATGGCGTTGAAGATTGCATGCCTGTGTAAACCTCTGCTGACAGTGACTGCAGACTAGTGTATGTGCCAGCTTGGAGATGTTCTTGATGTAGAAGGCATGGTGGACCCACACTTCGATGGTCATGGTGTCACCGTAGTGAGCCACTTGCCTGATCAAGTACCAGGTGCCTCTTCAGTTGGTTCATACACGTGAATCCAGATCTTGGCGAAGAACTCTACCTTGTCCAGCTGCTCCAGCGAGGTCTTGCAGACATCAGGTACTGTCACTGTCTTGCCGTAGAACTGTGTGGCAAGCTATCGTGCAGGAGCTGTACTGCTATCAGCTTTCACTCCTTGCTGGACCGTTAGACATCTCCAGAGACACATGTTGTCCCTGTAGGTGTCGAGAGTAGTCATACTGTTCTTCTGCCATAGTAAGTCTGGGAAGGGGCCTGTCCCAAGCACAGGTTGGCGGTCGATGACAGCCCTGATATCAACGTTGATTGATTGAACGAAAGCCCACTTGGTGTTGGGTCGATCGATATTGTCTGTGTCGAGGCGGGCTTGCTCTCTTGCTGCCACCCAGTCCTGAGCTGCTCCTATTATGTTCAGCCAATGCGCTCCCTGGAGCATTCTTGTGGAAGAGCATGTGACGGATACGATAGGTATGGGTGTAGCGGAGGTAGAAGGCGTTCTGGACAGTCTGCTAGATCTTTTGCATGATCTGACCTGTGACGTCTCCTTCTAGACCTCTGAAGAATGTTCAGTGTACTGACCTGCATCCTCTATCCTCTGTCTCCCTTTTGCCGAAACGCTGGTCGAGAATGTGTTCGCCTTTTCGCCTCATGCTCCGGGCTAAGGATTCAGCCCTCAGCCCCCTCATCACATGCTTTGTGATCCTGCGTAGGGGAGGTAAGCGCTCCAGTGGATGGTCCGCCATCCGCCTCACTACAGTCTTGGCTCGCAAGCTAGCAGTCAACTCCTCATCCAACTGACGAAGCTCACGTATCCGCTATGCTTTCTTGTGGGGATTCCAAGGATCATCTTTGGTAAGTGCTGGAAACCTTCCCATCTTCATTGCGCGGGAGAGTCGCTTCTGCAACTCCTCGGTACGGGCCTGTCCGATCATCTGGAGCAGGTTGGCTTTCTTGACCTTAGAGTAGCAATAGTGCGAAGCTGTGCAAGAGTAATCATGGTGTATATCACTGTGGATACCTGTCTCTAAATGGGCGTTCAGACCCTATTAAGTGTGGTGCTCACAAGGCGATCAGTATGTGATAGTGGATGCTTGCCTCTAAATGAGCGTTCAGATGTGTATGGGGTTGATCACAAGACGCTCAGGCCCATTGTGTGTAATATTGTTTGTAGATGAGCGTTTACATGTAGTTGAGTGTTTAGAGTGTTTACACGTAATGTATGGTTGTGCGTACACACGTTATATACCGTTATCGATGCTGTGTCTAATTGGGTGTTAAAGCATAGCAGGTGGGCTAAATAAAGTACTATTCTTGACTTTGGCCCAGTCGAGGGTCTGGGGTCTGCAATCATGGGTTTTATGTGACTGTGCGGGTAAAGAGTAATTGTAGACATGGAATCACGTGATCATGTTGCGCCGATCGGCCGGATGGGTACGGGCCGTCCTAGCTAGGCTGGGTATGGGACGACCGCTCCGGGTGCATTCCAAGCATGCCCCCTGGATCGGATAGTACGCGTGTATAAAGCCCTATGAGAGAGGTATGGCTAAGTCCGTAAGAATGCGTAGCACGCATGCGCATGCGTCAGATCTTCCCTGACAACAGTATTGTGAGAGAGTGTATGCTTATACTGTACCGAGTTGGTACTGGGGATTTCTTTAAATCACTTCATTCTCGTCGTTCGGTACGGTACGCACTAGTGTAGGGGTACAATGACAGGGTACAATGACACAAATATGAGCAACGGGGAACACCTAAAAAAACGCAGAGAGAGAGAGAGAGGCCAGAGAGGGCCGGCGATAATGTGGGGATTCTCCCGAAGAGGTGGGGCATGGGAGTTTTATAGGTTTTTTTAGTTTAGCCGAGAAGCATGACATCACGTCAAGACCTTGACTCTAAATGGGCATGATACTACCTCTCTCAATTGGTAGCCGTTCGGCGATCCGTGGTGGCCACCGTCTCAACAACCTATGCCCCAGGGATTGAGAGGGCGGTGGGAGGGGGGCACTGATCGCCGAACGGCGGCCAGTTGAGGGAGGTGGTATCATTTAAATTCTGACACTACTACTTCCAGTTTTAGCTATGCCCCGCCAATCTTTAGCTATGTTCCGCCGACACTTCGCTCGTAATGGGATCGATCGATCACTGAACTCCTTGACTATCAATCTCCAGAAAACTATACGGATAAGTTATTGAATATTTTGAAACTAATTTGACTGGTGGCTGTTGCGTCCAGTCAAATTAGTTTTAAAATATTCAACAGCTTGTTTATTAAATAAAACAACAATGCTTAGTCCGTCATCAGTTACTTGTTCGTGACGAACTTATCTACGCCATTCACGTAGTTGATTATGACATCATATGCTTGATGAATAAACTGGAAAGTTCCATTAATCAACATGAACGCGTGTCTATCACTTTTGCCAGATCAAAAAATCAATAATTAAGAGGTTTGACAATTACTGGCATACGACATCTAACGAGAAAGGTATCATTTGTATCATTTCTTGAACAGTTATTAGCATTTCTACATAGCCTGAAAAATCAATAGTGAAAGCATAATTTTTCCGGGCGATAAATACACAAGTAGGCAAAATCGGTTCTTATTTCTGCTGCATTTCAATCAAATTTTCAAATGTTATGTGAAAATGAAGTGTCTGTTGAAATAAACATGTTTGGCAATGTAAATAAAAAAATGCATGAATGCGCAAGAGTTGAAAATAAGAAGTAATTGTTAGAAATAGATAATGCTGTTAGAAACAAATATCCTGACCCGAATAACGAATGTAGAATCACTTGTCATCGTCCTTGTTGTTGTTGTCGTCGTCGTCGTTGTCGTTGTCATCGTCTTTCTTCTTCTTCTCTCGCTATCCTTTGCTATTGTAGATGGAGCCATCTTCTCAAGGCGATCTGCCCTGCTCGTTAGATGAATCATGGCAGTTAGAGCTGCAATGGTTCGGGTCTGGTGCATGGCGGTCTCGAGCGGTATGAGTAGTAGTAGTAGTAGTAGTAGTAGTAGTAGTAGTAGTAGTAGTAGTAGTAGTAGTAATAGTAGTAGTAGTAGTAGTAGTAGTAGTAGTAGTAGTCGTAGTAGTAGTAGTAGTAGTAGTAGTAGCAGCAGCAGCAGTAGCAGCAGCAGTAGCAGCAGCCGTAACAATATCAGCAGCGGCAGCGGCAGCGGTAGTAGTAGTAGTAGTAGTAGTAGTAGTAGTAGTAGTACTAGTAGTAGTAGTAGTAGTAGTAGTATTAGTAGTAGTAGTAGTAGTAGTAGTAGTAGTAGTAGTAGTAGTAGTAGTAGTAGTAGTAGTAGTAGTAGTAGTAGTAGTAGTATTAGTAGTAGTAGTAATAGTAGTAGTAGTAGTAGTAGTAGTAGTCGAAGTGAACGCACGCGTTTATTTAGCTCTGCAATTGCTGCCCGAATTTGCTAGTTTCTAGCGCGATTTTGTAGATAAATTTTATACATATATTTCGTATTAGTGTTTCCTTTCAAACTTTATGTTTAATTTGTAAATTCTTGTCTTGGTTGGAGCGCATTTTGTGTCTCCATTTTCTAAAGGCATTCCTCTTAGCTGGCGGTTTCCGCCATTTAGTAGGGCTCCTCTTACTGTGGTCAATGCAATACATTTCTCGCTGCGCCAGTCTGCTATTTCTATAGTTCGTAGGCTAGCGCATTATATTTGGCAAGATCGCTTGAGTGAGTGGATTTAATTCCTTTGTCATTTGTAAGCACAAGCCTAGTTCTTTAACTATATAAATCCTTATAGTCAGTTGGCTGTCCCCGGTCAACTCGAACAGACTAACAAATATATGACTTGACTATTTAATCATATATTTGTTAGCATACTTTAATCGGCTAGGTGTTAGTGAACCACTTAGAAAGTGGTTCAAACTAACAAGTATACGACTGTACTCTCTATTCGTATACTTGTTGGTAGACGTCAGGGTTTCAAAAGGGGACACTATTTATTTAGTGTTTAGCTCTTTCCCCGACGTCTTGGTGTTATATATTTGTATTATATATTGTAGTAGTATGGGGTACTGCTTTTTATAAAACACCATGGCCACCTCATATAAGCGTACCCTGAGTCTTAAAATCACGACAAAGGCGTGGGGTGTTTCGGCAATTGAGGTGTATCATGGGTTGAAGGATGTAGTTGGGGCAGGGCCACGGGTCCTTCAAGGTCTTGTTAATGTTTCCAAATCTGTATGGAATGTCACCGTAGTTAATGAAAGTGTGAAGGAAAAGTTGCTTGACGAGGTCCTTGTCGTGAAGGGTGAGGTGTGTAATGTGGAGGAAATAGATTCTGATCGTCTATTAGTCAAGATGAAGGTTCCATTAGAGATCCCAGATGAACGGGTTATCATTGAATTGACCAAGTATGGCAAAGTGGACAAAGTAGAACACGAGACCTATCCATTTGATCGAACCTTAGAAAATGGCATCAGAAGAATTTGGTTTGAAAAGGTAGAACAACCTCTCCCAAGCAAGGTCACCATAGATGGTCGATTTATCTTGCCATTATGGTACAGGGGGCAAATCAAGGAGTGTAGAATCTGCTTAAGCACAGAACATCTTGCAACAGATTGCCCTAACAAAAACAAATGTCTAGTTTGTGGATCATCTGATCATTTTAAGTGGCGATGCCCGCAGAACAAATATGTCAAAAAGGGTGCTGATAAAAGTGCAGAGCAAGTTGTCTCTAAAGAGAATGTCATAGAACCGGTAGCTTCTGAGATTGTAGCTGAAATCCATACTAATGGGAAGCACGTTGCTAAGGAAAATGTCATCGAACCAGTAGTTGCTGAGATTGTAGCTAAAGTCCATGTTAATGAGAAGCATGGGGAAAAAACTAAGAATCCAATCGCTGTAGTTGCAGGCGATGAAATAGAGGTTCTAGATGAGGGGCTAAGTCTTACTCCAGTAACAAGTCAATCCAAGTTTGATGAGAGAGAGGCTAGTTCCACACAAGTTGAAGATGATGATAAATACCCTCTGGAAGAGAGTTTTAATTTAGGACAAGTAAAATTCAGGTCGCAAGATACTGAAACTAACTTTGATTTTCCACTGAGTACACTCAATCTAGACGATTTAAATAATATAGAGAAAGTAATTGGTGTCTCGGATCGATTGAGTGGAACAAAGCGACAGAAAGATGGAGAGAGTTCTGAATCAGAAATAGAGGAAAGTGATATAGAAGACGATAATATGTCAGTCGCTGAATCTGATATATCCATTCAAACACAGAGTTCTAAATCACCTGATGAAATGGTCATGTACAGGTCAGAGGCAGGAGAGGTGTTAGTTCCATATGTGACAGCAAAGGGTGTTAAATATAGGCATCTGCGTCATGATTCAGATATATTAAAATATAAGCATTTGGAAAAAGTTGAGCTAAGTAATGCAGCGTTTGTGAGTAAAATAGGTAAATGGTCTAAGAGAGGGTCGAAAAAAACAAAATCTAGTTAGCTTAATAATGGCGGTTTTACACAGCATTTTATTACCTTTTATGCTAATTTGCACACTCAATTGTAGAGGCTTAAATAGTGACATAAAGCAACGTCACTTACTAGAGACTCTTAAAAATGAGCAGATTGACATTGCTTTGATACAGGAAACAAAAATTCAGAAGTCAGAATTATACGATAATTTAGAAAAGATTTCTGGATCCAGAATATTTTATTCGTTATCTCAAGATAATAGTGCAGGCGTAGCAATTGTTATACTCCCTAGATGTTCAGCCTATGTAAATATTATCTCTTCAGTATCAGGTGCAAATGGTCGCTGGGTGAGAGTCACGCTAGATATACAACAAACACGTACCACGTTGCTGTGTATATATGCACCTACATCTCATCAACTACGTCGTAATTTTTTTAAGGAGATGTCTAAAACAGCACTAGATAACATCACTGAAAACTTAGTAATGGGTGGTGACTTTAATTGTGTCTTAGACAAAGAAAATGACAGGAATGCAACTTCAACTTATACTGATACATCACATAGACTCTTAAAAGAAATATGTGATAATGAAAATTTAGTGGACACCTATAGAATATCAAAACCTCATGGTAAAGATCTTACATGTTTTTCGGTAGATGGTAAAGTTGGTTCAAGGATCGACAGAATTTATGTGAATAGTTTGTTAACAGGGTACTGGAGAGATGTTAATATTAAGCCAGTTGCATTCTCCGATCATAACATGGTTTGTGTAACCTTTGCCAATGCTGACTGGGTAACAAAAGGGGTCGGGTTTTGGAAATTAAACACAACACTGTTGGGAGAAGAATTTTATAAGAATAATATAGAGAGTTGTTGGCAACATTGGATTAATAGGAAAGCATCATATAAGAGCACATTGCAATGGTGGGAGGATGTTAAACTGGATTTAAAGTATGTTTCCCGAAAGTATGCTATTAGAAAAGCACAGGAAATACGCAAACGCAAGAAAACACTTCATCGATCACTGATGAAAATTAATGCTAAAGTAAATAATGGTGAAGAGAATTATTATGAATTACTGGTTAAAATTAAAAGTAAAATAAGAGATATAGAACAATATGAGTTTGAGGGTGCAAAAATTAGAGCAAGAGCCCAGATGCATGCAGAAGGGGAAAAGCCAACCCGATATTTTTGCGCATTAGAAAAAGCACGGGCAATAGATAAGGTGATGTGCTCATTAAACATGCCGGATGGTTCAACCGTCTTTACCAACAATGAAATGAGTACTATTGTATGCAATTACTATGAGTCATTGTACAAGTCAGGGGGAATTGATGAAGATGCAAAATTGGATTTGTTAGCAAATATAGACAAAAAGGTGTCAGACACAGGCAGTGAATTTTGTGATCAACCCTTAACACTAGAAGATTTAACTAAATCCCTTAAAGGTATGAAACTAGAAAAATCACCGGGGTGTGATGGCCTTCCAGTTGAATTTTACCAAACGTTTTGGCACCTTGTAGGTCCAATAATGGAAGAATTAGGCACTGAAAATTGAGAAAGGCCATTTACCACCAACTATGGCTAGAGCATACGTAAGGCTAATATATAAAGGAAATGACAGACGTCTAATTCAGAACTACAGACCAATTTCTCTACTATGTGTAGACTACAAAATAATATCCAGAGCACTAACATTGAAACTAGGTAGTGTTTTAGGAGAAATCATTGGAACAGAGCAGACATGTGCTGTACCCAGGAGGACAATTCTAACCAATACCATGGTAATAAGAGACCTTATACAATTGGTTGAGAAGGATAGCATCCCTTCAGCTGTGATTGCCTTGGACAATGAAAAGGCATTTGACCGTGTGGAATGGGATTTTCTTTTTAATTCTTTGCAATCGTTTGGGTTAGGCTCAAACTTTATTAAATGGGTAAAGATTTTATATACGGATATCAAGAGTAGCTATTTAGTGAACAATCAATTATCCAGAGAAATTGTCTTAGAACGTGGGGTTAGACAGGGGTGTTCCCTATCGCCATTATTATTTGTTATTGTGATGGAATCACTTGGCATAGCATTGAGGCAAAATAATAACTTTCAAGGCATATGTATTCGTGGCATAGAAAGACCACTTAAGCTGTCACAATATGCTGATGACACAACTGTGTTTACCAGTTCAAACAATGATTTTGCAATTTTAAACCACGTACTAGAAAAGTTCCAAAATGCATCTGGTTTGAAAATCAATAAAGGAAAATCCAAAGGATTATTTCTGGGGCCATGGAAAGAGCGGAATGACCAGCCACTTGAAATCAATTGGTCTAATGATACCATTAAGATTTTAGGCATCTATTTTGGCAGGAAACCGAATACAATACAAAATTGGAATGAACGAGTATCTAAGCTTAAGAGAATATTAGCAAATTGGAAGCGTCGTCGTCTTTCAATCTTTGGTAGAGTGTTTGTTGTCAACAACTTGGCATTATCTGGGCTATGGTATACAGCATCTGTTGTACACATGCCAAAACATGTAGAAAAGGAGGTTAATGAGTTGATATTGTCATTCATATGGGAAGAAAAGAATCATTTAGTTTCCCATCGTGTTCTCAATAATGCTAAGTTAGAAGGAGGACTTGATTTAATTGATATTAAAGTGAAATGTGTTTCTTTAAGGTTAAAATTTTTGGATGATCTTATTACATCAGATGAGACGTGGGCATGTGTTTCACGAGCTCTCATGGAGAGAATTGTAGAACCATTTCTGGCGGAGCATGTTTTTACCTCAAAGAAGCCACCTCCGAATAGCCAAATGATACCAGATGTGTTTAAAGATCAAGTTAAGGAGTTAGAAATATTTGACAGATACATGCCTCCACCTACGTGCTGGAAGGAAGTACTAGAACAGCAATTGTGGGGCAATAGTAATATATGTTATAACAATGCAGTACTTTATCTACCGTCCTTTGCAAAATATGGCATTCAACATTTATCGGATATGATACACCCTCAAACACGTAGATGGATTTCAATGCAAGACGTAGCTAGAAAAACACATATGAGGCATATAGATGTCCAGCGGTTGCTAAATAAAATAAAACATGCTGTACCAATTGAATGGTTTCGTCTACCAAATGTAAATAATAATAGTTTGACTCCACAACCCGCATTAGTTCTTGATGATGAGATGTTAAAATACAAGATGAGATCCAAGGAATGGTACCATATTATGAGACGAAAACAAGTAACACCTCCCATAGCGATTAGGAGATGGGATGACTCAAGCTATAAACCATCCAGTTGGAAAAATGTATGGAAAATCTTACATTCTCCATCCATACCAAATATGGCTCGTGATTTATTGTGGCGATTACTACATCGACGGCTATGGGTGGGACACTTGACATACAAGTGTAATATTACGACTTCTGATAGGTGTTACTTATGTCAAACAGACGAGGAAACAATCGAGCATTTATTTGCGGAATGTCCAATATCGTCACAATTTTGGGACTATATCAGCCAAATCTTGGCAAAATTTGGAGCGAAGCCCATTGTTCTAGACACGCATGTAGTCTTGTTTAGAGAGTTTGGATCAAGCGGTGTAAATATCATAAAGTCTGAAAGGACTATTTTAATAACAATACTAACCATAGGTGTTTGGGCCATTTGGAAACATCGGTGTGCACAGACGAAAAATCCATCTATGGGCAATCACAATAGAGCAATAAAGGCAATATTTCGTTCATTGCTGCTGAATCATATTCCTTGCGAATATTTTAGATTAAAGCAGCATGGTAAAGAAAAAGTATTCAAGGACATATGGTGCAAAACAAACATAGTTTCAATGGAGTTGGGAGCTGTAAAAATAAATGAGCCTGCACTAGCTTAAATCATTTAATTACTACAGCTGATTTATCTGTGTCTTTTAATTGATCTGTGTCATGTAATTCATTTTAGTCTGCACTTTGATATTGTTATGTTTAATAATTCATGTTAAGAAATAAACAGACTGGGGTAATTTAATAATCAATCGATAAAGTAATTTGCCATTGAATTATAAAATTGTCCCAGGTAATTTTAGGAATTTGCACAGAGTTTTATAGGGTTATTTGTTCCCGGGTAATTTACAAAACCTTACAACAAAGTAAATCAAAAATGGAAACAAGAGCGCCATCTATTTCCATCTATTTTTCTGTAATTTTCCTGCTGACTATATATGTTATGCTACCCGAATGCTACTACGCCCGCTGATCTTTAAGACTCAGCCCACTGGCGTCAATGATTGACTTATTTGATTGATGAGTCACTTTTCATTTGTTGAATAGTTGCACTCGCCACACGGGTCTACTACCACACATGGATTGAATGGTAATTTACAAAACCTTACAATAAAGTAAATTGAAAATTTAAACAAGAGGGCCATCAATTTTTCTGGAATTTTTCTGCCGACTATATGTATTATACTACCCAAATGCTACTACGGCCGCTGATCTTTAGAGAATCAGCCCACTGGCGTCAATGATTGACTTATTTGTCATAGATTGACGAGGCACTTTTCATTTGTTGGATAGTTGCACTCGCCACACGGGTCTACTACTACACCTCGGTTGAATAGTAATGCCTTTGTTAAGTTTTGTTTTGCTATCGGAGCTTTATCAGCATATTGTTTTGTATCTATACCTTTTAAGCCATATGTATTTATAGATTGTATTAATGCTCATTATTTATCATTGTTTTGGTGTAATATTAATCAAGATTACTAGTTCACCAGGTTTTTTTCTGGGGGTTTGCAAGCCTTTTTAAAGGAGTTCCTCCGTGAAGTTTGTCCGACTGCGTCAGCGTCGGTTTTTCAAAAAAAAAAGAAAAAAAAAAGTAGTAGTAGTAGTAGTAGTAGTAGTAGCAATAGTAGTAGTAGTAGTAGTAGGAGTAGTAGTAGTAGTAGTAGTAGTAGTAGTAGTAGTAGTAGTAGTAGTAGTAGTAGTAGTAGTAGTAGTAGTAGTAGTAGTAGTAGTAGTAGTAGTAGTAGTAGTAGTAGTAGTAGTAGTAGTAGTAGTAGTAGTAGTAGTAGTAGTAGCAGCAGCAGCAGTAGCAGCAGCAGTAGCAGCAGCCGTAACAATATCAGCAGCGGCAGCGGTAGTAGTAGTAGTAGTAGTAGTAGTAGTAGTAGTAGTAGTAGTAGTAGTAGTAGTAAAAGCAGTAGCAGTAGCAGCAGCAGCAACAGTATCGGCATCGGCAGCGGCAGCGGTAGTAGTAGTAGTAGTAGTAGTCGAAGTGAACGCACGCGTTTATTTAGCTCTGCAATTGCTGCCTGAATTTTCTAGTTTCTAGCGCGATTTTGTAGATAAATTTTGTACACATATTTCGTATTAGTATTTCCTTTCAAACTTTATGTTTAATTTGTAAATTCTTGTCTTGGCTGGAGCGGATTTTGTGTCTCCATTTGCTTAAGGCACTCCTCTTAGCTGGTGGTTTCCGCCATTTAATAGGGATCCTCTTACTGTGGTCAATGCAATACATTTCTCCCCGCGCCAGTACGCTATTTCTATAGTTTATTGGCTAGCTCATTATATTTGGCAAGATCGCTTAAGTGAGTAGATTTAATTCCTTTGTTATTTATAAGCGCAAGCCTAGTACTTTGATTATATAAATCTTTATAGTCAGTTGGCTGTCCCCGGTCAACTCGAACAGACTAACACATATATGACTGTAATATGTTCGTATGCATTAGGAAACCACTTTAATTGGTTAGGTGTTAGTGAACCACTTAGAAAGTGGTTCAAACTAACAAATATACGACAGTACTATCTATTCGTATATGTGTTGGTAGGTGTCAGGGTTTCAAAAGGGGACACTATTTATTTAGTGCTTAGCTCTTTCCCTGACGTCTTGGTGTTATATATTTGTATTATATATTGTAGTAGTATGGGTTTTCTCTTTTTATAAAACACCATGGCAACCTATAAGCGTACCCTAAGCCTTAAAATAACAACTAGGAGGTGGGGTGTCACGGCTATCGACGTGTATCATGGGTTAAAAGGACGTCGTTGGCGCAGGACCTGCTGCTTTGCAGGGGCTCATCAATGTTACTAACACTGTATGGAATGTAACAGTGTCAAATGAGGGGGTCAAGGGGAAAAGATTCGGGATGTTCTTATTGTAAAAGGCGAAGTTTGTAACGTAGAGGAAATCGAATCAGATAGGTTGCTAGTGAAGATGAAAGTTCCACTAGAAATTCCAGATGACAGAATCATGAATGAACTCAAGAAGTATGGCAAAGTGCAAAAGATTGAACGGGAAACGTATCCCTTTGACAGAACTCTAGAAAATGGTGTAAGACGCGTCTAGTTTGATAAAGTGGATAACCCTTTACCAAGCAGATTGACGCTTGATGACAGCTTTGTCCTGCCCTTACGGTACAGAGGGCAAATTAAAGAATGTCGCATCTGCCTAAGTACTGACCATTTGGCAACAGATTGTCCCAATCGAAACAAATGCTTGCCCTGTGGTTCAGTTGACCATTTTAAATGGCACTGTCCAAAAGATCAAAACAAGCCCTCAGTATCAGGAGATAATCGCCCATTAAAGGATGCAACTGAGTCAAATGCTTCTGAAGCAATCGCTACAGAAGCTGTTGTTGTGGTTTATGCCACTGAAAATGACACAAACAAATCATCAAATCCTGTTAAAGTAACAGCAGTTGATGAAATTCAAGTATTAGAGGAAGGTATAGCCTTAAGTCAGAAAATACTTAAAATGCAGTGGAGCTAAACGTGGCTGTAAAAGACAGGCAGAAAAATGATGATCTTACAGAAGAGCCAGTTTACAACTCCTTATAAGATGAATTAAAATTAGGACAGGATAAGTTTAGGACTCAAAAGACGGAAAGTTCAGTCAATTTTCCGCTAAGCCCACTTGATTTAAGTCAGCTTGAAGATATGGTAAATGACGCTCCTGCCAAATGTAACTTAAGTAGCAATACGCGTCATAAAGAAGACAATAGCGCAGAATGTGAACTTGAAGTAAATGATATGGGTGATGATACTATGTCAGTTGCAGAATCAGATGTGTCCATTCAAACACATAGTTCACAGATGAAAGATGAAATGTTAATGTACCGATCAGAAGGGGGTGAAGTGTTAGTGCCATATGTAATGGCGAGGGGCGTGAAATATCGTCTACTGTGCCATAATTCTTATATTTCCAAATAGGAATATTTGTCTGTGGTGGAACTAGGAAACATTTAATTCTTAGGAAAATTAGGTAAATGGTCTAAGAAACGAGCTAAAAAAACCAAATCAAGTTAATCTAATGATGGCGGTTGTAAACATCATTTTACAAATTATGATTATCTGCACCATCAATTGCAGAGGATTAAATACTGAATTCAAGCGGCGCCACTTGCTTGAAGAATGAGCAAATGAGAGAGTTGATATTGCTTTTCTACGAGAGATCAAAATTTAAAAAACTGAAGTGTATGAATCTCTCAAAGATATTTCAAAAGGGCAGATTTTTTATTCTTTATCACAAGATAATAGTGTGGGTGTGACCATTCTTATCCTGCCCCACTGTCTCAACTATGTTGACGTTATATCGTCGTCATCAGATACAAATGAACGATGGATTTGTGTATCAGTTGATATACTAAACACAAGTTTAAATTTGATGTGCCTTTATGCACCTACCTATCATCAATTGCGCCGTGAATTTCTAAATGATGTGTCCACAATAATTCAAGACAGAATGCCTGAAAACCTAAAATTATGGGCTGTGAGTTTGATTGCATATTAGATGAGGCTAAAGCCGAAACTCTAGGTCTAATTTTAATGACACATTGCATAATATTTTGAAACACATTTGTGAAAATAAAAGCTTGGTAGACACTTATCGGATTGAAAATCCAGAAGGCCAGGAATTTACTTGGTTTTCAACCGATGGAAGGTTAGCTTTAAGGTTAGACAGGATCTATGTAAAACGATCACTGAAAGGTTACATGTGTAAAACTAATATAGAACCAGTAACTTTCTCTGATCACAATATGTTTTCCATCACAATAGAAAATGTTGACTGGGTCAAACGAGGAGATGGATTTTGGAAACTTAATGTAACATTGCTACGAGATAGTTGCTATCGTAAATGTGTGGACAGTTGTTGTAGGCATTGGGATGAAAGAAGAGGTTCGTATGAATGTATAACAGACTGGTGGGAAGATGCTAAATCAGACCTGAAATATATTTCAAGGCAGTATTCCATCAGGAAAGCACGAGAAATACGAAAGCGTAAAAAAGCGCTTCAGAGGTCGTTGCGTAAAATTAATAAGAAAATTAATGATGGGGAATATAATTATTACGAACTATTAGTTAAATTAAAAGGTGGACTAAATGAAATAGAGCAATACCAGTTTGATAGCGCCAAAATAAGGTCAAGAGCACAAACGCACACCGAGGGTGAAAAGCCTACACATTACTTTTGTAACTTGGAAAAAGCAAGAGGTATAGAGAAATTAATGCGCTCACTGAAGACTAATGATGGAGTATCAGTGTGCTCAAATGCAGAAATGATGGAAACCGTATCCGAATTTTACAAATCATTGTATAAATCTGAGGGAAGCGATGAAACTGCAACTAGAGAAGTTTTAGCTAATATAATGAAAAGACTTCCAGATTCATTTCACGAAAGCTGTGACCAATCAATAACAATTGATGATTTGACAAAATCCCTCAAAGGTATGAAGTTAGAAAAGTCTCCTGGATGCGACGGACTTCCAGTTGAATTTTATCAAACATTCTGGCACACATTTGGCCCAGTATTAGAAGAGATAGCAACCAGCATTTTTAAACAAGGGCATCTCCCTCCATCGATGGCCCATGCATATTTTCAGCTTATATACAAGAGGGGTGACAGAAATAAAATACAGAATTATAGACCAATCTCTCTCCTCTGTATAGATTATAAGATCCTGCTCTGTGCCAGGAAGATCAATATTAAACAACACTTTGCTTATATGGGACCTTATTCAATTAGTTAAAAAGGATTGTATCCCAGCAGCAATAATAGCACTTGATAACGAGAAGGCGTTTGACAGACTAGAATGGGATTTCTTGTTTAAGTCTTTTGAACATATTGGCTTTGGTTCCAGATTTATTAAATGGGTAAATATTTTATATACTGATATAACAAGTTGCTATTCAGTAAACAATCAGCTATCCAAACCTGTAGTGTTGGAACGAGGTGTCAGACAGGGTTGCTCACTGTCCCCGCTTCTATTCGTCATAGCTATGGAATCGTTGGGGGCCACATTGAGGCAACGCAATGACTCTCAAGGAATATGTATAGGGGGTGTAGAAAGGCCACTAAAGGTTTCTCAATATGCAGATGATACGACTGTGTTTGCGGGTAAAATTACGGATTTTAGCATTTTAAATGGAGTATTAACAGATTTTCAAAAGGCATCAGGGCTTAAAGTCAAGAAAGACAAATCTAAGGGCTTATTTTTGGGCGATTGGAAGGGCAGAACTGACAATGTGATGGATATTAACTGGTCAAATGATGTCATAAAAATTTTGGGTATTTACTTTATAGAGAACAAAATGTATTGCTAAACTGGGAAGAAAGGCTATCCAAGCTATAGTGTGCATTACTAAATTGGAAACGACGTCGCCTAACTGTCTTTGGCAGGACATTTGTCCTTAATAATTTATTTTTATCTGGACTGTGGTATACCGCTTCTGTAGTTCATATGCCAAAATCAGTAGAGTCAAAAATCAACACGTTTCTTTTGTCCTTCTTATGGGAGGACAAAGCCCATTTAGTATCACAGTCAATCTTCACCAATGAAAAGCATGCCGGAGGCCTGGATTTGGTTAATGTTTCAGCAATGAGTGCTTCTTTAAAATTGAAATTCTTGAATACGTTACTCACTACAAACTCATCTTGGTCAAGTGTTTCAAGGGCACTTCCCCAAAGGTACGTAGGCCCATTTCCAGTAGAATGTTTATTTATGTGCAATAAACTGCCACCTAATCATCAAAAGACACCAAATGTATATAAAGAACAGCTCGAAGCCTTAAAAATATTTACACGATCAATGCCACAACCCAATTGTTGGGAAGATGCCTTAGAGCGACGTCTTTGGGGGCAATGAGTTGATTCGTGGTAATGATGATGTATTATATTTGCCCTCTATGGCCAAAAATGGTATTCAATATTTACGTGATTTGGCAAATCCGAAATATCGTAAATGGATTGCGATGCAAGATGTAGCAAGAATTACATCAATGAGATATATTGATGCTCAGCGCTTATTTGTTAGAATAAAGAATGCGTTACCTGTTGTATGGTTCAAATTGCCGAAATCTATTTCTTCAGCCAATCAGATCATGAGTTTATCGCTGTATTCAATTTTATAATCAATAATTGCTAACAGATGCCTATAATTTATGCACATCTATTACTTCAGCGAATCATATCAGTGCGTTTATCACTATAGCCAATTTTAAAATCAATATTGGCTAACAGCTGGCTAGAATTTATGCATATCTACCACTTCAGCCAATCAGATTGCACATTTAATCATTAGCTATAATTCAGGCTTATCTATTGCTTCAGCGAATCAGATCGCGCCTCCATAAATTTGACGGTTTATACATGTGCATACTTGATTGACAGCTCGACTCTATTTTTTTCTGGTCATTCTGAAAACTAGCTAGCTAGACTGAAGGTCTCACTGTACTAGTGGTAATGGATATGTTACTTATACTTCTATCATTAGGACTAGTACTAGTAGCAGTGTCTGAGTGTGACAATGGATGTACTTTTCGGATATACCATTGGATTTACCTAATTCTCAGCAGAAAGCAACAAAAATAAATGTTGGATATTTTCTTATATCTTGCAGATAAAAGTATTATAGGAGGGTTGTAGTCACCATTTTAAATTGCTTGTTTGAAAATTATTTTTTCCGTCACCTGTTCTCGATAAATAACGCAGAATGCGTGTGAGATAGACGTGATTCTACATTGGTCCTCCCAAGCCACGTGGCTACAAGGGGATGATCATAATTGATGCGTGCCCAACAGGGGACGTGTTGTGTGTGGGATGGATAAGGGGATGGTGTTATGTTGTATAAGCACGACCCTCAGAACAACCCTCTTTTGAGCACTCCACATATGGCCAATTAGACCACATCCCCTTATAGCAATGTGACTTGGGAGGGCTAACGAAAAGCCCGTCTATATCACACCTTTACTACTTCCATTTCTAGATACGCCCGCCCATTCCTAGCTAAGCTGCGCCCATGTTTTACAGGTGTTGGGATCGATTTGTATACTTTGAACCATGAATTCCCAGAATCCCAATTTCAAGGTAACTATACACGTAAGCAGATGAATATTTTAAAACCAATTTTGCTGTGTGCTGTTGCTGCCACAGACAGCAACAGCTCCAAGTCAAATTAGTTTCAAAATATTCAACATAATGTTTATTAAATTCGACGGAATTTTCTATGTTCCTGGCGGAGTTGACTTATAATACGTCATTAAGATTGTGGCGTCAGCTTACATGTGACATAATTGATTACGACGGCATATACTTGAGTGACAGATCGGAAATATACTATCGGATCCCTCCATTGCCCTTTTGGAACTTCATGATTTGAAGAGTTATTATTGGATATGGTTTCGAAGCAAATATCCGTTCCATCTATATGTGGCTGATGGTGTTTCTAACAAAAAAATACTAATCTTATTGTGCACATCTTTGAACATCACAAAGGTTGTTATATACAGTCTTAGATGATTTTCAAACGTCTACCCTTAACCGTCTTAAAGAAACTGTGTCTGGATCATACCGATTTCTGTATTTATGGATATCTTGGAAACCTTTTATCCGATTTAGCTCACATTTTATCAGGAGAAAGGGTAGACTATACTTTCGCAAATAATGGGGGACCGTTGTCTGTAATGGCTTGTTATCCTTTAAATCAAGAGCAATTGGACACCCTCGCATCCTCCCATTTTGGTCACATTTTTTTTCAGATTTTTCGGATTATCCAGATTTTTTCAAATTTGAATCATGACTAATGTTGTGGAATCCTAGAGTACGGCTACAAGCATTCTTGTTTATCCATCAATTCCAATTTTTGTCCGGGTGCCCATGACCTGTAATGCTGATTCCGTTTACTTCGAAAGCTAAGAAACTTTGACACATACAGTGTTATTCTGTACATCTTGGTAGTCAATGCCAGGGTGGCAGTAGAGCTAATCACATGGGCCATAAGTATGTGCAAACATCCGTACCCGGAGCTATTTACCGCACACAGAATTATCCATCAATCCAATTCCTAATAAGCACGAAAATTAATTTTATCACCCCAAATTATGTTATCAAACATCTCTTATCATCACTTAAATGATAATCAATTGTACTTTATATAAATTACAAAATGGTGAGAATTATTATGCATTTCCAACTTTCACAATTTATTCGAACACGTGCTGTCGACTCGGCTGCTAATTCTTAAATGCTATAAAAACGGATGTTTTGTCAATGTATGACATACTCCATGTTATCCTAGTTACTAATATACCTTCTCCTTGTAACATAATGTAAATAAAAATATTAAAATACCGTTATTGCAATTAACCATATAATCACCTGCATAATTATTTCACCTTTGCCTTGGTACAATGCCATATAATAAAATTAGTCCTCATATTAAGCTAAAGCTTAAGCGACAGAGACTTTGTACTATGATAAATGCATTACATGCCAAATAATTAAGAAGAGTGTAACACTTCAGACAGGTACTACAGCATCCCTGACCAAATTTATTGAAAGGTCAACGGTTAGGAAAGATGATATATTCTGGCGCATTGAACCGGAAATAAATGACTGTAATTCATTTCCAATTGGAACTGTGAAATGGCACAACTCATGTTACAGTACATACACTAGTAATTTTAATATTACACGTATGACAACAGTGCAACATGTACCCATTTTGACTGAGATTTCTACATCAGTAGAAAGGCGAAAGTTAAATAAACCAAAATCTTGGGCGTTGTATTTAGTGTGTCACCAGAGCAAATCTAAAGGGGAGAAAGATCTGACACATGTAGCTACTTTGCAAGTCTATGACACACTGGTGCAAGCTGCTAAATATCGAAATGATGAAAGTATGATTAGAAGAATATTTGGTGATGATCTTATTGCAGTCGAAGCCAAGTATCACCGGACATGTTACTAAAGGTACACAGTCATTACCTCATCATCTAAGTCAGGTGGAGGAGAAAAACAGCAGATTAACTGAGTATGATACAGCATTTCTGAAACTGATTGATGAAATCGACCATAAACCTCTTGTGGACGACAGATGACAATGTTTGGTGAATAAGTATAAAACACCTAACTGATGCGGGGTTAAGCTCAGACACAGTAGACAAGTATAAAGTTCAAAATTTGAAAACCTGTTTAGTTAACAAGTATTGGGATAGAGTAGGTTTCTATCCCCAGTATGAAAGAAACAAGGCTGAATTAATATGCAGTTCTTCACTAAAACTTAGGGGAATGATACATCTTGTTGCTGAATTGAAAAATATAGACGTTGATTCCGAGCAGATGACATCAGGTGAGAATGACACATAAACACAAGTCGTATATCATGCTGCTATTATAATAAGAAATGAGATAAAGGATGTGGTAGGGATTGAAACACAACCTCTAAATATTTCTGATTTAACTATGGAAAAAGCCAAAGGCATTGTGCCTGACAAGTTGTAGCAAATTTGGGATGACTCATGCAGCCCCAAAGATAATTTGAAGACGACCAAATGCCTATCAATGATGAGGCGCATTTAGATATGCTTGGTTTAAAGGAAAGCGAGAAAAGTCGGATTCTAGCTGCCGGTCAGGATATTGTAACAGGCAATACAAGGGAAGCAAAATGTAGCTCTTGGCCTGGCAATCAAAACGATGGTGCATGGAAATGAAATAAGTAAAATGCTAAATCACCATGGTCACAGTATAAACTATTTGGAGCGCGAGGAGATTGACACATATTGGGCTCAAAACAGCCTGGATTTATTTCACACTTCATGGGGTGAGGTGGGGGAATATTAGCAAGCTATTCTACTAAACGAGATAGTCGGTGGAACATTTGTTCAGAGTGCTGCAGACAATCCGGATTATTTGCAAGATACGACTGATGGTAAGAACAGTGTTTATGTCATGAGCATGACCTTTTATCAGGGCGGATTTGCAATAAACGTACCTGATTTAGTACGCCGTGAGCTGAGCAAGAGTGCAGTGAGAAAGAGAGCATTGCAATCAGGTGAGACAAGGCTTTATCAGTTGAAGTCAGCTAATAGAAACCCCGTACCAACATTCTTCCATAAGGCTAAAGATACAAGTTTGAACAAAATCTCATGGAACAACATTGCATGTGATAGAGATGCCAACTTGCCCTTGAACCTCGAAACCTCTATTTCGATGTTGCCTTATGACAGAGCATCTGATCACTTAAATTATTTTAAGTGGGACACCGTGTACTTCACTGACATGAAGATGCTTCTAGAGGTCACTCCAATTGTTCATAGAGAGTTCACTGAGAATAGAGCGCATGCAGTATCAAGGTCATCCTCACAATCCTCCTTTAGCTCTGTTTCACCGAATATGGCATTGCAGCAAAACAGTGAACAGAGATTCTAAAACGAAAGGTGGGATCATTGGTGTTTCTGGCAATGGTGAGACCAGAGACAGATTGACACTCACAGCTCATATGATGTGTGCAGCAACCACAGCCATCAAGGTCATGAATGCGATTGCCATGAATTCAAAATTTCAAAAAGACCTGGGTCCTTGGGTCACATAAAATGGAAAGAGATGAAGCTAATGTACAAAGTATCATTAAGACTATCAAACCTAAAATGGTCAATCCTTTTGATTTCAGCTCATACTATGGAGAGAAAATGGCTCTAATAAATATACCTACTGAAACAATTGCTCCAGAGTTAATATTACCAATTCATTACTTACGGCTAAAGAGCAAGGGCAAACGTCCATGAAAGAGTTTGTGGAAAAGAGACTTATAGATGCGGAAGATGATTTCTGCCTGCCCACCATGAAAAAGAAGTTGCAAACTTTTGAAAGTCTAAACACGCCGGTAAAACTGAGAAAAGGAAAGCAGAGAGTAAAACACTGGACATTGATAGGCATGTATATAGTCGACTGTTGACAGTTTCAAAGACCCGTGAAATTGATCTAACGGTAATACAGTTATATGAGCTTGCACCAGTACCTCTTTCACTAGCTGATATAGATGGCTATCGTAAGAAAACAACCAAAAGCATGTTACTAAGAGAGTTAGATATGGATAAGTTGGCACAGAAACTACTACTAATGGATAATTATAACCAAACAGCTTACATAGTTGACCTCTTGGCAGTAATTCAGATGGTAACAAAAGGCAAGATGACAACATTTGGTGAACTGTCTGACAGACTTGAAGCAACAATTCTGGATGAATTCCTTTTCGCTAATCATGTCCATGTTGTTCCAGATAGATATGATGTAGCTGATTCCATCAAATCAAGCAAGACACACTTAGATGATGGCAATAGAGATACCTATTTAAAGCAGAAAGACTAAGTTACCAGTCAGTCTGAAAAGAAACACCAAGTTCCAAGAACAAATCAAATTTGGTAACATTAATTTTTTCTGACTGGTGCGAGAAATATCCTAGACAGCTCAAAGAAGTCCAAAAGCTAATTCTAGGATTGCAAGATGGAGCAGCAGTATAGATCACAAACTCGGTCATTGAGACTAATCTGCTGCCTCTCCAATTGGACCATGAAGAAGCTGGCAGCAGAATATTTGTTCATTGTGAATACTTAACACGTAATGGTCTTATGTCTGAGGAGTTCAAGAGAATCATCATCATTTCCCCAGACGCGGATGTAGAAGTGTTATACTGGCATCACATTAAAGGGTTACAGCTTCAAGAGCTCTGGTTTCACACGGGTACAGGTGGAAATGTAAGGTTTATACCTGTACATGAATATGTTAAAGGCATAGGATCTGACGTATGTGAGTTCTTACCTGCGATGCCCGTATTGACCTGGTGTGATTCAACAATCAGCTTACTTGGTATTGGAAAGAAGAAGGCTTTGCTTACATTATCGAAACATAAATACCAACTAAAAGGCCTGAGTAATCTTGGCAATGCCTGTTCAATTATTGATGATGCCACTATCGGTGCCTCGATTAAATGTATTGGCTTACTTTATGGAGAAGCTACATCAATTTTCAACCTGCTAAGATACAAACTTGTCACCAAAATGATTTGGATGGCAGTAAACATCCACCCACAAAAGACAGTGCCCATCTCCATGTAAAGAGAGACAATTACCAATGTTTTATCTGGAGACATGCAAGGGACCACAATCTCACACGTGCATCACTTCATGGAAATGGCCGGATTAATGATGATATGGGATGCCTTCTTCCTAAACTCATGAATGAGGGTACAGTTCAGAGAACATTGGGATGCATGGCAAGGTGCAGCTGTTTACGCGCTGAGCTTCCCTGGCCAGCAGCTTGTGACTGTGGTAATGAGTGTAGTAATGTTGTTCAAGAATACGATGAGGGTGACTAGGGTTATCCGATGCTTATTAAACACTTAATTGGGTGGATTTCATTATATATTTTAGGAAATGCATTCCTTGTAATTGAGACTTACTATAATAAATACTAGTCACCTCATACCCAAAGCCCAACTAGAACCATAGCTGCCAAAAATTAAAAAATGTGCTACAATTGTGGACAGGCGATAGACAGTAAAAATAAAGGTATGACCCTTGTTTCTAGTCGTGGTGTTCATATTAATGGTGCAACTAAATATTGCCTTAAGACATACATCTGCTAAATCTTGTTTTAATGCATCAGTAATTGATCAAACCACTGTATTTTAGCAATAGGCTCCAATAATTAAAAACGCCTTGACAAATCAGATTTATGGCCCTTGTTTTTTAAAGTGTGGGCTCTTCGTCTTCATAGCTAAAATAGATACTATGTGAGGGACATATCTGCACAGTATGGCTGTAATCCATTTACAATTGATGAAATATGCCACAAACATATTTAATATATTTCCCTCATAGGATTCTATACTTAAAACACCTTAATGAATCAGAGTTATGGCCCTTGTTTAAAGGTGTGGCCTTTTCACTTTATAGTTGCAATAGCTTTGGCCTGAAGGTACATATCTGCAAATTTGGTCTTAGTCCTTCCATAATTGACGAAATGTGCAATAAACATATTTTCCCTATAGGCTTTAATACTTTCAAAATATAGCAAGGGCCATAACTCTGTTATTTGAAGGCGTGTCCGCTTTATATTAATGGACCGAATATATATTTCCGTAGGGAACAGATCACCCACATTTGGTTTTAATCCGTTGATAAATGGCGAGATGTGCCACTAACGTATTTTCCCCCATAGTCTTCAATACTTTGCAAATATAGCAAGGGCCATAACTCTGCTATTTATAGGCCTGCTCTCTTCATCTTTATAGGCCAGATAGATACTGCCAAGACGAACGTATGTGCCAAATTTGGTTTTAATCCATCAACAAATGCCGAAACCTGCCACAATTGTTGACAGGCAGTTGACAGACAAATCGAGATTGGTGAGCTAAAAATCCGCTCATTGAATATGGCCCACCTGCTCAGCTATACTGCCACCGTGACATTAAAGCTCTCGTGTTCCATTAAATATAGACACTTTTGCACGAGATATGAGATGCCTGTTCAATTTACCCAGCATGCAATGCTACCCGGCGTGTAATGCTACTCAGCATGCAATGGCCTGACTCCATAATAGTTGTAATTATTGGACGACATATTCATTTAGTCTATTGTCTGCACAAGCCAGGCTTTCTCAAACAAAACCAACCTGCTTGCACGTGCAAATAGTCATTTGTCTTCCAGCTCTGGAAGCGTAAGCATGCACGTATGGCGTATTCATGGCAGTATATTCGACAGTCTATCTCAATACTGTTCAGAGAAAGTGTGTCAATGTCCAGAAGAATACAGGAGAGCTTTTACATACTTTGACAGTAATTTGCGTGAAAGTGGTTGCTATCAATGACAGCACCAACATTCAGTCAAATTGTTGTCAAAATAATTAGTATGTAATGCAATTACTACTTGCTATATATTTGATACAAATTTTATTGAAAAGTGTTGTTGCAATAGCTTTCAGTCTATGTATTCTAAAATAACCATAAATTTCAGTCAACACTTTCTACGTATTTGAAGAGCAATTTGACTGTGTAAGTTGTTGTCCATAGAATCACACGGCGCTCAGTATTACTATCTAGGTAGAGTAGTATATGGCTAAAATACGCTTTGCCTGCACGAAGGAAATATTTCGCCTAGCTACCGGTGTACGTTTCAGTTCGACCAATGCATTTCAAACAAATGCACAAAATTGTCAACGAAACATGCACGCCGTTTACCCAGCATTCATTCTTGGCGAGAAATGGTATATAGGCCTACGCTCACTTTATCTAAATAGTAATATATTGATCGCACGTGTGTGTATAATAATTCGACAATGTTGTTGGTGCTTTAGAAACCAACAACGTACAGTCAAATTGCTATTCAAATCCGTAGCGAGAGTCGACTAAAAATTATGGTGATTATTTTAGAATATAGCGACTGAAAGCTGTTGTAGCAACAATTTTCATTCAAATTAGTATCAAATCTGTACGAGGTATTACCTAATAATTATTTTGACAATAAGTTTACTGAATATTGTTGCCGTCATTTATAGCAATAACTTTCACGCAAATTATTGTCAAAATATATGTATAAAAGCTTTCTCTAATTTTCTTAAAGAAATTGACAAAGTTGCGCTGAACAGTATTGAAATGCAGGCCGTCGAATGTACTGCCCTACGTGCATGCTAACACTTTCAGAGCTGGAGGAGAAATGACTTTCTCCTTCGATCAATACTCACCATTCTGTTACTTTCTGATACACAGCTGGCCCTGACAGCTGGCTCTAGGACTATAGACTTAGAAATCTTTACCGACTCCTTGGAACCGGGTACTCGGCTCCCAACTGCCGAGTACCCGTCTACCATAGAGCTCATTCTTGTTTGCATAGCGACAAGAGCTGTCCACATTTTTTGCAGGAGAAAGATTAACGTTTTTGAAAAGAAATCTAAGTCTTTTATACTGTGATTTGATAGTTTGTGCGTTCTTGAAAGGATCTAACTGGTTAAAATGGAGAATACCGCCAATGATGACGAGGTTGTATTATTCCTTATTATCCATAGTTAAAAGACTTAGGTCTCTAAATTTCGTTGTGTCGCATGTCACAATTTCTGACCCCATAGAATCTGGAACGTGTGCTAACAACGTGATATGCCAGACGATCGCCTTCTTTAAATCCCAACAGGCGATCGGCAGATATGAAAATAGGTGTTTGCTACGGTATTTCTAACACGAATATCGGCTGACGTCGTTCTCCGTAGGGTCCGAGCGGGTGACGTCACACCCGCGATGCTCGGATGTTTATGTGAAGAAAATTTTTTCATTAATTCGCGCATCTTGTTCTGGGTGCTGCGTACTAAAAATGGTACCAGAAAACTTTGGAGTGGTCAAGTTTACGTGTGATCACGATCGGTTTGCAATGATCGGTGGTGTCAAAATTCTTGAGTGATGCGTGGTCTGCGGTTTTACCGTGTGCTACAGCAGTTTGTTTACATTTTGTTGTTTCTTCACATATCGTGTCGGCTTTCGTTAGGAGTATAATTTATATTGATTGGTAAATATACCCCGAATGCTATGCGATATGATTCCTGGTTCCGTTATACATCCTGGAGGATCAATTTATGGGTGTATTTATGCCCGCTTCGTTCTTGTCGTCATAATCAATGCGATCTTTGCTGTAACGTTGCGGGGTGGGGTGCGGGAGGGTTTGCAGTTAATTTATGGTCAAATTATTTGAAAATTAATTGTCTGCCTTCCACTTTTGTTTCGTTCCGCTGGCTTATTGTAGGCTTGGTTTATAGGCCAAGCCATCCCCGCCATCATGTGTCGAGTGCCACATATCGTACGGGTTCTATACAAGGACCATGTCTGTTTCTACTGTACTAAGTGTAGTCTTGACAGTAGGTGTAACGTTTGCGCGGTGTGGTCGGTCGATATGATGCTTAAGTTCCTTGCCAGAAGGACTTGGCAGGGTCTGACGCGGGGTCAGGCGGTCCGAAAGTAAATTGTGGAGGGTCCGTTTCGGCCTGTGGGGGCGTTCCACGTCCCCAGCTGGAGGTGGCGGAGATGGCACCGCCGGCGTGGTTTGGTCCGGCTAGGCAAGGTGTCTTGCATAGCGTTCTGCCCACGCTGGTGTCGTCCCTGCTGCCAAAAGTTGTAGGGCAGTCTCTCACCATGTTTGATTCGGACCCTGTCCTTGGACATGGTTCCGGACTGGACACCGAGGGAGCCGTTTCGTACGGCCCCCTGGCAGTCCCGTTGGGCTCCGGCCTCCGGCCTGATGGGTTCTGTCTCTCTGTGGCCACCTCCGGGTGGTCCAGTAGCGGTGGCCGGTCCGTCAGGCATGGGAGCCGTCCGCCAGGACGGCTCCACAGTTTTCCTTGTCTAGTGACGACTCTTAGGGGTCTGAAGATGAGGAGGCCGAGGAGGAGAGTGTGCTGCGGCCTGTGAGGCCGCGGGTGGAGAGCATGGAGGTCGATTCCGTCCAGATGGAACCCGACCTCCATCTGTCTGGCCCGGCGCAAGCCAGGGCAGCGGCTCCGCCCGTGGTTGAGGCCACTCCGGTACCGGGCACCGGTCCCGTGATGGTTGGTTTGCTGCCAACCGCCACGGTGACGGGTGTGGCCGGCCAGGCATGGTACTCACCTCTCTCGCCTGGTCCGGCGGTCAGACATGGGGTGCCGTTGGCGCCCGTGTTTGGCCACGGTTCCTTAACCGCTACGGATCTGCACGGTTTCCGTGCAGGCCTACTCCATGGACTGGTGTGTTCCATGGGGTGGCGGCGGAACCGTACGGTACCGGAGTTCCTGGCATATCAGCAATGGCTCCTAGCCGGGAGGCCGTTGCTGGTAGGGCCGTGAACATGTCAACGGGTGACGTGTTCACGGGAGTGTCCTCCTCGGAGACGGATTGGTCTGAGGCTCCGGCTTGGCTAGCCAGGGTGGACCCGTCTGTGGTTTCAACCACGGCCGAGGAGGATGTACCCCGTCCATCGGTGCATCGATTAGGACGGGGATCTTGCCCGCAGCCCTGATCCAGTCTGTTGGACTGGATCCATGGTTTATGGTGTTGCTTGATACTATGTATAGCAAACAACGCATGAACAAGGGCCAGCTTTCTGCGGCCTCCATGGAGGTGCGGCCGAGGGGTCGTATTCCCTTGGGGGAATACGACAGGTATGGTGTTGTCCCGTCGGTAACCGAGAATGACCGCTGGGTACTGGGTGTTCAGAGTGCTGGAGTGGGTGGCCCCGGTCCGGCACTTGTGGACAAGTCCCAGGCACACCAGGATGAAGTCCTGTCCCTATGCGATGTGGGTGTGAGGGCAGCTATGAGTGCTGTCAACCAATCGTATCGCCTTCTTCAGTCGGTGTGGGCTGAAGCGGGGGCAGGCCACCCTGTGCCACCTGTGGCGCTTTCGTGCGTCAATGACGGCTTGGTGCTGTCTATGGACGCACTGGCAAGGGTGCAGGTGCGTGTGATAAAGTCCAGGAGGCAAATGGTTCTTGACCATATGCATCCGGCTACGGCAGTCAGGGAGCGTCTTCTTGGGATACCCCTGACAGGGCCTAGCATCTTCGGTGGCCAGGCGCGGGCCATCCTAGAGGGCACTGCCAGCATTGCGCAGAATCGGTTGGCGGTAGGCCTACAGCTGGAGCGAGTGCAGCAAGCGCACGCACTAGGGGCTGTAGGGAAACTGTTAGCTGTCCAACTTTCGAAGACACAGAAGAAGCAGAAAGGCAAGGCGAAAGCTAAGCCTACTGCGACTTCTGCTTCGTCTGGATTTTCTCAGCCGCCGCCGGCTAAGAAAGCCAGGAAGGTTGTGGAGGCCCCTACCCTCCCCACTGTTGCTCATGATCGCCCTAGAGGCGGGAAGGGCATGGGGGAGGGGTAAGGGTAAGTCCTCCAAGGGCGGAAAGAAGGGAGCGGATCGTACCTGAGGGTACGAGGGCTCCCTTCATATCCGCCTGGACCGCACCTGTGCGACAGGAACAGCGGTGCCAGTTATACCTGCCGAGCCAAGACGGAAATGGTTCTCTCTCTCTTTCTGGTTAAGAAAGGGGGGGGGGGAGCGGACCATGAGCCGGACAACCCCGTTAGACGTCGAGGCGTCTATGGTGGGTGGAAGGCTCATGCGTTTCGTCGAGGCCTGGCGAGGTGTGACGTCAGACAGTCTGGTCCCGGGATGGTTATCCCAGGGGTACATGCCGGAGTGGTGGGACTTTCCACCACAGAATCTGTCTTTGGCACCTGTCTGGACACCCGTACCACGGGACCCAGACAAGTTAGAAGCCGTTCAAAACGAAGTGTCGGGTTTGCTTCTGAAGGGAGCAATAAACCCAGCGAACCAGAACACTCCGGGCTTCTATTCAATTATGTTCCTTGTCCCCAAGAGCACGGGGGGATGGAGGCCCATACTCAATATCAGGCCATTGAATTGGTTTATCCATACGCCTCGGTTCCAGATGAAAAAAACCGAGGTAGGTAATGGCAGGATTGAGGAAGGGAATGTGGTGTGTGTCGATCGATCTGAAAGATGCATATTTCCACATTCCTATGAACCGGAGTTGGCACAGGTTTCCGAGATTTGCGTTTCAGAATCTAGTATGGGAGGTTACTGTTCTCCCGTTTGGCCTGTCGACAGCTCCGTGGGTTTTCACAAGAGTGGTCCTTGCGGTGACAGCGTTTCTCAGAGAAGAGAACGTGGCGCTACACACCTACATAGACGACTGGCTGCTCAAAGCAAACTCTGCAGCCAGGTTGAACGTGGATACTGCTCTGACTCTGAAGTTACTTTCAGATTTAGGCTGGATAGTCAACAAGGAGAAATCCGAGTTGACACCCACTCAACATTTCGTTTATTTGGGGATGCGATTCGATCTAGAGGAGGGCAGGGTTTACCCTTCAGAGCCCAGAGTGGTGTCTCTGTTAGCCATCCTCAAGAGTTTTCGAGTGGGAAACCACATTCAGGCGAGGCTGTTTCTTCAGATGCTGGGCATGATGGTCTCAATGGAGCAAGTGATCCCGTACGCTGCTCTAATGCGAAGACCTATCCAGTTGTATCTGATGTCTCTGTGGAAACAGAGAACAGAACCCCTGTCAAAACTGGTGCCAGTTTTGGAGCCAATAATATCGCATCTTGTAGGGTGGAAACCACGTCAGAATCTCCTAGTAGGGGTTTCGCTGCACCTACCCCAACCCCGGCTGTCCATGTACACGGATGCATAGCTGGAGGGGTGGGGGGCCTGCCTGGGAGAACACCAGGTCTCGGGCACATGGACTCTCCTGGAGAGTCAGCTGCA
The DNA here is from genome assembly GCA_034401795.1 of Chaetoderma sp. LZ-2023a. Classification (NCBI taxonomy): domain Eukaryota; kingdom Metazoa; phylum Mollusca; class Caudofoveata; order Chaetodermatida; family Chaetodermatidae; genus Chaetoderma; species Chaetoderma sp. LZ-2023a. The sequence goes on along the minus strand of CM067371.1, from coordinate 51,412,808 downwards.
TATCAATCTGTTGGAAATGATGGCAGTGGAACTGGCGTTAGAAGAGTTTCTTCCGATGATCAGGGGCAAGTTGATATTGATACGGTCGGCCAATTCGACGGTAGTATCATACATAAATCGCCAAGGCGGGACCAGGTCACCCACACTGTGTATCAAAGTGTGGCACTTGATTCAATGGTGCAGGAATTACTCGGTTGTTTTGAAAGCAGCTCACATTCCTGGCCGATTGAACATTCTGGCAGATGCTTTGTCTCGCAGACAGAGAATTCTGCCAACAGAATGGTCCCTCAACCCTCCAGTTCTACGAAGGATCTTCGAGCATTGGGGCAAACCCAACGTGGACTTGTTCGCCACAAGGGGAAATGCTCAAGTCATGACTTATGTCTCGCCGATTCTAGATCCAAATGCCGTCGATACAGACGCTCTGGCGATAAGCTGGAGATGGATGCACGCTTACGCGTACCCACCCACCATCCTTCTACCGAATGTATTGGTGAAGATCAGGGAGGAACCGTGTCTGGTCCTGCTAATAGCGCTGTATTGGCCAAGCAGGGCGTGGTTCACGGATCTGCTAGCTCTGCTGGTGGTAAATCGAGTGCAGTTGCCCGAGATTCCGAACATAATCTCCCAGGCCAAGGGACGCTTCCTACACGAGCGTCCCGAAATGTTATTGACTGCGTGGTTGTTGTCAAACAACGTTCCACGTCGGGAGGCTTTTCTCGACAGGCTGCTGATTTCATCGCGGCTGCGAGAAGGAGGCCAACCTTCAAGTCATATAACGACAAGGTTAACGGGTTTGCAGACTGGTGTGAGGAAAGGGGATTGTACCTTTCATTCCACTATTCAGCAAATAGCAGACTTTCTCTGTGAGCTGTTCTTTTCAGGACTATCTCCTGTCACAATTGCTGGATACAAGTCAGCTTTGGCATCAGGTATCCCTTGTCTAGCCAACAGGGATAGTCCAGAGGTGGCCCAGTTGAGTTTGATGGGGAAGGGAATGAGCAATCTCCGACCGAGACAACCGGTAGTCATTCCAGCCTGGAGTCTATCTTTAGTGCTTAATGTACTGGCCAAGCACCCTTTCGAACCGTTGCGTTCGGCTAGTCTAAAGCATTTGACTCTAAAGGCGGTCTTTCTATTGGCAGCTTCCTCAGCTAGAAGGCGCAGTGTGATCCATGCACTTTCAGCAGAGAGGGACCGATTATTGTCTCCAGAGAGGGTCTGCGTCTACTGCCAAGAGCAGAGTTTATGTCAAAGATCTCGGTCTTTGAGATATCCTGGCAAACCGATCATTATACCGAAACTGAGTAGGTTAGATCGTGATGCCAGTGTCTGGTGCCCAGTCCGTGCTTTGACTAAGTACAAAACGGACAGACTCGTTACGGTCGAATGGTAGACATCTGTGGATCTGCCATATGGAGCCATATGGCGCCGCATCCATGGATTCTATCTCTCGTTGGGTATTCGAATGCATTCAGATTACCCATGAGATTACGACTGGGCATGTTGTTAGAGGAATAGCCGCCTCTTCCGCCCTTGACAATGGTGTTCCGTTTACGGACATCAGGGCTGTCGCACAAGGGCACTGTGAGTCCTCTTTCACGGATTACTATATGAGGGATGTGTCAGACTTCGCCATTCCACTCGCTTTAGCTGTTTTGAGACGATATCTATATGACCGCACTGCTCTTCTTCCTTTTTTGGCATTTGTAAGAGAGAATTTAGAAGCAGGCTTGGTCGAGCGAGAGGATATCAACCAGTTGTGTCACTGAGGCGGGACAAATGAATGGTTGGAGGCTCCAGGTCTGAATTCCAAATATCATGAGGTAATTCACGATTGAGAGTGTTTTGTATTATGTCTATATATCATGATCATTCATCTTATATATTCATGCTCATTCCCAGGCTAATATATGCAAAGAGCAGTTAACCCTCTTGGCATATTTGTGTTTCAGGCGAGATACATGTTCGTGAGTTCTCTCCCTTTTCTTAGGAGAAAAAGATGGGGGGGGGGGGGGCAGTGATGCGAATGTGATTCGGTTCCGATAACTTGACGGTCCTCTTAGGTCTCCGTTAGTCAAGTTGTTAAGTCTAAATCTTTCTCCAAGGGGCAAAAGTAGCAGTTATGGCTTGCCCCTTCCCACCAGGTTACTGAACAAATCTGGTGTATATCAGAAAGTAACAGAATGGTGAGTATTGATCGAAGGAGAATGCAGGAAATTTCAATTTCCCTTTCTCCGAGATCTAACAATACTCACCATTCTGTTACGGACCCAGCCTCCCAGCCCCACGGAGGCAAGCCATGGATTTCTCTTGTTTGGTGACTATGCAAACAATATGAGCTCTATGGTAGACGGGTACTCGGCAGTTGGGAGCCGAGTACCCGGTTCCAAGGAGTCGGTAAAGCTTTCTAAGTCTATAGTCCTAGAGCCAGCTGTCAGGGCCAGCTGTGTATCAGAAAGTAACAGAATGGTGAGTATTGTTAGATCTCGGAGAAAGGGAAATCGAAATTTCCTGCAATCTGCACGAGCAGGCAGGTTTGTTTTGTTTAAGAAATCCTGGGCTATACGACAATAGACTAAACGAATATGGCGTCCAATAGTTACAACGATTATGTAGCGAGTTTAGGCGAAAACTCTCGTACGTACTCTAGGGTAGATCAGCATGTGATCAGTTACACTCGAGTAAATGGCCACGTGTTTAAATTACATTGATTTCAATGCAAACACGTGAGCTACTCGACTTACCATCGCTGATAGGTGGGTAGCCTCGAGTTGATACTAGAGTACGTCCTCCAGCCGTTTAGGCGCTACTCTAGTAGCTCGAGTAGCTACCCTACTAAGGGCTTAAACTCGGCCATGGAGTCAGGAAATTGCATGCTGGGTAGCGTTGCATGCTGGGTAGGATAGCATGCGGGGTAAATTCAACAGAAATCAACAGACATCTCATATCTCGTGCAAAAGGGTATATATTTAATGGGACACGAGAGCTTTAACTACTAATGTCTAGGGGATAATGCCAAGTGGGTCAAAATTTGTTAGCTGAAAAAGTAAACGGATCCATTTTCTAGCCCCCTTGCTCAACGTGGGCACCCGGACTATTTATTCATCAATTATATGATGTCTTAATAGTAGGTGACGCGTAGGATGACGTCATAATAAACTATGAAGTCACGAACTCTTAATTGATGACGGACTAAGCGTTGTTGTACGAATTGTATGTCTTTCCTGTTTAATAGACATGCTGTTGAATATTTTAAAATTAATTTGACTTAGGCAGCAACAGCACCCAGTCAAATTAGCTCCAAAATATTCAACAGCTAGTCTGTATAATTTTCTGGAAAATGATAGCCAGGGAGTTCAGAGATCGGTCGATCCCAACACGGGCGAGGCGTGGGTGGAGCTTAGCTAGAGATGGGCGGGGCATAGCTAAACTGGATTCTTCCATTAAATAAAGATTCCACCACCACCACCACCACCACCAACAACAACAACAACAATAACAATAACAATAACAACATCAATATTATTTTTAAAGGTGTTGTCCTGCAACAGTTTATTCGTACATGTTCTGCGTAAACATCATATACAAGTACTTAAAATCTACATAAATAATTTATTTCAAGAGACACATGTTTGGATCAAATAATCCTATACCTCTTATATAGAGAACATGCGCGTGCGTGCGTAAATCTACCAACGCGCGTGTGCGCGTACGTTTGTGCGCGCGTGCATTCACGTGCGCAAGCTGGTGAGAAGGTCTATGTGTATGCACACGTGCGGTCGTTGGGTTGCGCGTGTGCGTGCCTATCGGCGTGTTTGGAAGTGCGTGTCTGTGTGTGGGGTTCGTGTGCGCACGAGCGTGTGTACATGCGTCTCATCGGTGTATGTGCACGAGTGAATTTAAAGCTTGCAATGAGGAGAGTATTGGTATACTAGATATATCGTTGAAGTGGAATAAATAATTATTATATCGACTAGATTTATATAAAGCAACCAATCAAATTCAACAGTTTCAATCTTATAGACGGGATACAATAAATTCCTTACAATGCAGGGAAGGTTTGCTTCACTATTTTGAAATAAATTTGACTGGAAGCCAAATAGTCTTAAAAGAAGAGACATCTTGTCTGAATTACTGCTTTGAAATTGAGACAATTAGCCACTGAAATACCGTAAGGTTGAAATGATTACTAAAATAACTATTACGTTAGGCCTGCATAATAATTAACAGTAACTTTGGCGTAAATCTTACAAAATGAAAATAAGATGGCGAAATATTATCCCAGTTAAATATTACGCGAGACTAATTTAACCTGTTTCCAAAACAAGCGTGTTAACTAATAACAACGTTTTTGTGAACATTTTGAAAACATTACTGAGGCATCAATGTCATCAAATCCAATTATGTTCAAGATATTCAACAGTACAATTTTAGTTTTAGTTTTTTGAAACATGTTAAGTTACGTCAAAGCTGTAATGTAGCTTGTATTTAATGCTTCCAAGGTACTACACACAACCGCCTACAATTCAATACAATTATTTTATAAAGTCTAACATGTTTATATAACGCCCATCAAATAATGGTCACAATATACAAGTGTTTGGGTATTGTAAACCAGCTCCGTATACGAAATGAGTTTTATGGTCGGTCCTAAGATAGCAGTTATTCTAAGATCGGCGATTTTACGACCACGCCTCTTAATGTACCACCATCATGTGGCCTCATCCCCACCCACACACCCCCCCCCCCCCTCCCCCCCCCCCCTCACACCCACCCTTGTTAGTGTCCGGATCACAGGATTATTTAAGAGCGCCAAGTAGTGAAGTCATTAAAAATGGTAATCTCATAAAATGGGTCAATTTTCCAAAGAAGGAATACATGGCCCTATTTCTAGCTATGCCCGGCCCATTTCTAGTAAAGATCCGCCCACCATTCACCCGTGTTGGAATCAATTTATATCCTGCGAATCGTGAATTTTCAAAATCCCAATCTCAATGTAACGATAGATGTACGCTGAACATTGGATATTTTGAAACTGATTTGACTGGGTGCTGTTGCTGCCTATGGCAACAACAGATTTCGGCAAAATTAATTTCAAAACATCAAACAGCGTTTCTGTATAATTTAAAAAAAAATTTCAATAGGTAGGACTATAGTGTTAATTGAAGAGATTTATTTAAAGAATTTACGAAGAACGTGGTTACGTTTTAAGGGCCCCCGCTTTAACATTATAAGAAATATGGCTAAACAAATCCTAAGGCCAATTATAATTATATAGGCCTAGGTCTATTCGTGTATTTTAATACATTGAAACCTAAATGGATGGCGAGGTGGGATGGGGGCTAGACTGCCGCAATGTGCTCTAGGCTACCTGGATATATAGGCCTACTAATTTCACTCGCCTACGTCACCATCCCTTCACGGATGGCATTTAACCATTACCTCTCAAACAGCGTCTGCGGCGGTCATACGAAATGCTCATTGGCAGACCAAGAAAAGAATCCTTTTTGAAAATTCACCACTAAGATGACTTTCTCGATAATCGTGCCGGATTCGAGTGATAAGTTGTAAAAAATAACCTTCTGGTGTGCAATTGGTAATTTTAGATGAGAAACTTGAAATTTTCTTGAACAAATTTGAGGCTGAAAGAGTTAAGCTTTAATAACTGCAATTTTTGGGATAATCTACTAGTATTGACATAGTTGCGTGAGAGCTACGTACGGGTGTTTCAGTATCGGTTTTCTTTATTGTATACGGTATACAACCAGCTGCACGCCTGAATACGGACTAATGGGTTGTATAATTGAGTAAACATTACCGTCCTTTGAACCGAAATAAATGAATCTAAAATGAGACGCAATTGCGCATCAGTCTTTACAGAAAGTCGTGACCAAGAGAGCAGTGTAGTTGATAATTCTTAAAGCTATGCATAAAGGCATATTGCCAATGGAGAATTATAGAAGAAACGCGAACACCGTACTTAATGCGTGTTCACACGAGATAGTTAATCCGGAGTAACGCCATACTGAAGTATTTTGCATGAAAACTGGTATAAAATAACCCTTTAATAGTCAGATTTGGTCAATAAAATTTAAATTTCTTCACAGAAAATATCCATTTACAGAACAAGAGAATACTAGTTTCGACAATTTACCATCGGAATGACAGGCTAAATGTCAATTGAAAAATTCATTATCTGTGGCCTAGATTTGACAAATTCATTATCGCCTATGTAAGTTTGTTCCCAAGGTCTCATAGAAACCACACTCACTCATCTAATACTATAGTGATTAAAGCTTATACAACATACAAACAAAATCAGTAGATAAAAGATAAATTTGGTCACATGCACCAATGGTGGATTGAAATACAGACAGGACGTACGGCTCACAAATAACGTAAAATGTTTCCACAGCATTCAATTATGGTCAAAATATTTAACAGAACATTTCTTACATCCTGTTCAAAATTTACTAAAGGACATGTTTCGCTTCTTTAGCTGCGAGTATCAGCTTAGTAAACCGTCATGCCTCTAAGGCCGTGTTCTCACTAGATACTTAACTGGCGTAGCGCAATACTAAGATACGGTGTTAATTCCAGATTCACTCTCCAGTGAGAACACGCTATAAGAGATTTAATCCGGAATAACGACATACTGAAGTATGTCGTTATTCCTGAATACGTCTCTAGTGAGAACACGGGCTTGGTCAATTAGTTAGCTATCCAGTCAGTCAGTCACAATAGCTTATTCCAAGCTGTATCTCAACATTTTCTGATCTGATTTGGCTTAAATTTTAACGCAACGAAGAGATTTGCCGTGCAAGAGGATCTGCGGACATTGCCCGAGATCCGAAAAAAAGAGTCCGAATCGGATTAAATTCTGGATCTGCAGATACCTCTGAAACCTACTGGTTCGGAAACGGTGTGACGTTACACTAGGATTCCACATCTTTGGGCCTGATCCGAAAAAATCCGGAAAATCAGAACACTTTCGGAACCCTTGTTTGATTTGGAAACATTTAAAATTATTTATGAGATGTGATGTGGCTTAAAAGATCTACCTATATAAATACATAGTCAAAAACGAGTATTACCAAATGCACATTTACTGACATACAGTTTCATTCATTAATCAATGTTATCCGCCACGCAGGGTTATCGCCCTTGGCGCATGTAACAATTAACATTGTTAAGATACATAAATAACAAAGCGAGCTTAATTGTTGGCAAGAAAAAACAATCAACTTCATAAACATGTTTTAAATTACTGTCCGTATGTTTTGTATTTAAAGTAATGTGCTTGATCGACGCATTTACGGCTACTTGAATCGAAGATCTGCGCCTCTGGACAAGTGTCTGATCTGAGCACACGTCCATTCTGGCAGGCGCAGAACTGGGGAGTTTCTTCCCTTCCTCTCCACGGGTTATCACCGTCCGGCAATCCGCTGCAGTCCGGGAAGCGTGCGGAGCAGGGGATACAGTGAGCGCTCCCACACTGATTCTTCTGGTAATCACCTGTAAGATTAAATCAACACATTATTTAACTCTGTCGCTGCTGCAAGCTAAAATAAATTAAATGAGCAAAAATTCTTGATTTGCTAAATATTTTGAAAGCAATTTAACTGAAATTCGTTGGTGGCTAAGCCATCAACAACTTTCAGTCAAATTTGTTTCAAAATATTTAGCAGGTCCAGCGATATAACCACTGGAACATGTAGTCTGCAAGAACTGAGCAGGTTAAAGGGATCCACATCTCTTCTCAAATGTCCCATTTTAGAGTTAGATTTTTGGCATAGAGATTCTATATTGTCATTAGAGTTCAGAACTCATGTTAAGCCCCCATGGAAAATGTATTCTGCAAAAATTCACCTGGCAAACAGTTAATCATTGGATATTTTAGCCAATATTCCTGATAACGTAGGTTATTGGGCCGGCATTGGTCTAATATTGGCCCAGTAACTGGCATTATCAGGGTGGCCATGGGAATGCCATTAAAAAAAAAATTACCACTGGAATGACTGGCTCGGTTATCTTGAAGAATATTCTTCTATTGGCCTGCAAATGGACATTCCCAAAAGACCACTGCAAAGGTCGATTTTTGTCGGATTCATCCATGAAATGGTAGTGGACCTTTCAATTTCTTAGCTATGCTCCACCCATCTCTAGCTAAGCTCCACCCACACATCGCTCGTGTTGGGATCGCTCGATCTCTGAACACCGTGACTATCAATTTGCATAAAACTATGCAGGTAAGCTATTGAATATTTTGGAACTAATTTGACCGGACGCTGTTGGTGCGTATGGCAGAAACAGCGTCCAGTCAAATTAGTTTCAAAATATTAAACAGCATTTTTATTAAATAGTGGAGACATACAATTCGAACGTGTCGAACTATTAAAAGCTAAAGACGGGACACAAATATAATCAGCTATGACGTAATGACTATGACGTCATCATACACACAGCTTAGCTGATTATGACGTCATATGACGGCAGATGATAGACGGATACGCTGGAAATGGTAATTAACCGAGGCCTTGTTATCTGAACCATCATACTTACATGGGTTGATGGCCTGAACTCTTGAGCCGCATGTGACCTGCGAATAGTGCTGGCACGTACGCGTTTCGCTGCTGAACCACATCGGATATTCACACTCCTTCAGATGTTTCTCCCAATATGAATATTCAGTGCTGTCCGAGCAGTCGTAATACTGAGCGCAATTCAGAGGGTGGGGGATGACTCCTACCACGCCATATCCGCATGACTGGGGTACAGGTTCGCCAATCAATATACCATGAGGTTTTTCGGAGGACGAAGAAAGGAGCCTCTGTGTATCTATAACAAAGGAATGAGGGTTAATAATAATAATAATAATAATAATAATAATAAAAATAATAATAATAACAATAATAATAATAATAATAATAATAATAATAATAATAATAACAATAATAAATATAATAATAATAATAATATACTTTTCATGCGAGTTTGAATCAGTTTTAACGCTTTGAGCCCCGTATTCCCAGAATCTCAATTTCAAGGTAACTAATTATAGGCCCACAGGTAAACTGGTGAATACTTTGAAACTAATTTGACTGGGAGCTTCAATATGTTCGATATTAAATTTTTAATTCACCAAAGACATACAATGGACCTTTCCAGTTTATCCATCCATCATATAATGTCATAATCGTCTACGTGACGTGTAGAATGATGTCATAATCAATTACACCATGAATGACTTGATTTAGTAGTGCGTCAGGTTGTGCGAATTGTATGTCTACTATTTAATAAACACGCTGTTCAATATTTTAAAACTACTTTGACTGGGCGCAGCTGCTGCCACAGGTGTGAGAATGTGACATGAATTCGGACACCATACCCACTTACTGAGAAAGCCGGCGTTTGTCGGATATATCAGCCATGCGTTCCGTAGGGAAATCGTTCCACAGCGCTCTCCGCGGGAAAAATCGGTTTTTTCGTTTTGTATATTATATGATGTAATTAATGCGAAAACAGCAGATTGTCAATAGTTTGCAGGTTAGCAAAAAGTTTTGAAACGTTTTCCCTACGGAACGTAAGGGTGATGGATTTGACAAATTAAAAGATAAATTTATTTTTATTTTTACTTTTATGAAAATAATTACAAATAGCGAGTGGACGTAGGCCTACAGTTCACACAGCGAGCGGACGTAGGCCTACAGTTCACACAGCGAGCGGACGTAGGCCTACAGTTCACACAGCGAGCGGACGTAGGCCTACAGTTCACGCAGCGAGTGGACGTAGGCCTACAGTTCACACAGCGAGCGGACGTAGGCCTACAGTTCACGCAGCGAGCGGACGTAGGCCTACAGTTCACGCAGCGAGCGGACGTAGGCCTACAGTTCACACAGCGAGCGGACGTAGGCCTACAGTTCACACAGCGAGCGGACGTAGGCCTACAGTTCACACAGCGAGCGGACGTAGGCCTACAGTTCACGCAGCGAGCGGACGTAGGCCTACAGTTCACACAGCGAGCGGACGTAGGCCTACAGTTCACACAGCGAGCGGACGTAGGCTTACGGTTCCTAAATAGGACTAATGTAGTGTTCTCCGCGAAGTATTGACGAATTCAACAGTGAACCTTTCCAGTTTTAGCTATACCCCGCTCATCTCTAGCTAATCTCCACCCACACCTCGCTCGTGTTGGGATCAATCGATCTCTGAACTCCCTGACCATCAATTTCCAGAACACTATACAGGTAAGCTATTGCATATTTTGGAACTAATTTGACTCGACGCTATTGCTTTCTATGGCAGCAACAGCGTCCAGTCAAATTAGTTTCAAAATATTCAACAAGAATGTTTCTGAAATAGCAGAGACATACAATTTGTACAATGCCACTTAGCTGATTATGACGTCATATGATGTATACTCTGGAAAGGCGAATTGAATTTTGTTAGCGCGTTTAATATTTTCGTGGGCCTATTTCTTGGTAGAGCAAGAAACAATCGCCAGGCGCAAATATTCACCTCTAGTAGTACTTTATCCATGCGATTTCAAATATGATATTTAATATCGCCTTACTATATCTTCATGTACTTACGGTAGCAGATATCGTTGTCGCTTCCAACATATACGCAGACCTTCTGATATGGTTGCCATGACGTTTCAGGTCCGCATCTGTGTTCCATTTGAGATGAGCCCCAGCAGGTAAAGTACTTGTTGCAGTTAGTCGGGTGTGGTAGCCATTCAAAAGATCCGCTTCCGGTACACGGATTCAATCTCGGTGCATAAAACTTTTTATAAAGAAGCGGTATCTTGTATGCCATCGAGGTAACGGCCAGCGTACAGACTACGGCTAATGTTACGCGTAAGGTATACATAATTACTAAATCTTGAAAAAGAAAATTTCGTAAGATTTATCTTCTTTTTAGCTTCAGTCAAGGCTCTGATTTAGCGCGTCTTACAATTTAATTTCAAAATTTTGCTTCAATCTGTTGATAAAGAAAAGCTGTACTGCCTACTTTCGGACTTCAACATCCATATATATAGCCTTCCCGGTTCATACATGCGGGAATTTTCTAATTGTCACGATCTTAAAGAATTCGAAGGCTTAACATTATTTCATTCATAAAATGAATTAGTTCCGTACGCGTAGGCGAGCCAATCAGAACGCGGTATGTAAAATACGCAAATCGTTTCAATAGTGATTAAAATGCTTTTTTTGCTCACGATTCGAATGTACCAGGTCCCGATACGACGGCATCCCGTTCCGTATCCCCTGGCGTACATCATTTGACTAGCGACCTGCTGAATTTCTGCATCCGACATTTTCAATGGGATTTAACTCTGGATATATGTTGAATATATGGAAAACGATTTGACTGAAAGTTGTTAGTGGCTAAGCCACCAACAACTCTCAGTCAAATTGTTTTCAAAATGTTCACCATGTCCATAGTTATTGCCCATTGAAATTATCGTTATAGAGGCTCGCAGCAGTCGGACAATTAAATTCAAATAATACTCATACCTGTCTATTTCGTACAACTGAATGTGACCGACCAAATCTGGCCATTAAAGAGAGTCTAGCTTGTAACAGGGTAGTTAATAAGGAAATTATCCTTTATAGTGGTTCCTAAAGACAGGTGATCTGAAGAATACCTCTCTTAAAGAGCCACCAAACTGTGGGCCGCAAAATCAGACCGTCTTAATAGATAGGCTTGGTAGTATTGCGCTCAAACACAAACGAGCTAAATAGTAAACAGATCTGTGTATAATTTATACACAGATAGTGCCACTATACCTTCATCTACGCTAAATATTTACCTAAGGCGAATTGTATGGTTATTACGAGTTTTCGCGAATATTCTCCCGGTTATTTATAGGCTTACCCAAGCCAAAGGCAGAAACAAAACATACCACTTAACCAGACAAATCTTAGTTGAGGTAGTGGGAGGTTTAAATTGTCATATATGGCTATGGGCCTATATATTTTACTGTGACGCAAAATCATTCATAAATTATGCGTATAATTTATGCTAAAAGACGCATAGTGACTTTCAGTTACGTGCGTAGGATAATAATATTTAATACATTACTAAGATGTTGACTGATGGCCTAACGCTTATTAGTCAGAAGGCCAAACCCCAAAAATAAATTATTGTTGGTGGTATTATTTGTTACAAGTGGCAAGTATTCGTGCTAAAAGGTATGACAATAAATGAAACGTTCATATGTGGGCGGATAACGCGGCGGCCTTTGGCTTTGAAGATTAAGAAATATGTAAAAGGGTCAAATAAAGTAAAGGTCAAATCTCTGCCAACATCATCTTTTTGTGAGATATTGTCAATATCAACCAAACACACTGCTATAGGCCTATAAATATACATCTGGAAGCTACACCGAAGGGGTAAAACATTTGCACACAAGATGAACTTTGAAAGATGCTATAACAAGTATACATTTTTGTCGACACATTCAACAATTCGCGAAGTCATTGAAACTGTACTAGGCCCAATTTCCGTCATTGTAAGCCTTAAATGCGCATGCTTTTTCTTGCATGTCTCTGTAGATAGGTTGTACTCAAACATCCATTTGTGCTACATATACAAGCTGGCGTATGAACATGCCCTGTTTTGGTACAATTGCACACTAGCATTCTTCTCCTCCTTGCCTTGCAACCACACGAAATCTGCCTAATCCACATACTTGGCCTAACTTGGCATCAAATGATTCCGGGTCCATCTGAGCATTATGACATCATATGCTTCCATCCAACCATCAATTTCTCCAGGTCTGTTTAAGCCAATGGGTGTATGCTATAAGAAGCATGGGGCCAACCTTCGCTCTGGTGATTCGAACGTAGCTGATACAAATCTAGCTCACCACGCTTGTTGAGGGTAGCATCCCGAATGCTTTTTACACTTGCGTGCCTACCTGCCTGTAGGAGTGCGTGCGTGAGCTCACGCGTACGTGCGAGCCTGCGAGCGTTGTGTATGCGTGCTTACACGCGCGCGTGTGTCGAGCGGAGGGTGGGAAGGATGATCATCGCTCAATTCTGTTTTAACTTTGAGAAATAATAGATTAAATTTGATAAAATAGATATTGCTATTGCAAATCTTGTAGTGAGAAAAATTACTTTGGCTGGGCCAAATCGCCCAGACCATCCAACCCGAACGATCAGTTTATAACTTTAGTATGCGGACATGTCAGAGAACTAGTTGATGCTTTCTCGTGACAACACGGCTTACTGTGAAAATACTGTACCAATACCGGGCCAATTCGGCCCGGTATTGACCCGGTACTGGCCCAGTAACCTGCTTTATCAGGGGTCATAGATGTCTTCCCGAAGTATCGGTAAAAATACCAGCAACTCTTGTAACTGGCCTGAATAAATGGCTTGAAGAGATATTGGTGGTCATTTCATCATCGTTATTGACTTGACTCTCTTTGCGATGACATGAATCAAAGTAAACACGCTAACAGAATGGCCGTATCTAGTTTTAGCTACGCTGCACCGGTCTCTAGCTAAGCCCCACACGCACGTCACTCGTGTTGGGATCGATCGACCCATGAATTCGCTAACTATCAAATTCCACCAAAACTATACAGGTAAGCTGTTGAATATTTTAAAACTAATTAGACTGGGTGCTGTTGCTGCATATGGCAAATAGTAGAGAGATACAATTCTTACAACGTGTCGCCTAGCTGATTATGACGTCATATGGAAAGGTCCATTGGTACTGATCCAGTAGTGGACATGTAAGCTGTGTTATTAAGGTAACAAATAATGTAGCAACTACAGACATAATGCATTCTCTTCTGACTGCCGAAGAGAGGGCGAAAGAGCCATTTAAAGGTCCCGGAAAATGCATATTCGAAAATACATATATACCCCTAAAGATAGTGGGGCCAGTGGGTGGAGCTTAGCTAGAGATGGGCGGGGAATAGCTAAAAATGGAAAGGTCCATTCGACCTCTTATTGGCACAGTAGGCCTACGGACCCAGTAACGCGCGTTATCATAAGAGATACTTCACTGTACCTGCTTCACTAGTTTCTTCAGACTAATAATAATCGAGTTTGGCAACAGCCATTTCATCTTGCTTACTTCTCGAAGTCAGCCTATCTTTGCGAGTACAGAGGTTCCATTCTATCATCAGACACAGCAAAAGAGATGCCCTGGGAAATTACAAACCGTCGATCGGCCAGTCCGTGTGGTACAGAACCTGCCACTTGCTGGATGATTCGCTGTAATGCCAATTAACATTTCCAGTTTATCCATCCATCATATGACGTCATAATCAACTGCGTGACGTGTAGGATGATGTCATAAGCAATTACATCATGAATGACTCGATTTATGTCTTAAACGCTTAATAGTCCGACACGTTGTACGGATTGTAAGTCTTTGCTATTTAATAAACACGCTGTTGAATATTTTGGCAGTAACAGCACACTGTCAAATTAGTTTCAAAATATTATAGTTTTATGAAAATTTATGGTCAGGGAGTTCAGGGATCGATCGATCCTAACTCGGACGAAGTGTGGGTGGAGCTTAGCTAGAGATGGGCGGTGCATAGCTAAAACTGGATTCCTCAATTATGCCATTCGAAAGCTTGTACACTATATACTCCTCAAGAATGTTGATTGAATAGTAAACACAATTCGTACGCCTGACGGATTGTTCAAGATTCATGACCGATCTTGCATTTTGCATTTTTGTTGTGACATCAGACTATATGTGACGCAACTGTTTATGATTTCATATACTTGAGTGACAGATCGGATCTATCCATTCTGTTGCTTGTTCACTGGTACTTGTTTGACTTTTCTTGTGTGTACTCAAGAGCAAGTTTCACGTCATGACATTTTGGAATCTATGGGGCTGTATATGATAGTGACGTCATATCCGTCGTGTACGCTGAGGCGCAGCTGATATTGATGATGTTTTACATCATGGTATCAAATTAGTCAATGCGCGTTTGTCAGATACTATTAGGGGTTGCTCTTATGTGGTCTAAAAGAATCACCACCGTCAATGTATGTCGTCCAAAGGGCGTGGTTCGGGTCTTCCACGAGATGGCTGTGGACTTACTGCACCACGAAGGAAAGGCGTGGCATTCGCAACACATTTTGGATGCCTATACGGTTACCTCCCAGACGTCGCCAGGTTACTTTGGACCACTAACCACTTTGCCTCTGAACAACTCAGTCACAACTCAAACACAGACTTTAGTTTTGTCTGTCAAGCATACGTCTTTCTGACTCAATCGGCCACAGAAAATCTCGAAATAAGTCATGCTGCTTGCATCATATGCACAGACCTAAAGTAACCGCAAATAGCGCTGTAGTTATTATTCCATTCTACCATGTCATTAGATGTATTCTGTGCAAACAACACTTACTCAATCCATGCGTCATCAAGGCGATACTGTACATCATTTCTCCTGATCAATAACTTCAAGGCGGTTGATTAGCGTGTGGATGTCAACACATATTACCTGTTCTTTGTCAAGCTAAATAGCGTATAGTCCAGAATCTCGTGACGGAAGATTTCACTGTCAAGGTTTGACCCTTTAAAGTTACTTAGGTCATCTAAGTCATACATAAAAGTAGACCAGCTCCTCCCCTGTTGATAGGTGTGACCCCGTGAACCCCTTGAAAAGCCCCTCCTGGTGGTTGTATTTACCTCAACTAATAGATGGAAAACACTTTGTCAAGACAAAGTATTTTGACAGTAGAATACAAAAAATGGAAAAAAATTACCAAATTTCAAGGGCGGAAGGTGGAGTGAGACACCTACAAATAGCCACAAATGGGGATTAATTTACCCCATAAGCTACATGAACAAAATTTCGTCAAAATAAAGTAGCGTGATGGTAGATTACGAAAAAATTAAACTGACCAAATTTCGGAGGTGGAACGATGTGGTCAGACCACCCTTAATGACCCCTCTACAAAGACCCCCAACGGGGGTTCATTTATCTCTTAAGCTACATGGACCAAACCTTGTCAAAACAAAGTAGCATGATGGTAGATTACCCAAAAAATAAAGCTGACCAGATTTCTGGGGTGGGGAGATGTGTTCAGACCGGTCTTAACAAAGCGCCTTAAGGGATGGATTATTTACCCCATATCCAACATGGACCAAACTTTGTCGAACCAAAGTAGCATGATGGTAGATTACCCAAAAAAAAGCTGACCAGATTTCTGGGGTGGGGAGATGTGTTCAGACCGGTCTTAACAAAGCGCCTTAAGGGATGGATTATTTACCCCATATCCAACATGGACCAAACTTTGTCGAACCAAAGTAGTACGATGGTAGATTGCAAAAATGTTAAAACTTACCAAATTTCCGACTGGGAAGTGTGGTCAGATCACTACAAAGAGCCGGGTGGGGTCATTTACACATCAAGCTAAGATGCACTAATTTTCCATGTTAAGACAAGGACGTATGACAGTAGATGACAGAAAGAAAAGAGTTTTATTTTTCAGATCTTCAATACATAGTTGTATGTCATTTTCTCATCAGTTTATGGCGTAAATACCCTCGATCTTTATAGAGCCTTATTCCTCGCCACTGCCGTTAAGTTCTCCATCGTTGCCACATTCATCATCTTCGTCTTCTGCTATAACAAAATACGGGGGCAAAATAACAACGCCGGTCACCATCGGTGGCACAGGAAGACAGACAGACAGCCTATGCATAGCTGGGAATTCACACCAAATTTACTAATAGTCCTTCAGCTTACTACCCTCCTCATCACTTTCCTGAAGATGATCCTCTCTGCAAACAACATCTAACGATTTCGGCTAAGCATCGTCATCAAACCATTTCACTCTGGAGTCGGTAACAACCACTGTCCTCCTCCCAGACAAATTCTAGTGCTGATATTGCTGATTGGTTGTATCATGTTGAAGATAGTCACCGCCTAGCAATGATATAAATACGTGTGCTAAGCACACATTTTTGTGATAAAACCTATGGCAGCAACATCTCCCAGTCAAATTAGTTTCAAAATATCCCACACGATTATTATATAGCTAAGGGATTTTAGGGCCTTATCTTTCGTGTTCACAAGCTTAAAGGGGAACAATAATAATCGTTTTTTATTTAGTGTAGCACTTCAAGTACACGGCCTGATCTAGCAGAGGCCCTCATTAACATATATACAAATGTATTTATTTATTTTTTAAATATAATTTGTACAAATTTATACATCTATGTACAGACAAGGAACTTAGGGAATGTATTTCTTATAATCATATAATATTCTGAATGTATTAAGAGTAATTTGAACAAAAGCTACTGATGCTTTCAACAGCAGCAAACTTTCAATCAAATTGGCATTGATATATTCAGCATTGTAAAGTAAATTCCTTTCTTTTCTGCTGAAATGCTTTGGAAATAATGCAAGAAATAGAAATAACGATATTTGTATGTGCTAAACTATAGAAACTAATTCTCAATTTCGTAGACAAATACAGCTAAGCACATTATAACATACGATTATACATACATACACTAGAAAGGTCACCATCGTTCGCATAAAACACGCAGTTCTATCGCTGATCCCATGTTTAAGCTCCTGTGTAAAACTTTCCTGAGACATTTATATATAAATTCGATTAAAATGATGTTTCAAAACGCTATGTTGCTATAATTTTCTGCGAGTTAATTAAACCTATGACGTCATAGGTTGAATCCTATCCGACAAGAACCATGATAACGGCACTCTGAAGACAGGAGTGATTGGATTTGGATGGTGATATCTCTATCGGTGATAATGCTATCGACATCATCTATATATGTACAGCTTTAAGAGATTAAGACGTTTATCACACTATCGCAAATTTATGGAATATATTTGTGATTTTCATACATTAGTTGCCGAACCTTAAGATGGGCATTTTCTATGAAGATACCTGCCAATTACATTAACATTACAATATCTCAGGAAGTTTTGAGGCTAGTATGAAAACATAAGTACCTAAAGATGTATTGGGATGTATGTAAGACCTATTTAAACTCTCATATTAATAGATGAAACTTTAATAACGTTATCTGCCGTAGCGCCAGTAAGAGGGTTGCTTCAAAACTGGCAATCATATTGATATGCCTATACTTTCGCGTCATTTATTTATCTCAAGATCAAAACTTGATGTTAAAATCGGCACCATCAGAGAAATCAGACCAAGGACTGTTATAATATATTCTTCAACATTTCCGTAAATATAGTTTATATATGCCTAACACCGCTGAAGAGCTTATAAAACGCAATTCGCAATTTTATTGCGATAACGTTGGATAACAGCGAGAAAAACGTTCAACTAATGACGTCATACGCCTCATTCTGGAATAGAAATTTAACTAATGTATCAGATATTTAACTAACGAAGCGCTTACAATTATATTTTTGAAAACGTTACGGTCTGTAGATTCATTTTATACAAAGAGGCATAGAGGGGCCAGCGTTTGCCTTTAATCATATGCCATAGAGATATAATAATATACCTTATTACACGCCGCGAATATTAACCTTTGATTAACGTGTATATCCGAAATGTCACTCAAGTATATAGTGTCATAACCCATTACGTCAAGTGCATGCTGACATTACAATCAAAATTCATAATGATATACGAATCTAGATCCTTCATGAACATTGAATATGCCGTCAAGTGTACGAATTTTATGTCTTTGCTATTTAATAAACATTCTGTTGAATATTGTGAAACTAATTTGACTTGATGCTGTTGGTATCATAGGCCGATACAGTCAACAGCATAGTTACCTTGATATTCTGGGGATTCAAGGTTTGATCGATCCCAACACGGGCAAAGCGTGTGCGGAGCTTAGTTAGAAATTGGTATATCTAGAAATGGACCTCTGTATTACGCATTATGATGACAATTATTTTCGAATCTTTTTATTGTATAGGCATTACTATGAATTATGTCACGATTTTACCAGCGATCATGCTTTGTAAATCATAATAATACATTTATTTCTTCATACAATTTCAATGAGCCTTCACACACATCTTCTTTATTCACAGATTATATTTACGTGCCATTCTAATAGACACTAAAACAGGTTTTCTATATTTTTCTGGTACTTGAACGTAGATTATTTGCTGGGATTCGTTTCCTTGTTAGCACTTTGAACGCAGATGCCCCAGGTAATCAGTTGAATATTTTAAAGGTCCTAGTTTAGACATAGCAGATATAAAAATAATATATAATTGTTATCTATTTCATGCCACAGTTTGTTTATTTCTTATGCATTGAAACAATCTATGGCACTTCTGAGTAAGCACATGTTTATCCGTACAGATCTGATTATTTTCTAATATTAATTTCACTCGTGCAAATCTGGCCATTAAATTAGTTTCGAAATATTCAACAAAGGATGTTTTACATCATCCAGGCTATATGGTTATTCGTATTTACTCTTTCGGATTCAAAAGGTGTATCTCTTTTCTTGGTAAGTGATTAACAATTGATGTTTAGAATTTCAATAAAATTTCAATAAAATTAATATTCTATATGATCTCTTCTATGCAAAAATTGCACTACGTTTCCACCATAATGAACCTCTCATTGTGTCTATTTCTTTACTGAATTAGGCCACTTTAATATTTGACGCATTTACCTCCCGGTCTAACAGGCTTCATCCGCGTATTTAACTGTCCGCCTGCTGAATTTCTGCAGACTACATTTTCCATGGGTTTAACTCTGGGTATGCAGAATATTTTGAAAACAATTTGATTGATTATGCCACCAACAACTTTCAGTCAAATTATTTATCAAAATATTCAGCAGGTCCAGTGTTATTGCCCATTGAAATTATTGTTGGGTGGCTTTCAACATTCAGACAATTAATTCAGCACGAGCATAGCTGATCTCAATAAAGCTTCAAAGTGTCAAAGCTTTATTCTATTCAGAGTATTCATCTACTGTCGGACCTGTCTGTAGCGACCACTCACCTATGAGGTCACACGATGGTCCTACATTACGACGTATGGCCTCAACAGACGGCAACCGGCTTCTATTAAGTGACCAGTTGGTCTTCGTGACCACTTTTAAATGGTCCACATACTGTGACCAGTATAGGCAGGTCTTACGGTAGGTTATGTCATAGAAGTACGCATTCATTTTGAAGCTATCTTTTGGTAGACCTTAGCTTATTGATTTGAACAGTTAAAGGATAACTAATCCAATTTCTTGATAGCTATTCAGGTGATCTAACACGACGGTCATAAACTATCCAGGTAATTTTAAGCTTTTTATCACGCCGCTAAGGAAAGATATTCAGGATTTACTAGTTAAATGTTGGTACATTTCTACACCCTCTGATGGCTGTGATGATTTACTTTTCAACCAATCAGAAAAACCCTAGTGTGTCTGCCTCGGTATATACGCTCAGTCATAGAGGTGCCAGCTACAGTTTGGTAATGTGGTATAAAAGCAATCCTACAGGTAAGCTGTTGAATAATTTGAAACCAATTTGATTGGAAGTTGTTGCTGCCAAAGACAGCAACAACTTCAAGTCAAATTGGTTTCAAAATATTCAATGGGATGAGCATTACATAATAAAGAATGTGATGCATTGGAGCTTACATGACATCACACACAATAGCTTGAGGAGACAAAATGGTGTCGATCACTGTTCAACATTTACTCGATATTACAAAACAGATAATTGCAATACAGATCAGGGAATGTGACAGGATGTGAATGATATGGAATCTATAAACCATATTCTATCGGTGCAATACCATATTTGAGATGGGATTAGCATCGCTTTAACTGCGCTATGGTTACCTGAATCATTCATTACCCCAGCCCCGTAATGGGAAAAAGGAATGGCGATCGTGTGATTGCTAATGTTTCACTCTGTGTTCCGTCATTTTTCCATGACCAGAATTACGAAATGTGATGACGTTGAATGCTGAATAATGGCCTACATTATAACATACACGCTTTCTATGATTCAGAACAGAACATAACATCTTGAACACAAAATGGCACACTCATGAATCCAATAGATTAAAAACGAATACTCAATTCCCAATTAATAAATGGGTCGTTGTCTGTAACAGCTTCCAGTCAAATTAGTTTCAAAATATTCAACAGCTTACATGCATGGCTGTCGTGAAATAGATATGCTGGAACCTTAGAGTTAAAAGGATAGCTACTTTGACTATTCCATGGCGTATGTGAAAACATACTAGTTTTGCACGTTTTTCACACGTTTTTGATTCTAAATGGTCGGAATCATGAATTTTCAGCGTGCCAATTCTAAAGTAACTACACAGGTAGGCCTAAGGTTTTGAATAATTTGGAACCAATTTGAATGGGAACCGTTGCTGCCCTAAGTACCAACATCAGCTCCCAGTCGAATTTGTTTCAAAATAGTCAACATAATGTTTATGAAATTATACATCCACCTACGATATACAATTAACACACTTTCGTGACGGAACTTTTCCACATTCGCGATGAACCTACGTAATTTGATTGTGACGTCAGCGAACAAGTGAAGCATTTTAATTATTGCGGCAGATACTCGAGACGCAGAACGACTCGAATCTCACTATTCTCTCATTTCATGAATTTTGGAGATTCACGTGGCAATCGACCTTTCCATTTTATCTAAGCCCCGCACACATCTAGTTAAACTCCACCCAAACTTGTTAGGTTTGATCGATCCCCGAATGCCCTAACTATCAATTTCCTGAAAACTATACATGTAAGATGTTGAATTTTGTAGCTAACTTGACTGTCAAATTAGATTCAAAATATTATAACAGATTTTTTTATTAAGTTGTATTGTACTACAACGCATAGTACGTTTTTAAATATGCGTTCGCGACGTACTTATCTACGTCATTGATGACTTCATAGTGGCGTCATTGATTGTTATTTCATTCTATATGTCACGTAGTTTATTATGACGTCATGCGATGCGTGGGTACAGTGGAAAGGTCCATTGGGCAAGTACATTGTCAGATTCTTCTTCTCCGTGGCAAAGCTGGCTTTTCAGAGCAGGTCGTCGACATACCTCCAGAGTTGAGCTGATCTTGGTATTTTCAGGCCAAATCTACTGACGACTAATCTTCACAAAGAGGACAGGTTCGGAGAATGTGCTCTTCAATGCTACCTGGGGGTGGGGGGGGGTGTTTGGTAGAGGGAGGGGGCGGGGTCATATTCGCACTGAGATGTCTCCCATCCGAAGTCCCCAACTTTGTCTTGTATTTCTCCAGGCCACAGTGCTCTGCCCGATGGGTCCTGGCGTGGGGGGTGGGGGGTGGGGGGGGGGGTGGAGATGGTGTTACGTTATTGTCTGCTGCCATCTCTACATACTGTTGATGTGGTCATATTGACGGCTATAGACATTATTTCTTAGTCGGCAGTGTGTTTTGAAATTGTTTCTAAGGAGAGTCGTTGCTTCTTTGTAGGAGGTGTGGAAGTTGGCTTCCTGCTTTACCAGGCTGATCTGTCATCTCCTTGACAACATGTGCATGTATCCACTGAAGCATGACAAGGTTGTGTATTCACAGTATCTATAGACTTATACACTGCTGTCTGCTGGGGCTGTCTGTGGGCCCCAGACATCATGAACAGGAGTAGAGTCTGTGAGTCATATAATGGTTTAGCGTTGTTCCCCCCTTTACACAGGATATTGTTTGGCAGTTCTGAGAGTTTGTTCGTCGAACCTATAATTGGTGCTCACGGATCCCACTGGTATGGAAATGAAGGAGGCTGTTTCACCTGGATCATCGAAGAGACCCAACTTCCATCATTCAGGACTCCATCATCCGTTGACCCATCTGTAACAATATGGATCCACATGTTCTGTGGATATCGCTTGTCCATCATTGTGAGGATTTCCTGCTGAAATGGCAGTTGACCCACCTCCCACCCGCCATTTCCTGTCAAGCCATCATTTCTGATCTCTGCGAAGGGATGTTGTGATCGCTAGACTCGTGGACAGAGCACTTCTAATGGATGAACCCACCTTTAGCTATACCCGTCCATTTGTGGCTAAGCTTCGCCCATCTCTGTGCGTGTTGGCAATTGGGATAGATGTATACACTTTGAATCCAAAATTCTCAAAAGCCCAAATTCATGGTAACTATACAGTTAACATGTTGAAATTTTTAAAACTAATTTTACTGTGTGCTGTTGCTTCCTATGGCAGCAACAACGGAATACGATCAATGAATCTCTAGAGATAGAATCAAACGAAGCCTCAAATCTGCAACAAGTAGGCTACTGTTTGGAACCCCCTATCATATTTTTAAGTCAGCGACTTTACAGCGTAAATATTTGTCAGCTGTACAGCTGTTTATACAACTGTTTTTCATGAACCCGATGCGAACATTTGGCAAAATGTTATGAGAAGTAATGAGGTCTTGCATTCTGTTATGTAAAATACTGCACAACAATATGCATAGGTCGCTGCCAAACGCAATGCCTCTATAGTTCTTAGCAGTTTGTTTGTCACTATCTTTATGCAATGATGTCAAAAGGTTACACCATCATGTTTTAGGAAAGAACAATTAACGAATACATTATCAAAATTCTGCACATTATAGGAGCCATCTGACATTGACCCATTTTTAGCATTACATTTTGGGTAAGGGTCAGGGCCACATGACTTGCCATTCTTTAGTTCACAAATTGGGACTCACTTCCCAAACCACAATACACACAGACAAACAGTTGGTCGCTATTAATAGCTTTAGGGGTAACAATAGATAAGTGTTGTTAACATACATAATGTACCAAATAAATCTTCCCTCAATTATTTATCTATCATGGGGCATTGTTTGAAGCGATACTCGAAACAAACCTCAATCATCCGCCATCACTTTGTGGCACTTCAGTTTTATTGTGGCTTACAGTCTGTAGTGTAAATATAGATAATGAATAGTGCCAATTAAAATGTAGTTATGCTCCAATTTAATATTTGGTATATGATGTATCTAAATAGTAATAAATAATAATAAATATCACTTTATCTCTATAAGCTCTATGATGATTAAGACTTAAGAGTATTAATCCTTAAGCCCTCATATCAGCCAAAAATGGCTTCTGCGGTGGTCTTGAGAAATGTTCATTTGCAAACCAAGAGAAGACTATTTTGAAAATTTACCACTGGAATGTCTGGCTCGATAACCGAGCCAGGCATTCCAGCAGTAAATATTCAAAAATGTTCTTCTCTTGGTCTTTAAATGGACACTTTTTATGAGAAAATTCAAATTTTTCTGGACAAATTCAAGGGTTAAAGGATTAAGAGAAATCTACAAAAGAAAACGTTGACGTTTGACATTTTGCCGCAATCTAAAAAATCATAACCCTCTTCAGAAAGACATAGACACCCCCCCCCCCTCCACCCCACCCAATCTCCCACCCACCCACACCCCACCCACACCCCAGCCGCCTTAAACTCCCCCCTCTCCCCCCCCCCCCGCCACTCTAGCTCGGTGGCGCATAACCGACACGCACGCGCGCAACCACGCGCGATACACGCACAAATCAAATGTTTAAAGAGGTGGACTGCATTAAAAAAATTCAGTCGCTGTTAAGTTACATTAAACAAAAAAACGTAAAACAGGAAAAGTGAGTAGATATACAGCATTATTCAGTTGTCCGCTAATCCTCTGAAATATCAAGGTCGCTTAATGTGGTTTACACTGAAATTCCTGTGGCTAATTTGATGCTAATTTTACTTTAATGCAAATGTTACTGGTTTTGCCCCGTGAACGGAATATTTAATGATCTTGTGGTGTGGCAAAGATTGGGGCCAAAACTACCACCTGGATATATAAGCTATATGTCAACACTCGTTCTGGTAGAGAATGCAATGCAATAGAAGATCTCAAGCGAGTTGATATTTCGAGTATGAAATTTATCACACCCGTTTAGGAAGATCATTGCTGGAACGAACATTAGCGAGCTCAAAATCAGATCTTATTAAACGAATGTGCTAATTTGATACGAAATATAAACTCGGTTGCGATTCTATTTATCACAGAAGCTATGATTTATAATATTCAGATCATTGCTGGTCATAATCGGCTCTAATAACGCAAGTTACAGGGCCGCTACTTGACTAATACCAGACCAACATGGTCCGGTTCTGACCCAGTACTGGTCTAGTAACCTACGTTATCATCGTGTCACTACATCTAAAAAAAATATCACTGTAACGCGATTTGTGATCAATACTCCCCCAGAATTAGTGACAAACATAAAGTCCAGTTATTTCACAATTGAAACCATTTTTAATTCAGCCTTAAAACGACATAATCAACTGTCTAATGTAGGATGACGCTATAATCAATTACGTCATGAATGACATAGCTTAGTTCGTCACGAACGCTTAATTGATGACGAAGTAAGCGCTGTTGTACGAATTGTATGCCTTTACTATTTAATAAACATGCTGTTGAATATTTTGAAACTAATTTGGCTGAGCGCAGTTGCTACCATAGGCAGCAACAACGCCCGGTCAAATTAGTTTCAAAATATTCAACAACTTACCTGTTGTGACTATAGTTTTATGGAAAACGGTAATCCGGGAGTTCAGGCATTGATTGATCCCGACAAGGGCGAAGTGTGGGTGAAGCTTAGATAAAGCTGGGCGGGGCATAGCATAGGCGTGGCGTTGCTAAACTGGTTTCTTCCGTTAGTTTTAGAATAAATCAAACCATCTCATTCCACAACAGTTTAACAGTAATAAAACAAGAACAATTAGAGATTGCAGACACTCGTCATCACATTTTTGTCACATTTTAAGTCTTTTTGATTTTCCAAATTTTGTC
This sequence comes from Chaetoderma sp. LZ-2023a, assembly GCA_034401795.1. NCBI lineage: Eukaryota > Metazoa > Mollusca > Caudofoveata > Chaetodermatida > Chaetodermatidae > Chaetoderma > Chaetoderma sp. LZ-2023a. The sequence goes on along the minus strand of CM067371.1, from coordinate 51,386,980 downwards.
TGATTTTTCTGGATCATGGCCAACGATGTCATGTCTTAGTGTATGGTCAGCCCCTTTCCAATGTTAAAATTTGAGTCAAATCAAACCAGTAGTTTCCGAGTTAACCACAGATCCAGAACATGATCCGATCCGAATGCTCATACCACATGACGGGAGAATGGACCTTTCCATTTTTTGCCATGTCCCGCCCATCTTTAGCTAAGCTCCACCCACACCTCGCTCGTGTTGCCATCGACCGATCCTTGACCTTCTTGACTATCAATTTCCAGAAAACAATACAGGAAAACCTGTTGAATAATTTGAAACTAATTTGACATAGACAGCAACAGCGCCCAGTCAAAATAGTTTCAAAATATTCAACCGCATGTTTATTAAATAGTAGAAACATACAATTCGTACAACGTGTCGACCTTTTAATACGGCTCAAATAGAATCATTTATGGCGCAATGATTATGACGTCATTCTAAACTCGGCTTAGATGATTATGACGTCATATGACGTCAGATGATAGACGGATACTCTGGAAAGGTGAATTGTTCTTGGTGACATTGACTTCTAACATACGCAATAAAACACATTTTCTGATATAGTCTCTGCACAATATATGACCATATCTATATGTTTCCACTTGAAACCAATAAACTGCATGTTTGTGTTCGTGCCTGACATGTGGACTATGTATTTAATGACTTACAACTTGAATTAAATTAAATGCATTATTGCTTAAATAAGCAGTGCATTCGTATTATTGCTTAAATAAGCAGTGCATTCGCCAATGCGAATGCAAATATACTTAATCATATTTATTAACTGTTTCCTAGCTATGGCTACAGTTGATGTACTTAAACTTCTCATGCACCAATCAACGTTCAGCAATTTGCGTGAGAAATGTGTTGGTTTATGTTCACCTTCTCTAACATGTACTGAGACACAGTGAACATGAAACTGTTAAACACCACAGTTCTGGAATGTAGTCCCAATAGATTTAACTAAACAGCTACACATATTATGGATTAGTTAAAGGGCGTATAAACCAAGAAATATCACGATTCATTGGTCCGAAAAAAACCATGAAAATTCTGCGCTATATCTTAATTCAAATGTTATGTTCAATTGAACACATTCCGACCAGGCTGGATACATTGCTGAGTAGCAGCCACACGCTAGCTGAAAACGTACCAGTCTCCGGTCGTTCCCAGGTGTCTGTGGGTTATACATGCATTGATAGAGGATTTGGAATTTAAGACAAGCAAACACATGGGTGACACTTTTGTAAAATACATTAGTGTGGAATTGGATCATTAGACTATTAGTAGGATTATCCTTGACACCTAGCACAAGTAGATATCGAACAAGGATGACAGAAGATATGCTTGTTATCCCTATTCTCAAATAGTTGCTGCTGATTCGGCAACAATAATAGAAATAAATTCCTGGTCAGCAAGAAAACGAAAGTTGGTCTCACACAATTCTTACTGACAAGCATGCACAATCGACCTTTCCATTTTTAGCTATGCTCCGCCCTTCACTAGCTAAGCTCAACCCACACCTCACCGTCTTGGGATTGATCGATCCCCAAATGCCCTAGCTATCAATTTCCTGAAACCTATACAGGGAAGCTGTTGAATATTTTGTAACTAATTTGACTGGGTGCTGTTGTGTATGGCAGCAACGGCGCCCAGTCAAATTAGTTTCAAAATAGTCAACATAATATTTATTAAATAGTAAAAGCAAACAATTTGTACAACAACGCATAGACCGTCTTCAAATATGCTTTCGTGACATACTTACCGACATCATTCATGACGTCATTCATTATGATGTCATTCTACACATCGGGCAGTTCATTATGACGTCATATGATGGGTGGGTACCCTGGAAAGGTGAATTCTGCAATAGTAACTGACACATGTGTCAATCACAGAAGTCTACCTCTACATCATATGCATGATACCCCTGCTACAAGTGCTAGGCCTCAAAGTGGATCTAAGATCTTTGATCTTGAGTCGGGCGCAGGGGGTGTAACACTTTATCTGGGTACCAAGCCAGGTATTTGGAGCGAGTGGCCAACCATAGCACTAAACAACTCATCTTTCATGACAGTTAATATTATGAATATCCGTCATGGTGCTCGCCGTGTGAGTTCCTGCCAGGCATGTGCAGCACCGCCCCCACCCCCATCCTCGAAGGGGTCCACCCAAGCTACTGGTGGTGAAGTTCGTAGACCCTGGAGAAAAAGGAAGAAGGTTGTCCAACCTAAAGTACAAGTAAGCAAACCGCGGACTATCATGCAATGGAATGATGGAGGAGTTTCTAACAAGAAAACGGAGCTTAGCCTTAGGCGTAGATGTTGCGTGTATCCAAGAAACTCATCTGAATGCCAACAGAAGATTCTGTATAAGAGGATTTCAGTGCTTCAGATCTGACAGGGATGGAAGACATAAAGGAGGAGTCATAACCCTGGTCCGGAATAACCTAAATGCCATTGAAGTTCAGAGAGACATGGACGGACCTGAAATTCTCACAATCAAGATAATTCCAGAGAAACATCCTATCACTGTTGCCAACTATTACTGCCCTAATAATCAACCATTGAATCTCAGAAAAATCCCAGTTCACCCAGATTCAACTATCATTGCTGGTGACCTCAATAGTCATTCTCAGTTATGGGGCTATCATTCTACTGATAGGAGGGGTGAGGACATTGAAAATTGGATGGATGAGCAGAAGCTGATTCTCATGAATAAGGCAGATGACACCCCCCTACATTCTACTCAAGACGATGGCATACTTCAAGTTCTCCTGATCTAGCATTTTCGACAGAAAATCTACATCAAGAATCTTTGCGTATTGTTTGGGGAACAACTTGGAGGCAGTGAGCACCGCCCTGTTTTCATTACCATTAACATGGATGTTGAGATTGACCGAAATCAGACTCCTCGATGGAGCAGACTGGGACAGAAATCAGAAAGAGAGTGACAGATTGGTAAAAGACATTGATGTCAAAAACCAAAATATCAATACAGTTGTTAAAGAGCTTAACTCTGCTTTACTCTCTGCTGCTGGCAAATGCATTCCTAGGGGATCCAGGAAAAATTACAGACCTTACTGGAGTACATCTCTGCAAAGGTTACACGAAGAAATGTCCAACGCAAGGGAAATTGCAGAGAATGTCCCAACAGAAGCCAACCATGTGAGACTCCAACAATCCAAGGCAAAATATCTGAAAGTTAAAATCACAGGCACAAGAGAATCGTGGAGAGAAAGCTCAGGACCAGTGATATTTCTGGAAAAATGTACAGCTGGATATGCCAGTATCTCCACAACCGAAAGGCATCAGTACAGCTGAATGGGACGAGCAGCAAGAAAGTCCTTCTACGACATGGTGTACCTCAGGGTGGTGTAGTCTCTCCCACCCTCTTCACAATATTCATCAATGACCTGGTGAAGAACCTTCCAATGGGAGTCAGAGCTGCATTGCATGCTGACGATCTTGTGATGTGGGAGCAGCGAGGAGTACGTGTCAACAGCCAATTACCGCATGCAACTCGCAATTGATCACCTCAATTCTTGGGTTACAAGATGGTTTGTCCAGATCAACAAAGAGAAGACAGTCGCAACTTTATTCACACTATCTACTAAAAAGGAACACAAAATAAGTCTGTAATTTGGTGACTCAGTTCTGCACTTTGAGGATGAAGTAACTTATCTTGGTCTGATATTTGACAAAAGACTAACCTGGAAGGCGCAAATCAGTAAAGCTGAAGGTATAGCCAAGCGAAGAGTGGCAGTTATGCGGAAGCTCTCTGGAACAAAATTGGGAGCTAACATGAAAATTCTGAAATAGGTTTACTCTGGATCAGTTAGGCCAATCATCGAATACGGCTCATCATCATGGATGACAGCTGCTACAAGCACCCTTCAGACATTGGATAAGGTACAAAATCAGGCTCTTCGTATCATAACAGGGTCTATGAAGACCACTCCAATAGCAGCGATGGAAGAACTGACCAATATTCAGCCACTCCAGCAGAGACAAGAAATCAAGGCCGAGATTCAATACGAGAAATTCAAATTGATGCCTCACCATCCCATGCATATGCTGACTTACCAAATGTCTAGAGGAAGGCTCAAAAGGAATAATTTCTTATTAACTTCAAAGAAAATTGAAAGAAACAGAGAGTCGGACATCATCCCCAGATGTAGAAACGTAACTGCTATACCTGAGAGGGAACCGTGGAAAGCTTCTGAAATAGAAAACACAATTTCGATCTGGGCCTTGATTCCAGGGATTGAAAGCAAGGGAGATCAAGCAGAGGTGATAAACAAAGTTCTTGCATTGAGTCATATTGCAGAAAACTACCCTGAGGAAGTGTGGATACATGTTTATACAGCTATCCAGGCTGTCAAGAATGGAGGGGCAGGGGCTCACATTCGATTTCCATGTGGCGCTATAACAGACTCATGCTTGTCAACAGGTAAGCACGGTAGCAATTACACTGCAGAAATCCAGGCACTGATCTTAGCTAGCCAAATGCCGATACAGCGAAAAACCAGAAATTAAAATGTTGTCTTCCTGACAGACTCCCTCTCAGCGCTCCAGGCGCTGGAGAGTGGAAAGGAAAGTACAGATTTAATTCAGGAAGATCTTACGCAACTGGCTAAGGAGAACAATGTCAACTTACAGTGGATCCCCTCGCATTGTGGCATGTTAGGAAATGACAAAGCTGATCAACTGGCTAAGGAAGGGTCAAATAAAGAACAATTCAACCGTGAGGTTGACTTTGAAGAACTGAAGCATATCATTAAAGCCACAAGAACCACCAGCAGGCAGCATAATGATGCAATACACAGCCTCAGTAGGGAGGATCAGACATGTATCTTTAGATTGAGGACTGGTCACAATCGTCTCAATGCACATCTTCACCGTCTCAAGATTACAGATTCTGCACTTTGTGAGTGTCATCAGGCAGAAGAAACAGCAGAACATCTCTTGCATCACTGCCAGCGATATAAACAGGCTAGAAGAAACTTCTGGCCTATTGAAGTATCTTTTGAAGAGAAGATCAGAGGAGACAGAGAAAGTTTGGTGACCACTTCAGCTTTCATGCACCAAAAAAGGAAAACGGTCTAAGATTACTGTCATGAGAAAGATGAACGCAAGAAGAAGATATGCATGATAGACTTGCCTTTGGGTTAACAGGATTTCATGCAAGAACAGGCTCAGATACAGCTGGCAAAATTCACAGCTTTGGCAAGATTAGTGCATTTCAAGCTCTCTGGAGTTTCCACAGCATTCCCGTACGACTATTGTTACAACTAGGCAAGGATGTGTCACCATAACCAAATGTGATAGCATTTTTTTTAGGAAATCCTCTGTATATTCGTCGGTACGAAGATGGTCTCAACTCAACAGTCTCAGCTTAGGTTCCTGACATGCTTAGGTGGAAAAAGTGTAAGCCTGCTCTGAATCAAAGTGTCTCCTACAGCTGTTGCTTGGTTTCAAGGCCAGCAACAGTTGTAAGCCAATCTGTGCACTCAGGATAATACGTGCATTTAGATTGGACTAAGTAGTGTGGTAGACTAACAAATTCTGGCGGTAGTGCAGGCAACACCCGGTGAAGTTGTAGAACTCATCAAATGCACCTACTATGTGAGCTATTGCTCCAGAAGATGCACACACATGTCGAATAATCTACAGAACCCTGTCTCTTCAAATACTGGGCAGATGAGAACTGCCGCAACTCTCACAGCATGGAAACGGGGACAAAATCTACAGACATTAAAACCCTTATATGATTCTGTGGTTTTATATTGTATTAAATCTGTTTTGATTTGTGACCATCTTGAATTTAGAAATATCAAATTAGCAATATGATTTTTCTGATTCCTTTACCAAGGAAATGTTGGTGTTTACCGCTGAAATCAACGCAATAACTTGTTCATCTTTAAAAATCTGTCTATTTAGTTATCTATCTATCTATTCACCTACTGAAATATTGACAAACTCAGCTTTCGCATGTCGTAGATCGTGGAACGCGAGATAGCCGCCGCTATATCAACTTCACAATGACACTATCTGATTGCTTGACCACATAAAGGTGGCTATAGCCACTTACATTAGGTTATAGCGCATTTAGTTTTAGAGATATTGATAAAAAAAACCTCCGAATGGCGGCCATCTTGAAAATTAAAGATAACTGCCTAAATATGAAGGTCATATCACTACTAAAATCAAAAATTGCATAAATGTATGTTTAGCTACTGGAATGCGGTTCATAGCTCATTTAGACATATTGACCAAACCAACGGCTAAATGTCATCCATCTTAACATCCAAGATTCCAGCAAAGTCACTGAGCATGTTAATTATATTCTATTATATGCCAATCTGTTGGAATTCACTGGTACCGTTGAATTCTAATACATTGGCGTATATACTAATAGAGTATGATTAACATTTCAACTGGATAACAAATGCAAGGCTATTAGAATTTACATAACTTCCCAGACTAGAAACAAAATATGTCAGTTGGCTAAAACATGCCAAAAGTGATCACATCTTTATCAGCATGAAAAGTATCAGAAATCTGCACAAGAACCGGATATTTAGATTCCTTAAAACAGAACCTATCAGGAAATAAATGCTGTCCGCTTGGAACAATCGATTACCGAGGAACCTCATTTAGCTACGTACGCACGCACGCATGCACGCACGCACGCACGCACACCGGACTGCGTCGTGTAATCCCAACGTGTATTTCATATAAGTATTAACTTGTTGACTAAGTACTACATACATTTTTGTGACCGTCTTATGATGCTCCTTAAGGATGCATATTCACTCCAAAATGTTTGAAAATAAAATTGTTAAAATTGTATACTTTTACAGGCTTCGACTGTGTAAATCAAAGTACTGGGACGAAATAAATCTTCGCATACGATGATTTCATTCCGTATAAATTAAAATATTGTTTGTTGTGAAGTTGAATTATGGACTCGTGTCTATAATCCTATTTCGCTCCTTAAAGATTATATTAATTTATACGTAATCAAATACCCGAATAAAACTAAAGAACTACCACCAATATGCAATGTGCATGTGCTTAAAAAATTAAGCAAGTTCTTACTATTTGCTAAAAAAAACAAAGCCTGTAAACCACACGACATCGGCATGTATAAGTACATAATACATAATAATCATCTCACAAAGCACAACGACGCTATTACTACTGCTGCTGTCACTACTACTACTACTACTACTACTACTACTACTACTACTACTACTACTACTACTACTACTACTACTACTACTACTACTACTACTACTTTCTTTTTTTTAAACCGACGCTGACGCAGTCGGACAAACTTCTCGGAGGAACTCCTTTAAAAAGGATTGCAAACCCCTAGAAAAAAACCTGGTGAACTAGTAAGCCTGATTAATATTACACCAAAACAAAAGATAAATAATGAGCATTAATACAATCTATAAATACATATGGCTTAAAACGTATAGATACAAAACAATAGGCTGATAAAGCTCCGATAGCAAAACAAAACTTAACAAAGGCATTACTATTCAACCCAGGTGTAGTAGTAGACCCGTGTGGCGAGTGCAACTATCCAACAAATGAAAAGTGCCTCGTCAATCAATGACAAATAAATCAATCATTGACGCCAGTGGGCTGATTCTTTAAAGATCAGCGGGCGTAGTAGCATTTGGGTAGTATAATACATATAGTCGGCAGAAAAATTACAGAAAAATAGATGGCGCTCTTGTTTACATTTTCAATTTACTTTATTGTAAGGTTTAGTAAATTACCATTCAATCCATGTGTGGTAGTAGGCCCATGTATATATATAGTCAGCAGGAAAATTACAGAAAAATAGATGGAAATAGATGGCGCTCTTGTTTACATTTTTGATTTACTTTGTTGTAGGGTTTTGTAAATTATCCGGGAACAAATAACCCTATAAAACTCTGTGCAAGTTTCTAAAATTACCCGGGACGAGTTTATAATTCAATGGCAACTTACTTTATCGATTGATTATTAAATTACCCAAGTCTGTTTATTTGTTAACATGAATTATTAAACATAACAATATCAAAGTGCAGACTAAAATGAATTACAGGACACAGATTAATTAAAAGACACAGATAAATCAGCTGTAGTAATTAAATGATTTAAGCTAGTGCAGGCTCATTTATTTTTACAGTTCCCAATTCTATTGAAACTATGTTTGTTTTGCACCATATGTCCTTGAATACATTTTCTTTACCATGCTGCTTTAATCTAAAATATTCGCAAGGAATATGATTCAGCAGCAATGAACGAAATATTGCCTTTATTGCTCTATTGTGATTGTCCATAGTTGGATTTTTCATCTGTGCACACCGATGTTTCCAAATGGCCCAAACACCTATGGTTAGCATTGTTATTAAAATAGTCCTTTCAGACTTTATGATATTTACACCGCTTGATCCAAATTCTCTAAATAAGACTACATGCGTTTCTAGAACAATGAGCTTCGCTCCAAATTGTGCCAAGATTTGGCTGATATAGTCCCAAAATTGTGACGATATTGGACATTCCGCAAATAAATGCTCGATTGTTTCCTCGTCTGTTTGACATAAGTAACACCTATCAGAAGTCATAATATTGCACTTGTATCTCAAGTGTCACACCCATAGCCGTCGATGTAGTAATCGCCACAATAAACCACGAGTCATATTTGGTATGTATGGAGAATGTAAGATTTTCCATACATTTTTCCAACTGGATGGTTTATAGCTTGAGTCATCCCATCTCCTAATTGCTATGGGAGGTGTTACTTGTTTTCGTCTCATAATGTGGTACCATTCCTTGGATCTCATCTTGTATTTTAACATTTCATCATCAAGAACTAATGCAGGTTGTGGAGTCAAACTATTATTATTTACGTTTGGCAGACGAAACCATTCAATTGGTACAGTATGTTTTATTTTATTTAGCAACCGCTGGACATCTATATGCCCCATATGTGTTTATCTAGCTACCTCTTGCATTGAAATCCATCTACGTGTTTGAGGGTGTATCATATCAGATAAATGTTGAATGCCATATTTTGCAAACGACGGTAGATAAAGTACTGCATTGTTATAACATATATTACTATTGCCCCACAATTGCTGTTCTAGTACTTCCTTCCAGCACGTAGGTGGAGGCATGTATCTGTCAAATATTTCTAACTCCTTAACTTGATCTTTAAACACATCTGGTATCATTTGGCTATTCGGAGGTGGCTTCTTTGAAGTAAAAACATGCTCCGCCAGAAATGGTTCTACAATTGTCTCCATGAGAGCTCGTGAAATACATGCCCACGTCTCATCTGATGTAATAAGATCATTCAAAGATTTTAACCTTAAAGAAACACATTTCACTTTAATATCAATTAAATCAAGTCCTCCTTCTAACTTAGAATTATTGAGAACACGATGGGAAACTAAATGATTCTTTTCTTCCCATATGAATGACAATATCAACTCATTAACCTCCTTTTCTACATGTTTTGGCATGTGTACAACAGATGCTGTATACCATAGCCCAGATAATACCAAGTTGTTGACAACAAACACTCTACCAAAAATTGTAAGACGACGACGCTTCCAATTCGCTAATATTCTCTTAAGCATAGATACTCGTTCATTCCAATTTTGTGTTGCATTCGGTTTCCTGCTAAAATAGATGCCTAAAATCTTAATGGTATCATTGGACTAATTGATTTCAAGTGGCTGGTCATTCCGCTCTTTCCATGGCCCCAAAAATAATCCTTTGGATTTTCCTTTATTGATTTTCAAACCAGATGCATTTTGGAACTTTTCTAGTACGTGGTTTAAAATTGCAAAATCATTGTTTGAACTAGCAAACACAGTTGTGTCATCAGCATATTGTGACAGCTTAAGTGGTCTTTCTATGCCACGAATACATATGCCTTGAAAGCTATTATTTTGCCTCAATGCTATGCCAAGAGATTCCAGCACAATAACAAATAATAATGGCGATAGGGAACACCCCTGTCTAACACCACGTTCTAAGACAATTTCTCTGGATAATTGATTGTTCACTAAAGAGCTACTCTTGATATCCGTATATAAAATCTTAACCCATTTAATAAAGTTTGAGCCTAACCCAAACGATTGCAAAGAATTAAAAAGAAAATCCCATTCCACACGGTCAAATGCCTTTTCGTTGTCCAAGGCAATCACAGCTCAACCAATTGTATACGGTCTCTTATCAACATGGTATTGGTTAAAATTGTCCTCCTAGGTACAGCACATGTCTGCTCTGTTCCAATGATTTCTCCTAAAACACTACCTAGTTTCAATGTTAGTGCTCTGGATATTATTTTGTAGTCTACACATAGTAGAGAAATTGGTCTGTAATTCTGAATTAGACGTCTGTCATTTCGTTTATATATTAGCCTTACGTATGCCCTAGCCATAGTTGGTGGTAAATGGCCTTTCTAAAAGATTTCAGTGGCTAATTCTTCCATTATTGGCCCTACAAGGTGCTAAAACGTTTGGTAAAATTCAACTGGAAGGCCATCACACCCCGGTGATTTTTCTAGTTTCATACCTTTAAGGGATTTAGTTAAATCTTCTAGTGTTAAGGGTTGATCACAAAATTCACTGCCTGTGTCTGACACCTTTTTGTCTATATTTGCTAACAAATCCAATTTTGCATCTTCATCAATTCCCTCTGACTTGTACAATGACTCATAGTAATTGCATACAATAGTACTCATTTCATTGTTGGTAAACACGGTTGAACCATCCGGCATGTTTAATGAGCACATCACCTTATCTATTGCCCGTGCTTTTTCCAATGTGCAAAAATATCGGGTTGGCCTTTCCATTCTGCGTGCATTTGGACTCTTGCTCTAATTTTTGCACCCTCAAACTCATATTGTTCTATATCTCTTATTTTACTTTAATTTTAACCAGTAATTCATAATAATTATCTTCACCATTATTTACTTTAGCATTAATTTTCATCAGTGATCGATGAAGTGTTTTCTTGTGTTTGCGTATTTCCCGTGCTTTTCTAATAGCATACTTTCGGGAAACATACTTTAAATCCAGTTTTACATCCTCCCACCATTGCAATGTGCTCTTATATGATGCTTTCCTATTAATCCAATATTGCCAACAACTCTCTATATTATTCTTATAAAATTCTTCTCCCAACAGTGTTGTGTTTAATTTCCAAAACCCAACCCCTTTTGTTACCCAATCAGCATTGGCAAAGGTTACACAAACAATGTTATGATCTGAGAATGCGACTGGCTTAATATTAACATCTCTCCAGTACCCAGTCAACAAACTATTCATATAAATTCTGTCGATCCTTGAACCAACTTTACCATCTGCCGAAAACCATGTAAGATCTTTACCATGAGGCTTTGATATTCTATACGTGTCAACAAAATTTTCATTATCACATATTTCTTTTAAGAGTCTATGTGATGTATCAGTATAAGTTGAAGTTGCATTCCTGTCATTTTCTTTGTCTACGACAACAAATAAATTCACCACCCATTACTAAGTTTTCAGTGATGTTATCTAGTGCTGTTGTAGACATCTCATTAAAAAAATTACGACGTAGTTGATGAGATGCAGGTGCATATATACACAGCAACGTGAAACGTGTTTGTTGTATATCTAGCGTGACTCTCACCCAGCGACCATTTGCACCTGATACTGAAGAGATTATATTTACATAGGCAGAACAACGAGGGAGTATAACAATTGCTACGCCTGCACTATTATCTTGAGATAACGAATAGAATATTCTGGATCCAGAAATCTTTTCTAAATTATCATATGATTCTGACTTCTGAATTTTTGTTTCCTGTATCAAAGCAATGTCAATCTGCTCATTTTTCAGAGTCTCTAGTAAGTGACGTTGCTTTATGTCACTATTTAAGCCTTTACAATTGAGTGTGCAAATTAACATAAAAAGTAATAAAATGATGTGTATAACCGCCATTATTAAGCTAACTAGATTTTGTTTTTTTCGACCCTCTCTTAGACCATTTACCTATTTTACTCGCGAACGCTGAACTACTTAGCTCAACTTTTTCCAAATGCTTATATTTTAATATATCTGAATCATGACGCAGATGCCTATATTTAACCCCTTTTGACGTCACATATGGAACTAACACCTCTCCTGCCTCTGATCTGTACATGACCATTTCATCGGGTGATTTAGAACTCTGTGTTTGAATGGATATATCGGATTCAGCGACTGACATATTATCGTCTTCTATATCACTTTCCTCTATTTCTGATTCAGAACTATCTCCATCTTTCTGTCGCTTTGTTCCGCTCAATCGATCCGAGACACCAATTACTTTCTCTATATTATTTAGATCGTCTAGATTGAGTGTACTCAGTGGAAAATCAAAGTTAGTTTCAGTATCTTGCGACCTGAAGTTTACTTGTCCTAAATTGAAACTCTCTTCCAGAGCGTATTGATCATCATCTTCAACTTGTGTGGAATTAGCCTCTCTGACATCAGACTTGGATTGACTTGTTACTAGAGTAAGACTTAGCCCCTCATCTAGAACCTCTATTTCATCGCCTGCAACTACAGCGATTGGATTCTTAGTTTTTTCACCGTGCTTCTCATTAACATGGACTTCAGCTACAATCTCAGCAACTACTGGTTCGATGACATTTTCTTTAGCAACGTGTTTCCCATTAACAAGGATTTCAGCTACAATCTCAGCAGCTACCGGTTCTATGACATTCTCTTTAGAGACAACTTGCTCTGCACTTTTATCAGTACCCTTTTTGACATATTTGTTCTGCGGGCATCGCCACTTAAAATGATCAGCTGATTCACAAACTAGACATTTGTTTTTGTTAGGGCAATCTGTAGCAAGATGTTCTGTGCTTAAACAGATTCTACACTCTTTGATTTGCCACCTGTACCATAAAGGCAAGATAAACCGACCATCTATCGTGACCTTACTTGGGAGAGGTTGTTCTAAGTTTTCGAACCAAATTCTTCTGATGCCATTATCTAAGGTTCGATCAAATGGATAGGTCTCGTGTTTTACTTTGTCCGCTTTGCCATACTTGATCAATTCATTGATAACCCGTTCATCTGGGATCTCTAATGGAACCGTCATCTTGACTAATAGACGATCAGAATCTATTTTCTCCTCATTACACACCACACCCTTCACGACAGTGACCTCGTCGAGCAACTTTTCCTTCACACTTTCATTAATTACGGTGACATTCCATACAGATTTTGAAACGTTAATGAGACCTTGAAGGACCCGTGGCCCTGCCCCAACTATACCCTTCAACCCATGATACACCTCAATTACCGAAACACCCCAAGCCTTAGTACTAGGCTTGCGCTTACAAATGACAAAGGAATAAAATCAACTCATTCAAGCGATCTTGCCAAAATATAATACGCTAGCCAACGAACTATATAAATAGCATACTAGCGCGGGAAGAAATGTATTGCATTGACCACAGTAAGAGGCGTCCTATTAAATGGCAGAATCCGCCAGTTAAGAGGAGTGCCTTTAGCAAATGGAGACACAAAATCCGCTCCAACCGAGACAAGAATTTACAAATTAAACATAAAGTTTGAAAGGAAATACTAATACGAAATATATGTATAAAATTTATCTACAAAATCGCGCTAGAAACTAGCAAATTCGGGCAGCAATTGCAGAGCTAAATAAACGCGTGCGTTCACTTCGACTACTACTACTACTACTACTACTACTACTACTACTGCTGCTGCTGCTGCTGCTACTACTGCTGCTACTACTACTACTACTACTACTACTGCTGCTGCTGCTGCTACTGCTGCTGCTGCTGCTGCTGCTGCTGCTGCTGCTGCTACTGCTACTGCTGTTACTACTATAACGTAATGCACAGTTCATTACATGTAATTACTCCCATTATTGTATAATACTATATCTGTACATAGGCCACCATAAATATTCTACATATGTATCAGCTCTCTGGCCATAATAATAGCATCATACACTGTTACCCACATATGCTATTGTAATAACCTGGGAGAATAAAGCTAACTTGGACTTGAACCTGGCAACTACTTGCGCTGCCCATTTCCAAGTCGTACGGGCATTCATGTCAACGTGCATCGCAACATGAATTTCCACGTGTTAACAATTTAAAAATATTTGATTAATAATAATTTTGAAATGACGTTTCCTATGTGCAAGGTGTATTTGTTATGCTTTATATCCTTAAAATATAGGTCTATGTTTTGTATCATCGGGTTTCAAAGCTCAATAGAAAAATCATTAGATAAGCTGTCCTGCATCTTGCCTCAAATACACATGTGATGAAAATAAAACGATTGTTTATTTTCCAAGGCTAACTAGCGAGATTTAGCTGTGTTTTTGCTATTATATATCCTCACCTTTTATTTGATGATTTAGAACCGGAGTACAATTACACCCCCACCAGACCAGGATACGGACATCTAATCAGTTTAATATTTTTGAATCTAATTTGACTGGAACCCCTTGCTGCTTATGGTAGCAATAGATTTCTGTCAAATTAGTTTCAAAATATTCCATATCTTTTTCAACATAATATTTATGTGACAGTGTAATTATTTTTCCCTTGTTAGTAAGCAAGCTAAAATATCTAGTATTAATAAAATAATATGACAGTCAGAAGAATTTGCAAGAAGAAATTCCTAAACCAATATACATATTGGTGTAGCATTTTTTTGTCGCAAATTCTCCTAACTGTCGCAAGTCTGTAAGTCATATTATCATAGCATTTTTATTAGCCGACCCTAGAATAACGGGGTCCCATTAAGTATTAGTCAGCCAGGGCTGAACTTAAGCCAGTGGAATAAGTACATTTGCGCAGGGCGCCCGAAGTTACACGCATAGATGTCACATCTATAAGACTGATGTGACTAAATCCCACAGCCCTCTGACCTCAGGCACCCCCACCCCCCCCCCTCCCCAGCATCGCGGTTAAAACACGACTTTAGCTTTCACGCAATCCTAATGACAGTTTTAGGTAAGAAGCTCAGTAACTTTACACAGGTTCCCTGAGTCCTAAGTTCGCCCTCTAGTCAACATTCGTCTTTAACAATGACAACGACAACTGCAATGGCAACTTGCAAAGAACGGAAACGGCAATGGAAAGCGCAACGAAAACGACGTCGACGACGGCGACGCCTACTACGTCGATGACCACGACCACAACGGCGACGATCACGACAAGATGGAGTCACATTTTCGCATAGATTGATCCATTACGGATTGACTACACGTAATTTATTGCCGCCCACACGAACGCTTTTGTAAAGGTACCTGCGGGCACGTAATGTTTGTAAACGGAAAAAGGCACGATAGAGTTAAATCGTCATAATAAAAACCTCTCAATTAAAACGAGCTAGCCCATTGATAGATTCATATTATATTGTGATCATTTACCTGGATGCATGCATGTCCCCCTGAAGTGGGGGTGACTAAACCTTTAAATTCTAAAATCCCAAATATCACTGTCTAGATCATTATGGAATATATTCGCCAAACCTAATCTGACTGGTACGGCTGCCATATAAGTTTGTCAGCAGTATCTCCCAGCCAAATTAGTTTCAAAATATCAACATAACATTTTTTTAATTGTACACGAATTGTTTTGTTTTGTATTTATTCTTTTGCATTCAAAGGGATAACGGTCTTCAGAAATGGCTATTTGCAGACCAGGAGAAGAGTATTTTTTTTAAGTTGTGTCTCTAAAATAACTGGCTCGATAGTCGAGCCAGTTATGCCAGTGATACATTTTGAAACAAATAATCCTTCTTGGTCTGAAAATGAACATTTAATTTTGTTAAACAAATTGTATGGTTAAAGCTTTAAGTAGAGTAATGTCGTGAACATACAGAAGCGCATCCACGTTCTGATGTTTTAAATTCATAAGTAGGTCTACTTTGTGAAAAGAGGGCGTACAGTAATCATGAATAATTTTATATTCTAACGGATGTTGTTAATAATGACGATGCTCCACAATGATACCCACGGTCGTAGCTAACCATTAATGAAGTGATATGACAAATAGTAGGCTACACCCATTACACTGGTATCGGTAGTTTGAAAGCTAATCTCCTCAAATCCAACACACGGTCAATTATTATCCGTATATCACTGCTGCTGCTGCTGCCACGGCCGCCACACACACACACGCGCACGCACGCACGCACGCACGCACGCACGCACGCACGCACGCACGCACGCACGCACGCACGCACGCACGCACGCACGCACGCACGCAAGCAGCACCGCCGCCGCCGCCGCCGCCGCCGCCGCCGCCGCCGCCGCCGCCGCCGCCGCCGCCGCCGCCGCCGCTGCTGCTGCTGCTGCCAATACTACTACCACTACTACTACTACTACTACTACTACTACTACTACTACTACTACTACTACTACTACTACTACTACTACTACTACTACTACTACTACTACTACTACTACTACTACTACTACTATTACTAGTAGTAGTAGTAGTAGTAGTAGCAGTAGCAGTAGCAGTAGCAGTAGCAGTAGCAGTAGTAGTAGTAGTAGTAGTAGTAGTAGTAGTAGTAGTAGTAGTAGTAGTAGTAGTAGTTGTAGTAGTAGTAGCTACAACCAGCACCATCGCCGCTGCCGTCGCCACCACCGCAGCCACCGTCATCATGACCACTACAGATGGAATATGACGACGGTGTGGACGTTATGGACGAGGAAAGGAAACCCAATGACGAACTACTCGCTATAGCTGCAAGCAAACTAAAAATTGAGAATCTCCATATGATTAAATCAAAAACATCCACATAGACCTGTCGACAAAGCATAAAACTAAAAAAAATGACGAACCACTTGGCGAGAAACCATGGATATAAAGTAAACTCCTGGGCTCAATGCTCTGATCAAAAATGCCCTTAGCAAAAAGACTACGTTTATCCAACGCAACTTACGTATCCTTGATGCTGTATAACTGTAATAGCTGAGCCGCACCAGGGGCAGTTCCAGGCCAACCCGATTCATGCCACCGCAAATATCTGCGCACCAGCACTGGACATCGATGGCCAGACAATATAATTTCCAATGATGCACTATGCAATATGTATAATACATCGCCGCCGTCCGTAAAAGGCGTCCAGCAAAGATGGTCTATATTTGGCTATGTGCTAAGGATGCCAGAAGTAACACCAGCACAGTGCCTTGTAACTCGCCCTACCTGGAGTCATAAAATATAAAGGTAGGAGAGGGGTGGGGTCACTATATAAATCTGCTAGGAGTGCTGCGAGGTGACCTCAAGAAAACAGGACTTGGTACACTCAGATCAAGAATGGACCTGAAGAACCTAAAGACTTTGACTGCGGACTAGGCACTGGTCAACTGAGAAGAATGACTAATTGCAGCTGTAGGATGTTTCTACTACTACAGCCGCAGAATACAGCAATCATACATACACGAATCGCACATGTCATCATCTTGGCCCTTGAACAACAACCCACTCACCCCATATCCATGCTGTGGGAAAAGGTACACTCATCGCACTCACAGAGCCTACGAAACTACCCATATCGAAACTGAGACCAATAGTGCTTTTGAACCTGAAAAACTCTATTAAATGTTACATTTCTCATATCAGAGGTAAAAATGACAAATTAACTAGAAACTGGCAGCACGATTTTAATAGAGGACGTAGCTGCGCTGATGTATTCTGATCACAACGGATGTTGACGTCAGTAGTACTATCAAGGCAGTGGCGCTTCTAAAACAGGGGATCGACATGTCACAGGTCAAGAGACCACAGATCCTTCACTTTCTCCATCAAGCTGGATGCGATCATGACACGCTACGCCTGGTGAGATGCTTATTGGCAAAACAAAAATAAACGATCGCGTCAAATCAACGCTTTCCGCACAGTCTAAAACATCAATAAGATGACTACAAAGTGACGGCCGTTTATCACCATTGTTTTCCATTGCTACCTCGCCGCAGCAATATACCATATCTTCGAGAATACTCTACACGACCAAACCCTCCAATCTAACTGATAGCCATGCCCCTAGAGATGGAGAATGTAGATGCTGTTGACTTTATCTATGAGGAAAAAGGTCTTCTGATACACTACCTCCAATAGCTGCACAGAACAGCTCAAGGTTACAAACCTATTCTTGAATAACATCAAAACAGAGTTCACTCACATATACCTATCCGACACCACAGAAATGAATGATGACGGTCTCCCCGCCCCACTCCATCTGAGCACCGAGAAGACGCGAAAGAGCAGAATGTTCGGTTCCCTCCTCTACTGTGTAACAGGAAATATCGCCGTCCAGTCCTTTTAGATGTTGTCTGTTCGTGGCTATATTCTCCCATGAAACTCAAGATGCAACTATACATGATACTACATGTGATCCATAATGCTTTACAAATGTAAGGGCTTGGCATCTCCAAAAGCATTCTTGAAGTTCAAGTTCAAGTTCAAGATTATTTATTTTGATATGGTATATACATTTACAGTTTCACAACAGGTAGTCTACAAGGTTAACATGTTATAGTCCTATACATACACATATAGTTAACTGTCTCGCTGCTAAGCCTCTGCAGTCTACATTTTCCATGGAGCCTAACTCAGGGTATGCTGAGTACCTCTACAACAATTTGACCGAAAGTTGTCAGTGGCTAAGCCACCAGCAATCTTCACTCAAATTGTTTCCAAAATACTCAGCCAATCCAGAGTCAATTTTTTACCAATTGGAATTATTGTCCGGTGGCTTGCAGCAGTCCAACAGTTAATAGACGTATGGCAATTTACAACATATTTACAGGGAAAGAAATGACAGAGGGGTGTGTGCTTATCTTGCTTAAGTTAATAATTCTATATTGCATATTCTTATTATCATTGACAAAGTATTAGAATTCTTTTAGGCCGTGATGATAGCGGTAGCAGTTTGGTAGTTACCATTATGACAGATATTATTATTATTATTATTATTATTATTATTATTATTATTATTATTATTATTTGTTCTGGTGACTGGGTGCAAGTATGAGAATAGCATGCCATGATGGTGAGTGTTTTCCAGAGTCTAGTCGGTTTCTATAATCTTCTTTTTGATATTCTGCTTAAAAGACTGTAGCTTTATGATGTCTGTGCGTGTGCTTGTGTCTGTATTATTCCATAACTGAATTGCTTTGTATGAGGGTTTTTGTTGTGCTGCTTTTGTTTGGTGGTGTGTTGAGTGGAGGTTATTTCTTGTTCTCGTGTTGTGAGGATGCAATTGTGTATTGAGCATAAATATGTTAGATAAGGATGAGGGTAAGTTGCCATTGTGGAAGTCCCTTAAGATTGTGTATAATTAGAGCCTTCTAATGTCCTCAAGTTTTAAGACCTTTTCTGGCCTGATATCCTGGCCACCTGCTGTTTGTGAAAATAGTTTAATAGATTGCTTTTGCAGAGATTTTAGTCTTTTTTAGTCTCGCTTGAGATGTATTAGTCCAGATAGCACTGCGGTATGTGATTTGAGAAAGTATCATGGTGCAGTACAGATTTTTAATAATATTAGGTGTCAGATAGGGGTTCAGTCTGCGAATGATGTCAGTGCTTTTTGCTACTATGGTAGTAATAATTTCAATATGCTTCTCCCATGTTAAATGTTTGTCCAGATAGACTCCTAAAGACTTAGCATATTGTGCTTCTTGAATTATCTGGTTGTCGATATGGAGGTTTGGGAGAGCTATTTCTTTTAGTTTCTTAGATTTTGTGAATAGTATATAATTAGTTTTTGATACATTTAAAGACAATTTGTTTACTTTAAACCAGTCTATTAATTTCGCCATTTCACCATTGGCATTTTTGTATAGAATTCTATATCCTTGTGGCTGCAGAAAGCATTTGTGTCGTCTGCAAAAGGTATTAGTGAGAGATGCTTGCAGGCTTTGGGTATGTCATTCATATATAGGTGAAACAGCAGGGATCCAAGAACTTAACCTTGGGGAACACCACACACTATGTTTTTGGATTCAGAGATATCCTCATTGAATTGTACACACTGTTCCGCGTTTCAGGTAACTCTGTATCCAGTTCAGTGCAGTACCTCTTATTCCATAGTATGCAAGCTTTTGCAGTAAAATTGTATGATCAATTGTATTGAAGGCTTTGGAAAGATCCAAGAATACACCTAGCGTATGTTCATTATTCTCAAGGGAGGTTGATAATTTTTCAATCATATCCACAATGGCAAGTATAGTAGAGTGTTTTTCTCTGAAACCATATTGAGAAGGATATGGGATTGAGTTTTTGTTTAGATATTTAGTAATTCTACTAAAATACAGCTTTTCTAGGAGTTTTGAGAAAAGTGGAAGTACCGAGACTGGCCGATAATTAGTAAAGTCAGATGCATTTTTAGCTTTGTATATGGGTGTCACGCGTGCAACCTTTAATCTTGATGGAAATACTCCCTGTGTAAGTGAGAGATTACAGATGTGGTCCAATGGTGTTAGTATTTCTGTTACACAGTGTTTAAAAAATTTCCATTTGAAATTATCGATTTCATCACTTTTAGCTGTGTTAATTTGCATTAGTATTTTGTAGATTTCGTGAGTATCTGTTGGATTTAAGAAAATAGAGTGTTGATAGCTACCCGTTAGAAAGTCCTTTACATGTATGTTCGAGCTGGGTTGAATTTTTTGTGATAAATTAGGACCAATGTTAGTAAAATACTCATTAAATTTGTCCTCTATTTCTTTTTTTATCGTTAATGACTCTATTATTATAAATAAACCGTGATGCTTCAGTATTGGGTTTTTTCTTATTTAGTAATGATTTAATCAGTTTCCATGTTTATTTTACATTATCTTTTTGCTCATCAAATTTATTCTGAAAATAATTTATTTTCGCTGTCCTAATTATCTGATTTAGCAAATTTCTATATTTCTTGAATTGTGAATCATTATACTTTGACGGATATTTAATAAAATTTAGATATAACTTGTTTTTCTTGTGACAGGCAGCTATCAATCCTCTTGTGATCCAGGGTTTAGTAGGATTTTGTTTAAATTTCTTAATATTTTTAAGCGGAAAGGCAGATTCATAGATGTTAAAGCATATAGTGTGGAAGGTGTTGTAGGCATCTTCACATGACAGTGTTTCAATTACCTGGTTCCAGTTTATGCTAGCCTTATTGTTTTTGAATATTTCTATATTTTCCCTTTTGAAGTCCCTACAAGTTACTACTTCCTTTACAAATGATTTTCCTTATTTGTTTTCCTTTTCTATATAGAATATAGGTAAATGGTCTGAAATATCTACAACAAAAATACCTGATTGATTCTTGGTACTTACAGCATTATTCGAGGTGATGTTGTCAGTAACAGTAGCCGAGAACTCTGTAATTCGTGTTGGTTTCGTTATAAATGGATAAAAGCCAGAAGTCACCTAATATCTAAGCGGAGTTCTTTTCATTTTGCATAGTATTTAAAAAAATTTCAAATGATTTCATAAATTTGTCGTTGTCACTTCCAGGAGGTCTGTATGTGACACTGATAAGTTTATTTTTTGTTTTTTCATTGGGAATTTCAATAAAAATAGTTTCAATAAATTCTTCCTTCATTGACAGGTCATCTCTCAAATTATACTGTAAGCTGTCCTTTATGTAGATGCCTACACCACCACCTTTTCTGTTGGCCTGTGTTTTTCAATGAATTTGTAATTTTGCATATTAATTAAGTCCAGTGGTGAGTCAGGTTTCAACCATGTCTCGGTAATTCCTATGACGCTAAATTCATGTGGGCTAGAATCCATAAAGTTAATAAATTTATCAAAATCTTTTAGCAGCGATCTAATGTTAATATAAGCGTTAGTACTCTTGATAATATTATCATTAAATTCTTTCTGGGTAGCGAACAAACTTATCCCTGAACAAACTTATACCTGGCCACACAGTCTAATATTAAAGGCAACACTCTACAAACTGTGTAACGCAGCACCAAAACATAGCCATTCGTCATCATCATCATCATCATCATCATCATCATCATCATCATCATCATCATCATCATCATCATCATCATCATCATCATCATCAGTTAATAACGCGCCCATCATTGGCCAATGCGCCAGACAACGACTATGCACTGTTTGCGTACGCATCATTTAGATTCAAATATCAAAGAATGAACAGCGCATACTTTGAAACGTGAGAGATTAGCAGACTTTTTTTTGTTAGATTTGGCCTTATCTGACAAACAAAATGTGTGCCTTTTTTGTAAACAGGAATGTATTGCATTTTGAATGGAACATACAGGTGGTTTAAATTGAATTGAGAGGTTAGTGTCACAGTTTTAATCCTCTAACCAGCAAATCTAATCACACATAATCCTTGTATATAGGCGAACGGATATAATACAGGTGCGAAGACCTGGTATCCTCAGCGAGACATATATTCGTGTCATTGAATTAGATACACCTTACTTTATTACTCTTTGAAACAGAAGAATCCGAAGTCAGACTAGCTTAAAATAGTCAACAACATTCTTCTATGGTCATTTTAGATTGAAATGTCGTCAATTGTGTTTTTATGGTCTGGCATTAAAATACATCCTTACCCCGAAAAAATGACTACAAAACTGAAAAGAAGAAATACGTGACACATAAACCTGTGTACGTTGGCGTTTATGCTAATGCCCCTAACCACAGTGGTAAAAACGTATTAGATATAGTGTCGCGTGTGAGAGACGCTATATTTACTGCCTAGTGACAAAGTTATAGGGGTGAGTGAGGTGTGCGAACACATAACCCTTATGAAAAATGAGTGACTCCCGCTGGGTGTCTCCAGAGTATTTGACGTAGGTTTATTCCTGCAACAATATAAAGGATTGATCCGACCTGTATATAACGTCATAATCAATTACGCCACATGTGGGCTGACGTCACAATGAACGAGGTATCTAGCTTGGTTATGAATATGGAAATGTCCGTCATGTGTACGTATTTGTATGTCAGTGATTTACTATTTAATAAACATTTTGTTGAATATTTAGAAACTAATTTGGCGCTTTCAGAATACTCAACAGCTTACCTGTATAGATGTAGAGACCCAATGACCAATTTGGCCGGTTTGTGAACGGTGCAGGAAAAATGAGATTCTGAGAACTCAAGTTTGAAAGTATATCAATTGACTACAACACGCGCAAAGGAGCTTAGCTAGAAGTGGGCAGAGCTTACCTAGAGAAGGATTCCGCTACACATATTTGACTTTTAGACATTATTTTCTGAGCCAGAAGGCAGGAGATCGCTTCTCAGAAAATCTAGCTGAAAAAAATGTCCGTGCTGGAATCCCGGAACACATCCTCATGGGAAGGTAAACCTTCATCCCTAATCCTCCATTAGATGCCGGTGACCTTCTCTAAAAAATGTCTGGCTACGCATTGGCTGGTCAAATATTGAAGAGATCCGATCTGTCACTCAAGTATTTGATGTCATAATCAATTCCGTTATAGATAGGTTGATGTCTCTATCACAATGCGTAATGAATGACGTATTTATCTCCATCATGAACGATGAAATGTCCGTCAAGTGTACCAATTGTATGTCTTTACTATTTCTGGTGATTATTTTGAAACTAATTTGACTGAGAGCTGTTGCTGCCATGGGCAGCAACAGCACCCAGTCAAAGTAGTTTCAAAGGATTCAACAACTTACCAGTATAGTTACCTTGAAATTGGGATTCTGGGAATTCAGAATTCAAAGTATGTAAATTGGGTCCAACGCTCCAAAATAGTGGACAGAGCTTAGTTAGAAATGGATCCCTCTAATTTCAATTACATTCAGTTGCCCCCGTTTCTTGTCCTAAGCCAGAGTCATTATCCCGCACCCTCACACACCTTTTTGTACTACGAGTACCCAGTCCTGCTATGCTGGTGCCTCTGAATTATTGACAAAAACATGGCGAAACCTAGCTCGATAACCGAGCCAGTCATTCCAGTGGTAAGTTTTCCAAAGATAGTCTTCTCTTGGTCTGTAAATAAAAAAATTTTTGAGCCAGTTCGTGATTTCCGACCAGAATTCCATTCAAAATGAAGTTAGGGCATGAGGACCTGCCATTTTTCAGCTTTGAGTTGGCTTTATTTACAGTAATTGATTTGCTTAGTTCATTAAAACTTCCACTCTTATTAGATGCAGCGTAGTCATGCATAGAACTGGAGAATTCACTATTTATTAACATGTTACTGTTGGTAAATTGGGTAAAATGTGAAATCCAATCTGCCATTGGGACGCGATTTTGAACAACAGTTTCCGGTCCTTTTAGTTCATTAAACAATTGCCAGAACGATTGACGGTTTGAATCTGTACTCTCTAACGCATCATCGGAGAGTATACTGTCCGGTCAGCGTTGCTGAGTATTAGTACGGATGTGTTTGCTGTGGAAGGCCTCTAACTTATCTAGAACCAGTACTCCGAAATGTGGTTTAATCTACCAGACACCTTGGCTTTAGGAGGTGATGGAAGGTTTCAAGCTGATTCAAAATACTTTGCTGAAATTAAATTTTCTTACGATTTATAAGCCTCTTGTATTTAGAACGAGTTGATCGGAGTTCTTGAAGAAGCTGTGGAGAGAATGGGTTCACATGGAGTTTGCTGCTAAACATTTCTAGCTTTTTTCACCTCAATACAGTCTCGTTTGTTTTAGCGTTTGGCCTGCCCAGTGACTTACGTTTAATTCCGCCGAGTTTCGATGTATTTATATATGATTCAGTTAGAGAGTTGAAGACCAAAAGTCACTGGTAGTATCATGGGTGAGGGCGATACTATCAAAATTTTGGATGCGAGATTTGGTATTTGAACTTTCTGGCGCATATGCAAATTTGGGGTCATCACAAGGTGAACACATGAATAAATATAGCGGATGAAACCTCGTCTGCGTGCTTAAACATGTCAGTTGAAACAATACAGGATAACATGCAGTGAATAGAATACGTGCTAAGTTGGCATAGCCTACATGGCAATCGTTTGGATTCCAAAAAACGCCAAAGTCTGTATTCACCTACGTTAGATGAATGTGTAGCCGTCTAATCATGAATACGACGTAGTCGGGTCTTCTAAACAGGTGCGGGCAGAAACGCAGGTGTATAAGTTAGTCACTTTTCTGGAATACGGACCCTGTATGTTTGTCTTAAAACTGAGAGCCCTAAGCACCGGGGATCACAGGGTTAAATGGAGACTCAAATGTTCTGATGCATTGATAGACTATGGTATATAGATCCCATATTAGTATCCACTTTCCTGCCCATTCGTTGTCTCCATCCATCCGTTATCCATCCATTATTTGACGTCATGATCAACTACGTGACCTGCAGGATGACATCATAATGAATGACATCATTATGACCTCACGAAAGACGTAGATAAGTATGTCACGAACGGCATATTTGAAGACGGACTATACGTTGTTGTACGAATTGTATGTCTTTACTATTTAATACATATTCTGTTGAATATTTTTCCAGAGGCAGCAACAGCACCCAGTCAAATTACTTGCAAAATATTCAACTGCTTACCTGTATAGTTTCAGGAAATTGATACTCAGGGCATTCGGCGATCGATCAATTCCAACACGGCGAAATGTGGGTGGAGCTTATCTAGAGGTGGGCGGGGCAATAGCTAAAACTGGAAAGGTTCGTTATGTGCTCGAATAAGTATTGCATTAAACATTTCTTTATAGAGATTGTACGTATATACCAGGAATTTCCAAGGCGTTCTGCGCAGGCATATGCAGTGACAATCGTTGAACAGGGCCAAACCTAGTCCATTAGACCATTTTTGATGGACCATCCTTATTGGCAGTGGGATCGTAATGCGCATAGCGTACTGTCTAACGGATCATGGGAAATTATACTGTCCGGCCAGCGTTGCTGAGTGATAGTACGGATGTGTTTGTAGTGGAAGGTCTCTAACCTATCTAAAACCAGTATTCCGATATTCTGTTTGCTCGACTAGACACATTGGCTTTAGGAGCTGATGGCTGGTGGCAATATGTTAGTTGACTTAATATTAAGCTATCAATGGATGCTTTATTAGTGCCATTACATGCAAAATCAATGTGGTTACGGCCATTTCATGAGCAGGAGCCCGTCTATCCCTTTTTGAGATAAAATAGGCGGGGGCAATATTTCAGCAAAATCGTGAAACAAAGCAAATAAACAATGTCTAGACAAGGCGTGAATCGGTTCCATAAATAGGATCGCGAAAGACGCAAAACACCCCACAAATAACACTCATTGGCAACGAAATAGGCAGATCCCACATTATCTAACAAACACGGTTCAGATAGTTACAAATAATTGTACATTTTCTTGCAACATAAGCCTGAGTTTACTTTCCACACAAGAACATCAAATCACTAGGGATAGGCCTACATGTTAATATTTGCGTGACCAAGGAGAACATGCCAAGTCTCGAAATAGATCGTTCTTCAGTACCAAAAGGTTATGTGTGATGACCAGATAACACAGTTGTAGTGGCATGATATTGAAATGATATAATCAAAATGTTTACATATAGGACACTTGTTTTTAGGACCACAAGATTGTAGCTCCTTAAGACGGGTGGTCGTAAGACCACGACCACCCGTCTTAAAGAACTACAATCTTGTGGTCCTAAATGAGAATTTACTCTAACAAATAACCTTCATTGACTGACCACCTGCCTTTAGTAACCACTCCTTAATTGTACAAAAGGAGTCTATTACATGCAGGTTTGACTGTATGTAGGGATACAGCATACAACCTCCCACGCGATGCTAGGAATGTGACCGAGAAGAAAATGAACAGGATAAATAAACAATAAAGATTCTGACGTAAAACAGCGGTCTGTGGGAACCGCGTGATAAACACCTGAATTATAAGCAATTACTAACATTATATAACTATAGCAATATAGATAATTGCAATAATGATAATTTATTGCATAATGTTCGATTAATACAGCCATTACAAATGAAGATAAACGCGAAAATACTGACAATGAAATAAATTATGTAACCCTAATCTTTAAATGATATTTACTATTAAACGTGCATATTCACACCAAAATGCTTGAAAACTAAATTGTTAAAATTGTATACATTAGACGCTTAAATTGCGTGCCTAGAATTAATGAAACGAAATATATCTTAATATATCTTTGAGATAATGTCACTTGCATATTTGAATAGTTCATTGCTCATGCCATCAGATCCAGATGCACGTCCATTTTTCAGGGCTTTAAGTGCCTTCTCAACTTCTGCTGTTTTAATTGGTGTTAGTAATGGCCTGGGGTCTCCTGAGAACAGGTGCAAGGACTCATCATCGTTGTCAGTGAACTGTTCCTTGAACCATTCTCGGATCGCCTCGGCTTTTCTCTGGTCAGTCCCGATAAAGTGTCCTTCAGAGTTGTGTACTGTGAGTGGTGGTGTGTAGTCAGTAACTCTCAGGGCTCGGGCTGCCTGAAACATTTTGTGACAGTCATCCGTGGCAGTGATTTCATATGCTAGGGAGTCTGCCTGTTGAATAGCAAGATCTTTTAAGCGTTCGCTAATGTGGCGCAGAATAATATTGCGCTCCCGGCGTAGTTTGGTGCGGTATTCACTTTGGTTACTTTGATAGATGCGCAGCCGTAACGCTTTCTGCGCTGCTGGCAGTTTTACTACTAGAGGGTAGTCAGTATACCTAGTTTGGGTGTTTTTAAGAACACTTATGGTGCTGGTAGCCGATGATTCAATAGATTTCAATATTTTGGTTAGGGCTTCGTTTGGATCGGAGTTGACGTCGATGTTAGCTATCTGCTCTCCGAGGGCTTTTTTGTATGACATTTGAGTGTCAGTTTCGCTGATGAGCTTGGGTAGGTTGTATGTGCATCTACCCTCTTGCCTGGTATGGTGTTTACATATTAGGTAGAGATCGTTATCTGAAGGCGTGTAGTGACTAGCTTATGGTCAGAATTGAGGTCTGTGCCTCCATACGAACAAGCGTTCCGGATTAAGGGTTTTGCTTCTGTCTTGCATAGTATGAAGTTTATTTTGTTGAAGACAGCTGTTGTAGCCTTCTAACCTTTTGGGGCTTTGCGATCAGTAATGTGTCTAGTCCAGTCCATGTTGTCCGGTGACAGCATTGGTGTTTGAAAGCTGTATTTGTGACAAATAGGCCATTTGAACTAAGGAATGCCACCAGTGCATCGCCATTGCTGTTGCGTGTGCCCTCTCCATAGGATCTTATGCAAAACCCAAGTCCTGAACATTTGTCCGCAATTCCGAGTTTACCCAGCTTGGAGTTGAAATCTCCACACACGAACAGTTGCCATCTAGCTGGGATTGTAATGGCGGAGCTCAGTTCTGCATAGAAGGAATCTAATATTTCTTGATTCTCTTTGGCTTTTTCGGTAGTTGGGTCGTATGCGTTGACAATTCGACACTTAGTGGTGGTGTGTTTTTGCGTAGGTATAGCCAGGTCGATGAATGCAAAACCGATTACGCACCTAATCAATTCAGCTTTTATGCACCAACTTCCCATCGACGCTGTAGGCCAATGCAGTCTTATCACACTACGCAAGCCCAAGAAGCCACATAGGCCCCCAGCCAATCTGCGGCCCATTGTGCTCCTTAACAGCATACGGAAAATCCTATCCAATGTTACTCTATGCCGCATCCGAGACAAGATCGATTACTTCAACGGATCATGTCAAAGTGGCTTCGAACGTGGACGCAGCTGCGCAGACATTATATGGGCTTGTGTCGGTAGTCATGTCAAAACACTGGGATTTCCACAAAATGAGCATTGACATGTCACGACACAATTAAACGCTCAAAGATCCTAGATGTACTACGCCAGGCCAGTTGCAATGAAGATGAGCTACGACTAGTGAGACTACTGCTTGCAGACACCAAGCTGAGAGTACGAGTTAAGTCAGCGAGGTCTGTAGAGTATGAGACATCAATCGGCTCCCCACAGGGAGATGGCCTATCTCCGGTGCTTTTCACCTGCTACCTTGCTGCCGCATTGAAATCTGTGCGGGAAAGATCCACAAGACCAACCCCCCCACCCCACCCCCACCCCTCAGTGTCACTACTGGGCATGCCGCTAGAAATGGAGTATGTCAACGATGTGGACTTCATAGACGAGGAAAAGTAACCCCTTGACGAACTTCGCCGAATAGCTG
Organism: Chaetoderma sp. LZ-2023a; assembly: GCA_034401795.1. Taxonomy (NCBI): domain Eukaryota; kingdom Metazoa; phylum Mollusca; class Caudofoveata; order Chaetodermatida; family Chaetodermatidae; genus Chaetoderma; species Chaetoderma sp. LZ-2023a. Next base: position 51,357,729 of record CM067371.1, on the reverse strand, counting down.
CAAGCAAATTAAAAATTGAGAATCTCTTTATGAATGAATCCAAAACAAAGTTCGCCCATATATACCTATCGACAAAGCATGAAACTATAGAAAATGCAGACCCACTTCGTGGCGGCGAACCATGGAGGAAAAGTAAAATCCTGGGCTATCTGCTTTGCAGTACTGCCGACATTTGTGCACGATGCGTCATGGGGAACATAGCTTTCCAATCCTTCTGGAAGCTATGGGTTCGTAGATCAAAGATGCCCTTGAGAAACAGGCTACTGTTATACAATGCAATCTGCATATCCTTGATGCTATATAACTGTAACAGCTAGGCAGCTCCAAAGGCAGCTCTAGACAAACTCGATGCCTGCCACCGCAAAAACCTACACACCATCACTGGACAGCGATGGCCAGACAGCATAATTCCCAACGATGCCCTATACAAGATGTGTAATACGTCACCGCTGTCTGTAAAAGTCGCCAGCAAATATTATCCATGTTTGGCCATGGGCTAAGGATGCCAGAAGAGACACCAGCACAGAGAGCCTTGGAATTCGCTCTACTCGGAGCCAGCAAATACAAAGCCGGGAGAGGACGTCACTGCATATATCTGCTAAGCGTGCTACGAGGTGACCCCAGGAAAGCAGGACTCGGTACACTCAAGTCAAGAATGGACCTGACGAAGCTAAGTATTTCGGCTGAGGACAAGACACAGTGGACAAAAGCGAAGAAGGACTGATTGCAGCTGTATGATGTTTCTACTACTACAGCCGCAGAATACAGTAATCATACATACATATCTTAATATATGTTCATTTCATTCCAGATATATATATACAATAGCAACTTTACTCTAGCCATATAGTGGTCTAAATAATTAAGGCATATTCAGATAACAAAACATTGCTATTTTGAAATTATCATCATCGAAGTCTTTACGTCACCATACGTTAACACAATACACATAAATAACAAAGCGAGATTCATGAAATGAGAAATGGTTCTCTTTAAAATGTATACTTCAGCGTGCTACGTTTCCTTTCGATCGATCCCAACTCGAGTGACGTGTGGTTGGAGCTTAGCTAGAGATGGGCCGGGCATATCTAAAACTGGAAAAGTACATTGGTGGGGGCATAGTTAAAATGGATCCCGAGGTTGCTATTCGTCTTTCTTTGTTAAACTTACTAATGTCATTCACATCCTATGTAGCTACCCGAGAGTATGCATGTATGTGAGTGAGTTGGTTTGCGTTGCTTATGAATCTTACAGTTGTCTTGCTTTGCAATATACATGACATTGACGGCTAATGATATCTCTGGCCTTTCCTCGCAGAACTATGGCCACCACATTTCCTTCTTAACCAGGCTTTTCATAGGAAGTGACTCCGTGGTTCATGCAATGTTGAAATGGTCTTTCCCGGATCCATCTGCTTTCGTTAGGGAAAGCTATGTGACTATGTCTAGTGGTTGTTGTTCTATTTCTCGCACTAAGAACCCGAACCTCTTTGCTTAATGTGTTGTTCTGCGTTTCAAAGTTCCTTCTTCTTAGATGTCCGCCACCACTATAGCCAATACCAATGGAGAACAACATGTATTGCAAACATGTAAGCTTCTAAAATAATCTTGAATCTGGAATCTGAAATCTTGATTTTGTTAGCAGAGCTCTGACCCGTGACATTATCATCAGACAATTCGTCTATGTGGACAACTTGCTCAATAGCATCACTGGCAAGAGGTATGACACGCCTTATACCAGTTTTGAAATTCTGTAGAATATTTTCATCTCCATTATATATAAGAAATTCCGGGAATTCAGGGTTCAAATGGAAGAATCTAGTTTTAGCTATGCCACGCCCATCTCTAGCTAAGCGCCATCCACGCCTTGTTCGTGTTTTAATTGATCGAACACTGAACTCTAAAGTCTAATTAGTTTTAAAATACTTTCGTACAACTTGACGGACTATTAAACGTTCATGACGGACTTAATTACGCCATTATTGAAGTAATTGATTATGACGTTAGTCTACATGTCTACATGTGATGTAGTAGATTATGACGTCATATGATTGACTGATAGACTGGATTCATCTATGACTAAAATCGCTTCAAAACACGCGCGCAAAGTGGGAGGAGTTTACCTACAAATGAGGTGGGACGTAGCTAGAAATGGATTCTTCTGATGGACGCGTTTGCTCTCTGAATGTTAGTTTGCATCATGAAACTGATATGAGTACACTAATGTGTAAAGAAATATAAGGGCAATTAAACCAAGCCGGGATTAAACGAAATGCAACCCGGCCAATCAATTGGCCTTTCCAGGTTTACCTGTGCCCCGCCCATTGCTAGTTAAGCTCCACCCGCATCTCGCTCGTGTTGGGATCAATCGATCTCTGAAATCCCTGACTATCAATGTCCAGAAAACTCTAGTGGTAGGCTGTTGAATATTTTGAAACTAATCTGACTGGGCGCTGTTGTTGCTTATGGCAGCAACAGCGCCCAGTCAAATTAGTTTCAAAATATTCAGCAACATTTTTATCAAATAGTAAAGACATACGATTCAATGTGACGGACTATTCAGCCTTTACGACGGACTAAATCGAGTCATTCATGCCATAATTAATTATGACGTCATCCTACATACCACGTAGTTGATTATGACGTCAAATGACGTCAGATGATGGATGGATAAACTTGAAAGGTCAGTTACGCGGTTACCGGCGAAGAATGTATCGAACAGTTTATTACGTATTGGATATATGCCACAACGTACATCTTGACATACCGTACCATATTCATAAGATCTACTTTGATCAAGGCTGGCATTGTTTGCTCCGAATTCAGCTTTGAAATCAGGCTGTAAATTTGAACCCATACTCTGTCATTAATTTCAACATCTTGACAATCCTCGAGTACTTACGATTGGTGCCATAGATATGTACGATCGGTATGACTTTGTGGATATGCATGGCACGAGGGGTCCCGGAACGGAATACGTCACGTTGTTGTCAGATGCGTTCGAATGATATAGGTGGTTCGCCTACGCTAAATTATTAATAACTCTGTTAACCATTTGGCTTAGAATTTGAATATTAAATTCGAAAAGTCATTTGCAATTATATAAGTAGTCAAGTGAATATTTCGAAACTAATTTAACTGAGATGTTGCTGCATTTGTCCGGAATAGTTGTGTATTAAATTCTTTCCTAAAGAAAACAAACAGCTTAAGCCGAGTTCCATTGTCCTGAATTTGAAATTCGTGGAGATCAGACATCGAAGGGGCAAGCACTCCTTCAAACCTGACAGACCAGAAACGACACATTCCTTTTAATATTAGGAATATTCCGTTGAATATGTCAACGGTTAAAGGGCTAAGCCTCCTAATTTGCCAATATAATCATAAATTAAATTGTCAGGAGCGGCATGAAAGGCCTATATATTCTTCCGTCCAAAGGTACCCAATTTAAATGTGTTCTACCAGCGGAGAAAACAACATTGTTTATCATGGAATTGATCTTGGCAAGACAATAGATCTTCAGAAATCGTACGAATAACGCCGAGATAATTATGAATACTGTAGGCGTAACGTTAGCTTGCTTCTGTGTTCTGGCTATCTGCTCCTTGTCCAAGGCTCTATATATTCAAGAAACAGAGGAACCAGCGAGTCCTTGTACTGGCAGCCCCACTCTGGAATGGCTGCCACACCCAACGAACTGCAGTCGATACTATATTTGTTGGGGAGCAGAGCACTTCGAACTTTCGTGTGGTCGTAACACGTCATGGCAACCTAGGAAGAAAGTATGCGTACTCAAGGGATCTCCGGACGATATATGTAAGTATATGTAGATATAATCCATAGCGTCCAGATTATCATAACGCTGATGCACAATCAACATGTATAATACGACACCTGTATTTCGGTGCCCAAGATGTCAACTCGTAGATTTCCTTAATAGACGTGGTGCTATGATCACAAGCCTTTCGTACCCACGATCTTGCTATCCAAAATTGCGTATGTGCTTGCAGCGTACTTGCTCGCTTACTCGCTCGCTCGCTCAATCAACCGCCCACCCACCCACCCACCCACCCACCCACCCACCCATTCATTCATTCGCTCGCTCGCTCCCTCTCTCTCTCTCTCTCTCTCTCTCTCTCTCTCTCGCTCTCCCTCTTAGGCAGCACCAGCCCTCAGTCAACTTGGTTTCAAAATATTCAACTCCACTTTGACACGTACGTAGCGAATGTCTGCTATTTGGGAGCAGCAGCTGCGACGGCGGCGTTGGCGGCGGCGACGGAGATGGCGGTGGTGCACAAACAGCGACAGGCGTTTATTTCTCGACCCACCTGATAAGAGGTCTCCGCAACTAATTATCCCTGGGCCTCAAATAGGCGTAATCCGGCTCTGTTACCCGCACCCCCACCCCCCCCCCCCCCCACCCCCATATCTTCCTGGCCACCCGCCCGCTGGCTCGCCCTCTCGCTCATGCACTCCTACTCGTTCGCGTATTTACTTAGTATGTATTTTCCTGCAGGTCCTTGTGAAAATAGATTATCAGGAACCTTTGGGCATCCAACGAAATGCGCGCAGTATTATAACTGCTCAGCCAAGACTTACCAGCTGCACCCAGGTCAAGCCTATCGCTACCTAGACGAATGTCGCTTCCCAGACTTGTTCAGTACAATCACGGGTAAATGTGAACACTATACTCAAGTTGACTGCGGATTCCGGGTCGAGGCGAAGAATCCATGTAAGTACTAAATATTATGGAAATTTTTGATTAGTATTTATCATTACAAATGATACCATACGCATGGCTGAATTTGTTTTCAGCAACACGTTATTTGTTAAATGCTAAATATATGACGTCACGGGTAGGCTGGCGTCACAATCAAAATATGCCATGAATGGCGTATCTAAGTCCGTCAGGACTTTTAATAGGCCGCCAGGTGTACGAACTGTATGTCTTTACTACTTAATAACCATTATCTTGAATATTTTGAAATAACGCCTAGTCAAATTATGTGCAAATATTCAACAGCTTATCTGTATAGTTTTCCGGAAATTGAGGATCATGGAGTTCAGGTTTCGATCGATCCCAACACTGGGAAAGCGTGGGCGGAGCTTGGTTAGAGATGGGTGGGGCATAGCTAAAAGTCTATTCATCCATTGTCATCATGTTGTCTACATCTCTTGTTCAGGAAACATGTCATGTGCATATAGCATTCAAACGGCTTCTCCAGACCGGACACCATGCTCCAGTATCAGATTATATCAGAGGAAACATTAGATCACACGCGACATGGGTGGTTATGAATATACATGGCTTTCTGATGTTGTAAGATTTTTAGGGATTGGTCAGTTACAGATTCAACATTACTACGATACACGCTTACAATTTTCTCGTCTGACAAACAGACGCGATATGTGAATATCAGAAAACGTATTTCACAGGGCATTGAACGTCCTGAATTTAAAATTAATAAACCGAATTACCACTGCTCACATGTCAGTAAACGTAAACAGAAAACTCAAGTTAAAAGCAAACATATGTATTACTGTTTAGTCAGTAGAGTGTTGAATATTTTAAAATTAATTTGAATCGAAACGGATGGCGCGGTGAACAGCAACACCTTGATTCTTGAATCAAATTATTTTTCTAAATATTCAATATAATATGTAGTTTCTAAAATCTTTAGATACTGAGTGAATATATTCTTCAAATAGTTAAAGGGATGCTGATCTCATCTCAAATCTTGTATTGCACCTATAGATTATGGTTTATAGATTCCATATTATTCATATCCTGTCACATTTCCTTACCTGGATCACAATTATCTGCTTTGTAACATCGGGTAAACGTTGAACAGTGATCGCTGCCATTTTGTCTCATCAAGCGATAGTGTGTGATGTCCAATGTATTACATTATTTGTTATGTAATAGTCATCTCGTGCAGCAACAACGTCCATTCAAATTAGTTTCAAAATATTCAACAGCTTACCTGTATGATTGCTTTTATACCACATTGCCAAACTATAGCTGGCACCTCTATGATTGTGCATAGGCTATATACCGAGGAAGAGACGCTAGATTTTTTCTGATTGGTTGAAACGTAAATCATGGCATCCATCATAGGCTGTATAAATGTATCAACATTTAGCTACTAGAGCCTAAATATCTGTCGTTGTCGGCATGATTAAAAGCTAAAATGGCAGGGATGGATCATGGGTGGCAAATTCTATCTCCTGAATGGTTAGTATAAGATAAGGTGAGGTTTCAGAAGTATGCGTAGTTATTTCTTCGCATAACCCAATTGTTCAGACGTGGTAAATTACAGAGACTGAATGAGGAGAAGTCGTCAGCCATTCATTAGTAAAGAACTGCTGACAACATCATGCATATGCATAGGCACGCATGCTGCATGCGATCTCAGGTGTTCCATGTATCCGCCCGGTATGCTGCTACCAAGAAAAGTCTGAATGTCCAATACAGTGCTAAGAAAAAGTGACAACAGCTACTATTAAATGAATCATTTACAGGCTGCCGACTCATAGCTATTAATTCTAACATGGGGCTTAATGCAACGGTACAAAAGGGACAACGTAGTTGAGTGTCAAACACTAGTGTAACTTGTGGGAGGAACGAACAGATGGGGTTTGCCCCGCTCTTCTCTAGCGAAGCTCCACACACACACTTCGTCCTCATTGGAATTGACCGATCCTTGCACTCCCGGACTATCAATTTGTAGAAAACTATGCAAGTAAGCTGTTGAATATTTTGAAACTAATTTAATTGGGTGCTGCTGCTGCACGTCAAATTGGTTTCAAAATATTCAACAGCATGTTTATTAAATAGTAAAGACATACAATTCTTACAACAACGCTTAGTCTGTCTTCAATTATGTGCTCCTGACGCACTTATCTTCGTCGTTGATGACATCATTAATTGTGACGTCATCCTACACTACACGTAGTTTATTATGACGTCATATGATGGATGGATAAACTGGACAGGTCCATTAGGTAAATAACAATTTCTATCATCATCCTATCAAAATCATGGACATTAACCATTCCTTAAAAGTGCAAGAAGTCAAAGTAAGAGACTGGCGAGCCATCGGATTCCCCAGGTAAGAAAGCAAGTAGAGGCACACGGATGGATGTTGTGACTGACCTGTGTCGGCCATATTTCTCATAATTTCATGGACCATCCACACAAGGTAATGATGGTAACTCGCGGGCCAGAGCCAATGAGTCAAATGGCCACAATGTGTTGTTGTTCCAGGCACGGCTATCCTTTACCCACCAGCAGTCACATACCGCTTTGAACCTTCAATGGTAGTTGTTCTCTGTATATGGCTGGTAGATCTCCACACGGTCATCAGAACCGTTTCTCTTTACATTTTCACAATCAATATAAGGTGAAAGACAGTAGAACAACAGGTTGCTATTGCAACCAACCCCTATCAAACAGCTCAATCGCTCTTCCACCTTAACGTGAACTGCTGGTCTATCTCTTTCTCCTAATGTTCATGATTCTAGAAAGATCTGGATTGGGAAACTATTGTTTAGAGTCTGTACCTCTATCATATATTTCGAGTAGGATGACAGCCAGATACTATCCACGATACAATATCCGCATGGCTCACCAGCTCCGACATCGAACAGGGCTTACTTTGTAAGATTTAGAGAAATGAATGAGCTGAGATGGAAGCCTCGTGGCGAGCTATACTAATAAGTTTCAATACTAGTGCTTCAGTACCGGGTTTATCTCTCCATCTTATCGGTTATCCCATCTGGTACTTTGCAATCAATCAATCACTGGCCGAATTTATCTCGTCAATATATGTAGTACTCGTGACTTGTTCTTAACCCAATCAGCTTATCTGCCCAATGGGCCATTCTTTTTGGAATTCCACCAATCAGCTTTCCTATCTGAAGAGTCGTACTTTGAAATTAAACTAATCAGCGCTTCCACATGGCGAGTCAACCACTCACCTTTTCCATACATGGAAAAACTTATACTAAGTGCAAGTCGCAAATAATGTCAGTAGTGTACATATTTGGCTTGCTAGAAAACCTGATAGGTAAAAATCATATGACACGAAGTGGGCGTGCCCTCTAAGGACGGGTCTGTCACGCTGGCATCGTGTCGCGTGATTTTTTTCTACATATCTGATTTTCTTTCCATGGGCCATTCTAAGGGACCTGTCAATCGAAACCGTTGTGCTATGGAATCTTGGATAATGGCATATTAATTAAACCTATGTCATGTCACTCAAATCCAAGCATTGCCTGACTTTAAGCCAATCAGCTTTTCCGCCGCATGGGCCATACTTTTTGGAATTCCAACAATCAGCTTTTCCATCCGAAGAGTCATGCTTTTGAATTCAACTACTGGACCTTTCCAGTTTATCCATACATCATATGACGTCATATGACGTCATAATCAACTACGTGGCGTTTAGGATGACATCATAATCAATGACCTTATGGATGACATAGGCAAGTTAGTCAAGAACGCATAATTGGTGACAGACTAAGTGTTGGTGTACACATTATGTATCTTTACTATTTAATAAACATGTTGTAGAGTAATTTGAAACTAATTTAACTTGGCGCTGTTGCTGCCATAGGCAGCAACAGCGCCCAGTCAAATTAGTTTCAAACTATTCAAAAGCTTACTTGTAGAGCTCGGTGATCGATCTATCCCAACACGGGCGAAGTGTGGGTGGAGCTTAGCTTGGTATGGGCGGGGCATAGCTCAAACTGGATTCCTCCATTAGCGTGTCCTACTGAAGAGTCAACCAGCCACCTAATTCGTTCAGCCAAACAATCTCACTATGCCTTTATGTCTTAAGAACATTGCTTTTGAATTCAACCAATCAACTTTCAACCTCACATGTCATACTTTGTGAAACTCATAGTGAGTGGGAGCCGAAAGAGATGCTTATAAACATCAATGATATTGGAGAGAGAGAGAGAGAGAGAGAGAGAGAGATAGAGAGAGAGAGAGAGAGAGAGAGAGAGAGAGAGAGGGGGGGGGGGAGGTGGGTGGGGGCGGGAAGGGAGGGAGGGAGTAAAAACATTTACTGTTAAACAGTTTTGATAGATTCATTCTTGTTCTCTTAAATCTAGTGAATAAGAGCACTTCTTCAGAATTCATCATCTAGTTTAATCAAGAGACATATTAAGAAAATGGGTGAATAGTATTTGCATTTATTAAAAATCGGTACCTATAACAGATTAAATAATATTATAATAATAAAATTAGTTTAATGGAAGTAGATGATATAGTTCTTGAATTTGAACATGAAATGAAGAAGTGAATATGCAAATTTCGCTTTCCTGTTAATGAAGCTGAATGATTATTTAAATGCTAAAGAATGTTTATAAAAGCATTCCATAAAAAATTAAACATTTAAATGACCATACAATTATATGTTGGGAAGCTATACGGCTATACACAATTTTAATGGAGCGGATACATAATACTGGTTTTTAATATTTATAGAACAATCTACTCACGCTGTATGTATGTATGTATTTTTATTTTATTGACGCACTGGCAACGTGCGGCTTCAATTTCCATGTGCTAACTTAGCTGCCACAATTCAATCCTAGGCTTTTACGCCTATTGTACTCTGACTCCAGCACGGCTCTGGCAGTATATGTATTTCTATTTTATTGACGCACTGGCAACGTGCGGCTTCAATTTCCATGTGCTAACTTAGCCGACAGTCATGCACCCATTAGTTTAATTTGTTGATCACCATCTCCCGGTCGGGGGATCGAACCGCCATTCTGCAACTCCGCATAGCATCAGCAACCAGGCATCTTTCCACTGGACCACCGCACCAAGACTAAAAGTCAAGGATTGGCGGACCAGCTTTCACATGTCTGATATACTGACACACTGCCGATTCATATGGGACTATCTGTGGATGCAGCTGCCAGAATTCAATCCTAGGCTTTTACGCCTATTGTACTCTGACTCCAGCACGGCTCTGGATGTATGTATGTATGTATGTATGTATGTATGTATTTTTTATTTTATTGACGCACTGGAAACGTGCGGCTTCAATTTCCATGTGCTAACTTAGCCGACAGTCATGCACCCATTAGTTTAATTTGTTGATCACCATCTCCCGGTCGGGGGATCGAACCGCCATTCTGCAACTCCGCATAGCATCAGCTACCAGGCATCTTTCCACTGGACCACCGCACCAAGACAAAGTCAAGGATTGGCCGACCAGCTTTCACATGTCTGATATACTGACAAACTGACGATTCATATGGGACTATCTGTGGATGCACCTGCCACAATTCAATCCTAGGCTTTTACGCCTATTGTACTCTGACTCCAGCACGGCTCTGGCAGTATATGTATTTTTTATTTTTATTGACGCATTGGCAACGTGCGGCTTCAATTTCCATGTGCTAACTTAGCCGACAGTCATGCACCCATTAGTTTAATTTGTTGATCACCATCTTCCGGTCGGGGGATCGAACCGCCATTCTGCAACTCCGCATAGCATCAGCAACCAGGCATCTTTCCACTGGACCACCGCACCAAGACAAAGTCAAGGATTGGCCGACCAGCTTTCACATGTCTGATATACTGACACACTGACGATTCATATGGGACTATCTGTGGATGCACCTGCCACAATTCAATCCTAGGCTTTTACACCTATTGTACTCTGACTCCAGCACGGCTCTGTCGATTTCCTGAAAAATATTACAGGGAAGCTGTTGAATATTTTGTAAATAATTTGACTGGGTGCTGTTGCTGCCTATGGCAGAGACATCGCCCAGTCAAATTAGTTTCAAAATATTCAACAGAATATTTATTAAATAGTAAAAGCAAACAATTTGTACAACAACGCATAGACCGTCTTCAAACATGCGTTCGTGACGTACTTATCGATGCCATTTATGACGTCATTGATTATGATGTCATTGTACACACCACGCAGTTCATTATGACGTCATATGATGGGTGGATACGCTGGAGAGGTGAATTGGGCGACTTTTCACATAAGCATAGCGAGGGTGACTCTTCGGATAGAAAAGCATATTAGTTGAATTTAAAAGCACAGCTCTTCAGACAGAAAAGCTGATTGATGGAATTCCAAAATCTATGACCTGTGTGATGGAAAAGCTGATTGGCTTAAAGTCGGGTATTGCTTGGATTTGAGTGACATGTCATGGGGTTGAGTGATGGGCAATTAACAGAGATGACATAGCATATGAGCTTTTGATTGGCTGGAGATAAGGAAACAAATCAGTATGTAGCGTCTCCTTTTTATGTATCTGACAGGTCCTTTAGACTGGCTCTTGAGACAGAATAGCTTATTGGCTGAGACTACCCATTCAATAGAATATGGCATCCAGATTTTTTTAATGGGAATGGTGAGCTAGACAGAAACCCTGATAGTCGGGAAAATCACGTGACATGAAGTGGGCGTAGCTGACCCTTACTTAGAGGCCATGCCTACTTCAGGTCACAAGATTTTCTCACCCAATCGGATTTTCTGTCCCGTTCACCATGTACACTACTAATGTCACATTAATTTAACCAGGGTTGAATTTATTAGTCGCAGACGATGAGAAGTTATCAAAATTTAATTTTGCAGGCGATTATGAGAGGAACCACTGTAGCCGCAGCATTCACTGCCCACCGTGCCCTTCCCGCTTTCCAGACTGTACAGGATTTCCCGATGGCGCTAACATCTGGAAGGAGAGGATAGAATCGCCTTACTTCTGCATTTGCAAGGATGAACGCATGATCAGCTATGATGGTTATTGTTCAGGGAGTCGCATCTTCCATCCAATACAACGCAGATGCGTCGATGCCAAAACTTACTTTGAGAACAAGCCATAGTAATAAACAGAAATGCCAAGGGAGATAAATCATCTATCAATCTACGATAACATATATATTTCTGAAAGCTTTTCACTGATAATACTGGTTTCTATCTGGTTAAAGGTATACTCCACACATCCCTGATGTTCCACTGATAGATTATGGCATAGGAATATCATGTCTTTCACTTTCAAAGCGTTGGGTTAAAGGGGAACACAAACTGAAAAGGCTCAGTGAATGCCACATGATGGCTTTGATAAAGTAAAATATATTATTCGCATATAATATAGTATAATTCGCCACGGAAAGTAATTTTCTTCCATTTCTCATGAGAATCCCAGAGTGACATCACCGCATGAATGATTGTTATGGTATGACGTCACCGCGTGAATAATATAATGCTGTTTGTTGATCAAGGATTGTTCACAACAGCTCATTTTTAAACCATCATATTACCAGAAGTCCATCAGTTTTAAACTTTTCAACTTTAAAAAAAATATTATCCCACAATCTGTACGTGTTTAACGGTGGTAGAAATTCAATACCTTTCATATGAGATGAGTATCTCTCTAAACAGATAGGACCTACTCGTATCAGTGAAGGTGAAAAAATGAAAATTTCGTGTATTCAATTCGCGTATCTCAAAGGAGTTGTCTCCCTTGGTCCACTCAAGCCGCTAAGGTTAGGGCTACACAATTTATTTGTCTGGCAGTATAAAGCTTAAGCCCAGGGATAGTATTTATATATATATATATATATCTTGCTATTCAAACGTTATCGTTATTACCCTAACCCCCGTAATAGGGCCCTCGATAGGGCCTGTCTGCGTGCATTGGTGCGTGTGTGCATGCGTGTGTGCGTCCGTCCGTCCGACCATCCGTCGGTTGGTCTCAACACTGAAAAAATCCGCATTGGCACAGGAATTTAATAAAGATGTCCGTTACCTAAATTTGTCCTATCGAGACCAAGCTTAGATTTACTTCTTTGCGATTGGTTGACGTAAAACGTACCAAACAGTAGGTAGCTTCAACATGTGAACACTGTGACTGATCTTACGCGATTGGAGATACGCACGCACGAATTCACGAATGCACTGTCTGTCTGTCGTGTGTGCGCGCGCGTGCGTGCGTACGTGCGTGCGCGGGTGTGTGCACGTGTGTGTGTGTATCTCCAAAAGAACTGATTCTTTTTGGTCCACATTTTAACACAGGTAGTGAGTGTCCTGCCGTGAAATGTGACTTCCAGCCATTGACCGTTTTCCGGAAAATTCCGGATCCGTATCAGATCACTGGATTAATTTATTTACCTATGGATATCTCGGAAACTGCTGGTCTGATTGGCTAAGATTTTAACACAAGAAAGGCTGTGACATTATATTAGGATTCCACAACGTTGGGCATGATGCAAAAGATCGTGAAAATTCGAAAAGTTTTCCAATCTGACAAAAACGAGAGGGCGAAGGAGGCTTCAATCTTTGATTGCCTTTTTATGTATTGTTCCTGTTAGTGTATATGTCGTTATTACCATGACTTATTCATGATACTTCAAATGCACACACCCACCCCTCCTCCCACCCCGCCCCGTCCGCCGTCTCGCCCCCCCCCTCCCCCACCGCAATCCAGTACATCCCTCATACCCCTCCCTCCCTAACACCTCCCCTACACCCTCCGTTTCTACATCGCACACTCTGTCACCCCCAGCCCATCCCTCATACACCATCCTTCCCTTCAACACACTCTAGGCCTACCGCGCTCTCTCCCCCCCCCCCTCTTCCACCCCCCGCCCCCCTCCCTCCCTCCCTCTCTCTCTCTCTCTCTCTCTCTCTCCCTCCCTCCCTCCCTCACCCCTCTCTCTCTCTCTCTCTCTCTCTCTCTCTCTCTCTCTCTCTCTCTCTCTCTCTCTCTCTCTCATCCCCTCAATACCCTCTTCCAGCCCCTCCCTCTCCCCCCTCTCGCTGCTCATATTCACACACTAACTCGCTCTTATATATGTTCATATTTAAATTGCATATGGATATGCTTACATATTAATTTCATATGCGTCGTAAAATTAGTACAATAAAATATGTAAAAAAATTGTTGTTGTTGTTGTTGTTGTTGTTGGTGGTGGTGGTGGTGTTGGTGGTGGTGGTGGTGGTGGTCGTGGTGGTGGTGCAGGATTTGATGCTATTACATGATTAGAGCCGCTAATACATGTTTATCACCTGCGTGTAGTCCTACCGATTAACCCCGTGTCCCTTCTAAATCGAATGCCTCAATTTCAAAACAGCTACTCACGAAAGCTGTTTCACTATTTTAAAACTAATATGTCTGGAACATGTTGATGCAGCCTCTTCCAACTAAATTAGGCCTAGATTAAAAATATTCAAGAGAACATGTTTTAAACCCTAAAGAATTTGTCGTTTCTGGCTCGCAAGAGTTAAAGGGTTCAAACGCCCAGATTATAATATTTCTTCAAAGCAAATCAGAAAGTTGTACGTCAAACTATTCTCTCAAGCAAAGCTCTGCGAAAAGTTACAGCTCTTTTCAAGCGTTTCCCGTTCTTCACTGCGCCCAGGCATGCGCTCACACGCCAGTCTGATCACGCGATGACCCGCTCACACCTGTTATTTGAGAGACGATTTCCAAGGACGTCATTAACTTTTGATTGCTTTCAGTAACTATTTGGTGATGGAGTCACATTTCTGTCCACACCAAGGTTAATTACAGACCAAGTTATTTCCCCAATAATCAGACATTATATTGTATTAACACAATTCCACCTTTGTCAAACATTATATCTAGAAAAGCAATTTCAAATATTGTGTACAATTCGTCACGGTTAATTATCCACATAACGTGTCGGAGTACAATGGTTTGTAAAATTGAAAAGCAAACATATAGTTAAAGGGCAATTCAACACTTTAAACGCCAAAGACCAGATATGAAAACCCATATAGAATTTAGTAAATACTGTGTTGAATATGTTAGAATTAGATTACTAGAGCTGTCGTTGCCTAGGGAATTAGTACTGCCCAGTCAAATTAGTTTCAAAATATTCAACAGCTAACATGTATATCATCTTTGTAATTGAGATATCGGGTTGAAAGGGCTACGCATATCTGCTATAGTACAGCTAAGAAATAATCAACATGTTTCCAAAACCAAAAAACCCGAAACATGCTAATAAGTTCAATTTTGAACACGATGTAAGAAAAGTTCTGTTGAATATTTGGAACACAATGGGCCTTTCCAGTTCTAACTATCTCTAGCTAGGCTCCACCTCCCAGCGCCCAGTCAAATTAGTTTCAAAATATACAATTCGTTCACTTGGTGGACCCTTCATGATGGAGCTAAATACGTCATTCATTATGCATTTTATTGTGGCATCAGCCTATACGTAAAGTAATGGCAGCAACAGCACCCAGTCAAATTAGTTTTAGAATATTCAACAAAATGTTTAATAAATAGTCAAGACAATAGACATACAATTCCTACAACAACGCTTAGTACGCTATCAATTAAGCGTCCATGACGAACGTAGTTACGCCATTCATGACGTATTTGATTATGGCGTCAGCTTACACGTCGCGTGTATGAAATCATATGATTGACTGAGAAATGGAATCATCCATTTATTATGACGTGATATATGTGAGTAACCGGTCCAATCTCTGCATACTGTTCCAAGCTGATGCTAACAACACACTGAGGAACTGTGTCTTCGTGATGGTGTCTTCGTGAGCTCCGCCTATTCTCGAAGCTCAACCGAGAATGATTAATCTCAGGTATTCTCAGATCCACAAGAGATGGTGTATTTATCTACATATTACGTTCAAAGCACCAATAAACAAAATAACAATAATTCAAGTATCTGTGAGATATCTCATCATAGAGCGCCTTTATCCAGCAGCTAAAATAATGTGATTAAATCATTAACCCTTACCACTCTGATTTCAAGACATGCAGACAGAAACATAATCCACCAAAATCTTTGAAAAATGTACACCAGTTTCTTCGCTATTGACGCAATAAAAGATAGCTTATTGACATCAGAGTGGTAATGGCTAAGTAGACATAGGCTATAACACAATTAAGATGTAAGGGCGTGAATGTTAAAAAATTACCGCTTTTAACGTCGAAGAATAAAGGTGTCCCTTGCTCGAAACAATGCCAGCTAGCCGAAACTCTGCAATGCAGATTGTAAATGGAAATATAGCAGGCTACAAGTATGTACCACCCATATGACACAACGAATGTCACGGATATTAGGAAAAACATTGTTATAAAAAGTGGCCTATTGGTAAGTCATTGTCAGCGAATGAATGGTTATAAAAACAAGGACAAATTTGTTTAATTCCCACGTATCTGGTCAAAAGTGTCTATTTTGGAAACAATGTTGCTGAAAGTTGATGCTGTTGCGTTTTAGTCTTTGACCGTAATATTGCCATACGTGTTCAGAGCCATATGGGCATGCTTCTGCCCCAAGTTTGGAGAAGATTGCAACAATAGAAGCAGAGTTATTGAACAACGCGAAAGATGTCTATTTTGTAAACTGGTGCTAAAACTTGTTGATGTTGGTTTTTAGATCCCAAAATTGGCAAATGTGCGTGGGACTACATGGAGTGGCTTCCACCTATGATTGGAAAGGATTGCGTCAGTAAACCCCGCGCTATTGAAGAATGCGTAAAATGACTATTTTGAAAACCGTTGCTAAAAGCTGTTGCTGTTTTAGACCCTAGCATTGGCTCATCTTCTCAAGACCCCAGGGGCACAATTCCCTCCCAAATTGGAGAAGATCCCTTCAGTGGAACCAGAGTTATTCAAAGGTGTTTTAAGAAGAGGAAGAAGAAAAAGAAGAAGAAGAAGAAGAAGAAGAAGAAGAAGAAGAAGAAGAAGACGAAGACTTTTCATGGTACTTTATTAACAATTTATCAGGAAGATATCACAGGTTCACATTAAATATACCAAATTTGAAATGTTATAGATTATGCTGTTAAGAAACCAAAATTAAAATATAACGTATCATATTACTAAAAGAAAATGCACAATATAAATAAAAAATAAAATATATTCATGACTAAATCTAATGGTTTTTAATATAAAGACAGAATACTCCAAAACAAGGTACACACAACGAATTAAAACACACGGTCAAACGAGTCCCTTGAGATTTAATTCTTCATGTTGTACACTGCATAGAAGTTAATTTATAGCCCAGAAATTCAGAAAGGTTTCTATAGATCCTATGTTTTGCTGATGCTGAAATTCAATATGGATACGTGGTCGTACCCTTGATATAAAGGCATTAAGTGAGTCTGTTTGTTCTTGGCCATCAAGAAGACGCTGCCGTGTTATATATGTGGCCATTTTGGCATTTGCCATTACCCAATTTGAGAGGCGATGCTTTATTTTTCGTTCATCCCAAGAAGGACAATTTGGACAAGTGAACCATTTTATGTAGTTTTCAGCTTTAAATTCACTAATATCTAACAATTTAAGGACAGTTCTACGAACGAGCAACAACAATGGTTGAAGACGAGGACAAGTTAAAACATATGCATAGGGTCCTCCCGCTCTGCACAGGACGGACAATCATCGTTAGGACGGTAACCTGCACGGTAAAGAAACACACCAGTATTTAGTGCCCCGTGCAAAATCTTCCATGATATATCACCTTCATAAGGTGTACAGGGGTATTCATAAAAGCAGCCACAGTGTTCCAATGGTGTGATACTTAAAGATAAAATATCAGCCCAAATACTTCGGCCAGAGATCTTAAAAACAGCATCATACGATTTGAAAACTGACAGCTTGTAGAAATCTGATTTACAACCTGTGTGTGTGGATACGCAATATTCGCCGTCATTAAAAGTACAAGATAGTTTAATATCATATGAACACTGAGAATTATGACTAGATTCCTTTAATAAACCAATCCATACATGGTTTATACTATTCCACAAAGTGTTTAATTTGAGCTCTAGTAGTCTCTTCGAGTTGAATTTTACTTTCTGTGACAATTGGTCAATAGATATTTTATGTTCACCAGATACTATATTACCAATAGTAGTAATCCCTCCATCTATGAAATCTTGATAAAACAGACTTAAGCCAGTCTTTACATTGCGGATGAAAGGATTCAGGAAGAGTGCTTCATTCCGGACATCCGCTTTACAGACTGGTGTTGATTGCCTTGAAATGTTAAAAGAACCCCACACATTAAACAATGACCTATAAAAAGATCAATATAAAATAACTGGTTATCATATTTCATATTATGCGCTCGATTCAAGAACCATTTCGTGAAATTGAAACATGGGTGTGAGTAATTAGAGTTCAATAGACATTGTACATACTGGATCCGGAAAGTCTGTATTCTAGCTCTTATATCAACCAGACCTTGGCCACCATTTCTAAGGGTAAGCACAGATGTTCTTTTGCTATCCAATGTTTTCCATGGCAAATAAAATTAACCAGTCGCTTCTGAATTGAATTGACCAGAACGTTGGGCGGGTTCAGGGCCGCAAATTTATACCAAAGCTGGGAAGCAGCTAATAGGTTAGTTACAATAATTCGGCCTCTCAGTGACAATGCATTGGATAAGTTAAGCCAATTACCAAGTTTCTTATTCACATTTATTTCTAGTGAATCCCAATTTATATTCAAATAATTTGCCGAATTTCCAATATGAACGCCCAGAAAGACCAGGCCAGTGTTATTCCACACTATCTCCAATGGCTTGTCAGTGCGATTATGCCAAGAACCCGCCCAGAGACCATGTGTTTTCTCGTAATTAACCTTTGCATTTGAAGCGTCTTCATATAATCTTAAAGTGTAGATCATGGCTGGCATTTTCTTTTGAAAACAGATAGAGTGATGCTAGATTAACATGTTATCATCCACTTTTATTCTTTTTAAAACGTGTATACTAGAAGAACGTGATTATAAATGTTGAAAATTATGCCTTTTGCTGCTTCCTAATATTACTCGGCAAGTTCCGTAAAACCGGTTAAACGCACCACGTGACACGCGTCACAAGTGGAAGGGACGAGGGAATTCCCTCTAGTCGTTAACGTGTTATTTAGTCCGACTGGCAAGGAGAAGAGTTGCATTTAGATATATTTATGCAATTAATTTTGTTAAAATGACACAAAGATGCGTAGTACGATATCGAAACACACGTGAATAATTTATCCTTTGATTAATTTCCATCAGATTAAACTTTGGCAATGGTGTGTGTGTGTTGTAATATTTAAGGCGTTTTATGCTAGTTCCCAATGCTAGGGTCTAGACTCACGCCTGGCCTTTATGTTTTCTGTTGAATTCTTGTGAATTCTTGTGACGTCGGTTTGTGCATTAGCTTGTGTCTCTCTGTGTGTGCGTATTGCTCGTTGTCTCCAGATTTTGTCTCATGTTGCTGTTCTTGTCCATGGCTTTTCTATTGCTCCTCATGCTTGGGCGTGGGGGATGGGGAGGGCCTAACCTGGACCTAACGGGGGTGGGGAAGGGATGGGGTAGGTGCTGGGTCGGGGGGGGGGAGTAGGTGCGTGCGGTCTTATGACCTACTGTACCCAAGGGGGGGGGGGGGCTTTAGGTCAGAGACCTCCCGACCCCTTTGGGGGAGTGGGGAGGTTGGGGTGGGGGGGGGTCTTTCGGGTCCTGGGACCCATTTGCTCTTGTGGCCATCATCCGAGCAGGCACCAGCGCGCACTTGTTTGATTTTGTTTGATTAGGCAGCCCGTATGGTGACTGCGTCCGTCCGAGGACGAACTCGATCAGTCATCCGGGTTGCATCCCTCCATAGTCCCATCGAAAAGTCCGAAAGATTCTAATTCTAGCAATTATGTTTTGATTTTGTAATCCGTATGTTGCGTGGTTCCATCAGAGGACGAATCCATTCAGCATCCGGTTTACTTTGATTATGCCGAAATTTCTTGCCTACCTAACCCTAGCTCACGTTCACACAGTGATGGGCACTGTATGACGGGACCTCAATTTAAAGTCCCTTCCGAGAAGACTGAGCAAGTGGGGCCAAGTACATTGCTTAAGCGTACTCCAGCAGCTTGCTGTGCCCAGAATTGTCCGTCAGTCTGTCCATTTGTTGAGTGGTTTGTCAGTCCGTTCGAGACACACGTCCATATCCCTCACGGTCCGCCAGCATGCAGGCAGGCCCATCTGTTGTTCTGTTGTCCATTCCAGTCCTCCATCTGTCTTTCTGCCCGTCTGTCATTGCTGTGTTCGTTGCTGCATTTTAGCTCCAGCTCTGGCTCTGAAAGAAAAAGAGGGGAACAATGCTGAAAGGAAAAGAAGGAAAAAAACAGACAGTGGGGTTTTTTTGTCTCTAACAGACGCAGGTTGGGGTAAGGCCGTAACGGCCGCAATGACCATAGAGGTCGAGGGTGGTGTGGCAGTAAATGCCGCAGTGACCGTAGAGGTCGAGGGTGGCGAGGCAGTAAATGCTGCAGTGATCGTAGAGGTCGATGGGGGGATGGCAGTAAATGTCGCAATGACCGTCGAGGTCGATGGTGGGAAGGCAGTAAATGCCGCAATGACCGTCGAGGTCGATGGTGGGAAGGCAGTAAATGCCGCAGGAGAGGCCGGGGGTTGGAAGGCAGTAAATGCCGCAGGACAGGCCGGGGTCGTAGAGGCCGCAGAAGAGTGCTTCTCGCACCGTCTCACGTGTTTGCTTTTTGTCTGTGTCTCAGTTGTCTCAGTTGTCGTTTCGGTCGGTGTCTCGGGCTAAACAATATGTGTTCTGATTATGTGATGTGTTTGTCCGATGCAAGCACGAACTTGATTAATTCGTGGTTGATCTGTCGGTCACGCATCGCTATAATGTCTTCTATAGGGTCAAGATTGAAGTTTCCCTTTCTCAGCGTATTGATGAGTTCCTTTCTAATGTCTGCATATTCAGTGCACCGTAGGAAGAAGTGGTCTAGAGTTTCAGTCTCCTTGCAGACCTCACATTGGTCTGTGTCTGACAGGTTGAGTTTTTTTCGTATCTGGTTAACGCTGATCCGACCCATTCTGATGTGGCGTAATACAATGTCGCCTTGGCGTCCTGGGATGTGGTTTTGGTATTTGCGTTTGACTCCAGGGACGATTCTGAACAGGAATCTGCCGGTTGTGCTTTCGTCCCATTGTCTTTGCCATTTGCTGTTGATGTGCCTTTTGACCAGGGCGTTCGCTTCGGACTTTGAGAGTCCTATGCTGGTCATAGTTCCATCTTTGAGCGCTTGCTTGGCTGCCTCGTCCGCCTGTTCATTGCCTTTAATGTCAACATGTCTTGGGACCCAGTCGATGTCCACGGTTTTGTTGTCAGTCACCACAGTTGCATACAGCTTCCGGATGTCCTTGATTATGTTGTCCCTGCTCTTGCTGCTGCTAGATTTGAAGCTCTTCACCGAGCTTAGTGAGTCTGTGAGTATAACGTATTTGCCTGGATTTGCTGTTTTAATCCATTCTAGAGCCTTTTTAATTGCCACCAGTTCGGCTGTGAATATTGACAGGTGATTCGGAAGCTTGCACTTGAGGACTTCTTCCTGGTCGCCTATGACTACTCCTGCTCCGCATTCGCCGGAGTTTGGCATTTTGGAGGCGTCGCTATAGATTTTCCTGTGCTCCTTCCATCTGTTGTTAATGTTTTCCAGAGCGTAGCTCTTGATTAGCGCTGGTGGGTCTTTCTTGCTTATCTGTGAGGATAGGCTGTCATGCGCCTTGATCTGTGGAAGTAGCCATGGCGGGTCAGGAGCCGGCCTTGAGCTTTCTATTTCGACGTTTACCAGTTCAGTGGCACTGGCGAGCTCTGTCATTAACAGGCCTGGTGGTTTGGTCTTTTTGGTCATTTTGGGCAGTACTTTGTGTCTTAGGTGCTCCTTGCATGGCAGACATACCTCCCTGGTAGGGTGGGTGGGTGCAGAGCTTTGTAGGTATGTCCAGAATTTGAGAAGCCGTTCCTCTCTTCGCAGATCTAATGGGATTTCTCCACACTCTACGTTGATTGCGTCTCGAGGGCTACTCTGTGAGGCACCACAGCAAATGTGCAGGCATTTTGTTTGGAGGGTGTCAATGGTTTCTAACAGTGACTTGCTCGCCGTGGCGTATGCTTCGCATCCATAGTCTATCCTTGACAGGATTAGGCTGTGGTATAGCATAAGCATGCTCGGCAGGTCTGCACCCCAGGTGTGCTTTGTTAATGAGCGAAGGAGATTCAATTGCTTGAAGCATCTCTCCCTCAGACTCTTGATGTGGGGGTTCCAACGTGAGCTTTCCGTCAAATGTTAGTTCCAGGAATTTGGCTTCAGCACATGTCTTGACTTTCTGTCCATTGAGGTACAGATTTGCATCATGGCCTATGTATTTAACATTGGTAAAATTGATTTGAACTGTTTTTCCGCAGACAGTTTGAAACCATTTTTTTGGCACCACCGTGAGACTATGTCCAGAACTTTCTGCATGGTCTTACGTGCACGGTCTATCTTCGCATATTTGTTCCACAATGCTGTGTCATCAGCAAAAATAGACCCGCCTATTGCGTTGGGACCCAGTGCATGGTCTTTTTCAATGTCTTTGGGTAGATCACTCATCATGATATTGAACAGTAGGGGACTTATTACACCACCCTGCGGGGTGCCGTTTTCCAATGTTTGTTCCCTAGACATTTGTCCATTAACGCGGACACTAATCCTTCTGTTATCGAGAAAATCTCGTATCCAGAATAGGATGCGGCCACGGTAACCAAAGTCATAGAGCTTTTTTAGGACTCCGTTTCACCACATCATATCAAAGGCTTTCTCAACGTCTAAGAAAACTCCGATTATTGTGTTTCCTCTTCCCGCATCGAGGGCTTTCTTGGCTGCCTCAGTCAGTCTGACTAGGTGGTCCGTAGTGCTTCTGCCCTTTCTGAAGCCACTCTGCTAAGGGTGGAGTAGACCGTTATGTTCGAACTCATGACCTAGACGGGTTTTAATCATCCTCTCCATGACTTTGCATAGACAGCTCGTATGATCTTGGGCCAGTTTTGTCCTTCCCTTGTTTTGGGATAGGAACCACGATCCCAGTTTTCCAAACTGAGGGCATTTTTCCAGAGCTCCATACGAGGTTGTAGAGATTGAGTAACATTTGTTTACCCTCCTCTGGCATATTACGAAGCATGTCGTATTTCAGGCTATCCTCACCTGGTGAGGAGCTTTTGCCTATGCCAAGGGCTTGCTCAAGCTCCATTCTGTTGAAGGTTTTGTTGATGTCTCGGTTGTTAAGATCTTCGCATTTCCCTGAGCTGAACGTGTGATTGATATGCTCATCGACCTTTGTTTTCGTTGCTACAAAGTCATGGTCATGGTTATCATTGCTACTGGTTGCAATGAAGACTGTGGCAAGCACTTCAGCTTTTTCCTTGTCATTGGCGTGCTTTACCCCATTTGCTATGAGGGTGGGTAAGGGGTTTTTGGACTTGGTTTTTTCGCTGGCAATAGCTTTCGCTTTGCGACATATTTGGCTCGAGGGTGTGAACCGAGTGATTTCAGAGCAGTATTGTCGCCAGTGATCGCGTTTTGCCTTTTTGATGGTTCTTGTTACCTTGGCCTGGAGTCTCTTGTGTTCAACTAGGCGTTCAATGCTGAAGTTTCTCTTTAGTCTTTTCCAGGCTATTTTCTTGAGCTTTACTGCTTCTTGGCACTCAGTGTTCCACCAAGGCACGCGTTTGTGTTTGGGGTTATTGTCTGGCTTTGATTGGGGGATGGCTGAGTTGGCAGCCTTGTAGCGAATCCCCATACACTGCTCATAATATTCTTCGGTGCTGGTACTAGTGATCGGTGTCTCCAGCTCCATGGCCATTATGTGCTTGTATTCAGTCCAGTTGGCCTTTTTCAGATTCCAATTGTTCCTGTGCAGTGGCGCCTCGTTCTTGCTCTGTAGGCTTCCTATCTGCATTTTGATAGGGAGGTGGTCGCTGCCGAGGAGCTGGTCTTGGATGTCCCAGCTGGGGGTTGGTCGAAAGCCAAGTGTTATGAAGCAAAGGTCCAAGACCGACCATTCCCCATCACTAGAGTTATATCTGGTGGGTCTATGGTCATTTAGTAGGCACAGGTTGTAGTTGTCAATAACCTGTTCTATTATTCGGCCTTTGGAGTTCGTGGTTTTGCTCCCCCATAGGGCATGGTGGGAGTTGAAGTCGCCCAGAAGTATTGGTTCACATTCTAGGCCTTCAAGGAGCTTGTCATAGTCCGAGGAAGAGTGAAACTTGGGACTATAGACGTTTACAATATTAATAGTTTCGTGATTGGTTTCTATTTCTATTGTAGGGTGCTCTACGCTACTCTCACGTTGTGGCAATCTTTTGTAGGAAAGATTACTTTTTATGAGGGTCGCTATGCCGCCACCGCCTTTACCCCTAGAGGTGGTTGCAGATTCTGCGGTACGGTCTTGTCTTTCGACATTGTAGTTGTACCTTTTGAAATCCTGGTTGGGTTTCAGACGGGTTTCCTGTAGACATATAAAGTCTGGGTGGTCATTTTCGTTGTGGAACGTGTTCCACAAGTCATCAAGGTTGGTATTAGACCGGGTGCCTCGAACGTTCCATTGAAGAATTTTGACCCTCATGATTAGTTTGGAGAAGAGCAAAGTTCTACGAATTTCGCCACGAGGCCGTCGACATCAGCCTTGTTCCTGGCTGCCTCGTTGCCAATGCAAACCGAAGATATGATCGTCTCTATGATCAGTCTGAAAGTTTGGACATTTAAAACAGTTTTATGGTCTCCACCAATCGGGGTGGGTCTTACCTCGCTCGTTGGTGTCCCTCTTGTGATCTCGGCCGGCAGGTCACTGCAGCTGCTAGTACTGCTAGTGGGGTTCACAGGTTTGTTAACCTGTTTTTCCACTAGTGTTACCTCCAATGGGCCGCTTGGTTCAGCCCTTTGGTTTCGGCCCCTGCTACTGCCTATGACTTTAGGCCCTTTGCAGGCGGGTTTTGTAGGCGTTTTTGTTTGCCTTTTGGCCTGTTTACAGGCTTTGCTCGCCGGACTCCCAAGCGGGAGGGTGGGCGTGGCCGTCTCTATTGTGGGTGGCTCAGTAGGAGCCTCCTCCCCTCTTTCCTGACGTCTTATCACTGAGCAGTCCCTCCTGGGGGTGGCCAGCTTCCTCCTGACGGATTCAGCCCTTTTCTGCCATGCTGTTCTTTCAAGAGGTGTGGCTGGTCCAGGTGCTGGTATTCCAGCTGGCTGTTCAGTTCCCCTGCTTATTTGCTGGGTAACCCTCTTCTTGGCCTCCCCGTATGAGACCTGCTCTGTCGTTTTAACCTTGAGGATGTCCTTGGCTTTTTGCAAAGCCGGGCATCCGCGATATGCAGCACTGTGGTTACCCTTGCAATTTCTACAGTGGGGGTCTGCTGGCAGTCCTCACGTTTGTGGTTCCCTCCACAGTTGACGCATGCGCTGGCTTTGGTTCTACAGTGCTTTGCCACGTGACCCAGCAGGTGGCATCTGAAGCATCTGACGGGCTCAGGGATGTATGGTTTGACTTTGAAGGTCATCCATCCCAGTTTAACCTTACTTGGCAGTGCGTCTGAATTGAACACCAGTTTCACTGCATAGGTCGGTCTGGCTGTCCCGCCAATCCGACCCACCCATTCCACTTTGTGTTCCCCCTGGTCGTTCATTTCTTCCTTTATGTCGTCATTCGTGAAGTCCCTTGGGACTCCCGATATGACACCTACCGCTTTGCTTTGTCTGGTGTTGTTGGTGGTGTATTCTTCAATAGACACCACGTGGCTGCCTATCGTTGTAATTTTCAGCAGCTTTTGGAACTGCCCTTCACTGGTGGAGGTTACTAAAACCTCCCCGGTCCTTGTGTCCAGGCCTGCCAGCATGCCCACCATGGCATACAGTAGCCTATAGATTACCATGCGGGTTAACCCCGCAAAATCATCGCCCGCGAGTGCCTTGACCCTGACCCTCCTTCCCTGGGTACCATCTCTCTGCCCCCCCCCACCCCCTTATGGCCCACCTCCCTCCCTTCACTACTGGACGCACCACCAGGGGAACCCCCACTCTGCGCGATGGTTGGGACTCTCCCTCCCACTGGGGAACCCCTTGTCCCGAGACCTCTTGCTGGGAGTGCCTTCCCTTCCTCCCACTTCCTCCCCCTCCTCTAACACCCCGACCCTCCGTTTTCTTTTGGGGCCTGGTGTACCACCACCCTTCTTAGGGGTTCTTTGTGGTGTGTTCTGGAGATTGCTCTCCAGAATCACCACTTGCTGGGCCACTTGTTCGTGGGAGAACTCTTCCATAGCCAATTCGTCATGTAGGTCCGCCTTACCAGCCCCTACACACCCCACCAGGTGAGTAGTGACTCTACCCCCCCCCCCTAGCTCGCTCCCTCCCCACCCCTGCATGGACCACCAGTGGCTCCCTGCTTGGCAGCGCTTACTTCACTGTCTTTGCCACCGTTTGGCGCTGAGTTGGCTGTGGCCAGTTGACCACCACCAGTATCATGCGCCACTTCAAGAAGCTGTTTGAGGGAGTCAGCTTCCTCCATGTTGCTTACCCTACGGTGTGAGTTATTTAGAAGGTAGTGTGCAGTAGGAAAATTTAGAAGGTACAGTATGAGCGATAGGATAGAATGCAGTAGGATTAGTGTGTGAAGGAGATGAGTAGAGTAGGCTGTGAAAGACGGAAGTGTAGAGAGAGAAGAGGTAGAATAGGCCTAGTAAACTTTACCAGTATACCAGTGCTGTGTCGTCCCCTTCGGTAAAATTCGCGAAAATTCCAACTAAGCAAACTGAAAAGAAAATTTCAAATTCTTTTTCCTTTTTTTTCGAAAATTGGTGTCGAAAACGATCAAAAAGCGGCTGTTTGAATGGCGAAAAATCTAGTGTTTTAAAGCACGCAAACGAACATCCAAAAGAGAATTTATCAAAAAGGTTTAAACAAGTTTTAAAATTACGAAAATTATTTAAATAATTTAATAACAATACCTTATAGTTACGACTCTGGGAGCACAGCAAATAAACGAAAAAATAAAAAGATTTGTTTTCGAAAATTGGCGCCAAATAAAAACGAACAAGACAACACTAATGGCCGACAGGAGCAACGATTTTACTGGCGGAAAAGCTAGTGCTTGATGCACGCGAACGAACCTCAAACGGAAAATGTTTAAAATAGTTTAAAGAAAAGAATTATCAAATAACACTGTTCCTTAAACTCTAGTCTCACTTAAGCAATATAATTTTGTCGCAAACGAAATAATGGACGCAATTTAAACTGATCTAAAACACGTCTATCATCAACAAGCAAAATTCGAACTGAATTGAAACTTTGGCAATGTTTGCCGAGCGATAGTATTGAGATTTCGGGGGTCTCGGTGGTAGGCATACATGTGTTAAACATACATGAATTTTCAAATTCAACGCTAGAAAAATGCGTCGTACTATTGATTCTCATATAAATAAAGAATTGTGAATCGTGTTCTAAAATCCCGGTGTACATATTAGAATATATTTTCTAATATTAAAGGATTTTTAGCGACAGCTCAATCGCCAATCCATCCCGCTAGCATTTAGCATTGCGCGAATCGAAGGTTCGTCGTATCTTCTTTCCAGCAACAAACGGGTAAATCGAGTCCACTAAACGATTCCTTCACAAGAATGCCCGAATCGCGATAATGATTGGATAAAACCCGCATTCTTTCAGCTCATACATATTAATGAGCAATAATAAACATGAAAGAAGGAAACCCCTTTATCTGAAATAAACTTTCTCGAGGTTCGAATAATATGATCATACCTAGTCCGTCTCGCGGAAGTCCGACTCGTGGAAGTCAGTTAGGACTCGTGGGTGGACTCGCGGCTGTGGCGGGTATTCAATATTGGACTCGCAATATTGGACTCGCGGTAATCCAATTTAGAGTCGTACATTCGAGATTCGGCGTGATAAAGACACGAAATCACGCCTCTATTTTTAGATTGAGCCTCCTACGATGCTTATTACTATGAATATTTCGGAAACTACAGGTGCACGGCATAGGATTACATGCTGTAAAAGTTAACAATTATATGCTGGATAAAAGGACAAATTTGTCCCCGTGTTGTGTTGTTGATATATTTCTTCCGCCGGGCCGGCGTACGGTCAACCACGTGTCTATCTTGGAAATAACGTTGACGAAAGCTGTTGCTGTTGCGTTTTAGTTTTTAACCGCAAAATTAACATACGAGTTAGGGCCCCCACACGCCCCCTCCCCCCCCCCCCCCCCCCACAGACAGTCATCAACCAAAGTGCGGAAAATCGCTCCATTAGCGTTATTGAAAACGCTCCAAGGAAGTCTATTTTGAAAACAATGTTGCTGAAAGCCATTGCTATTTACGCTTATTGGAATCGCTTTTAAACCTGAATTCCCAGAGTCTAATTTTCAAGGTAACTATACAGGTAAGCTGTGAATATTTTGAAACTAATTTGACTTGAGTCTGCCCAGTCAAATTACTTTTACAATATTTAACAGTCTAGTAGGTCGATCAAACATATATACAATTCGTACACTTGACGAACGATATGATGTTCATGACGAAGCCAGGTAGCCTAGGTGAAATTATGAGAGTGACATCAGCTAACTTGAGATACGTGTGATTATTACGTCGGATACGTGAGTGTTAGGTCGGATCCTTCCATTATATATGCTAACTCTATGTTATACAGACCCGGTATGACAACATTGTATGATGTCGAATATTTTGAAATTAAAATACCTGGAAGCTGTTGCTATCTAAGGCCAGAACGGCCTCAGCTCAAAATCTTCTAGAGCTTTCGTATATGTTGGATTAAAATTGAAGTAAATTGCGTTTCGTCGGGGAAAATAACAATTTGCAGGTGGAAACCTTTCTTTGAAAATTCCCGACTTTTACAGACAATAAATGCAAAGAATATGGCGTCCAATTACTACAACGATTCATACACGCTGGTTAGTATTGCATGCTAGGTAAATTGAACAAAAATCAACGTGCAAACATGTTTCTATTTAATGGGAGATCTTTAACATTGGCTTTGATCATAGAGTTACATAACACTAGCTGCAAACACACCTTGATGGAATTAAACTTAGATGGCAAACAATGTCTTCCGCAGACACGCAAGCTATAATGTGTATCTCAATTATTAGGCGTCTCACCTGGATAGATATCTAGATTACAGGTGTTTATTGCAAGCATGTTTTCGCGGGATTTCTTTATGTCACCTTATCCAGAGACATGTGCAGACGTCTTTGTTGTTATCATGATTGTTACCATTATTAAGTCAATTTGAACAATCACGGGTAACCCGGATGATAATTCTCTTCGCTTCAATGGCGGTTATATCACATTACTGCTATTAAGAGTATTATGGAATGTGGTGGTATTTGTTACTGCTGGCAACTCTCGTGTCAATATTTTATCTTTTACTGAGTCAATAGCAAAGAAACCAGTGTACAATTCCCAGCAAAAACTATCCACTTCGTGTAACACGTCCGGATGATACAGTGGCGCACGCAAACCTAATCGCATACTGTTGCCTAAGCTTAGTACACATGCATGCATTTTCCAGGCAACGGCAATGCGGCGACGACAACACGGCAAAGGCAATGATAATGCTCCAATGACAACGCAGCAAAGGCCACGGCAATGCAGCGGCGACAACGTGGCAAAGGCAACGAGAATGCGACAACGACAACGTGGCAACGGCAACAGCAATGCGGCGGCGACAACGTGGCAAAGGCAATGGCAATGCGGCGGCGACAACACGGCCAAGGCAATGGCAATGGGGAAACGACAATGCGGCAAAGGCAACGACAATGCATCAACGGCTCTCTCTCTCTCGTGCTCTCTCTCGCGCGCTCTCTCTCTCGCTCGCTCCTGCTCTCTCTCTCTCACGCTCTCTCTCGCTCTCTCCCTCTCTCTCTCGCTCTCTCTCTCGCTCTCTCTCTTGCTCTTTCTCGCTCTCTCTCGCTCTCTCTCTCGCCCTCTCTCGCTCGCTCTCTCTCTCTCTCTTGCTCGCTCTCTCTCTCTCGCTCGCTCTCTCTCTCTCTCTCTCGCTCGCTCTCTCTCTCTCTCGCTCGCTCTCTCACTCGCTCTCTCTCTCGCTCGCTCGCTCTCTCTCTCGCTCGCTCTCCTGATCACTCGCTCGCTCTCTCGCTCACTCTCTCGCTCACTCTCTCGCTCACTTCGCTCGCTCTCTCTCCTGATCGCTCGCTCTCTCTCGCTCGCTCTCCTGATCGCTCGCTCTCTCTCGCTCGCTCTCTCTCACTCGCTCTCTCTCGCTCGCTCTCTGTCACTCGCTCTCTCTCTCGCTCACTCTCTCCCTCTCGCTCGCTCTCACGCTCTCTCGGTCGCTCGCTCTCTCCCTCTCGCTCGCTCTCTCCCTCTCGCTCGCTCTCTCTCACTCGCTCTCTCTCTCTCTCTCTCTCGCTCTCTCTCGCTCGCTCACTCTCTCGCTCGTTCTCTCTCTCTCTCGCTCGCTCTCTCGCTTGCGCTCGCTCTCGCTCTCTCTCTCTCTCACTCTATCTCTCTCGCTCTCTCTCTCTCTCTCGCTCTCTCTCTCTCTCGCTCACTCGCTCTCTCTCTCGCTCGCTCGCCCTCTCTCTCTCTCGCTCTCTCTCTCACTCGCTCTCCCACTTGCTTGCTCCCGCTCGCTCTCCCGCTTGCTCGCTCCTCTCTCGCTTGCTCCCTCCATCGCTCACTCTCTCGCTCGCTCTCTCTCTCGCTCGCTCTTTCTCTCGCTCGCTCTCTCTCTCGCTCGCTCTCTCCCTCTCGCTCGCACTCTCTCCCTCGCGCTCTCTCGCTCGCTTGCTCTCTCTCTCTCGCTCGTTCTCTCTCTCTCTCGCTCGCTCGCTCTCTCGCTTGCGCTCGCTCTCGCTCTCTCTCTCTCACCCTCTCTCTCTCGCTCTCTCTCTCTCGCTCTCTCTCTCTCGCTCTCTCGCTCTCTCTCTCGCTCGCTCGCTCTCTCTCTCTCTCTCGCTCTCCCACTTGCTTGCTCCCGCTCGCTCTCCCGCTTGCTCGCTCTCTCTCTCGCTCGCTCCCTCCATCGCTCGCTCTCTCGCTCGCTCTCTCTCTCGCTCGCTCTCTCTCTCGCTCGCTGTCTCTCTCGCTCGCTCTCTCTCCCTCTCGCTCGCGCTCTCTCGCTCGCGCTCTCTCGCTCGCGCTCTCCCGCTCGCTCTCTCTCTCTCTCACTCGCTCTCTCTCTCTCTCTCGCTCTGCTCTGCTCTGCTCTGCTCTGCTCTGCTCTGCTCACCCACCCAGAGCAGACAATCAGAATCTGTTTGTGTGGGCTGGTGTAGACGGCCTGATTGCGTGATTGATTGTAGGCCTAGTAATTCACCTTTGCGAATTCGTATTAAATGTATGTATACATTTCCATTCTTTCTTGATAATGTCAAAATTGTTATCGCGTAGGCGCTTGGTCTGAATACTATTTTGTCAAGTAGGGTGCGGGTGAACTGAGTTGTCGCGCTGCACGCGCCGCACGCGCACGGTCTGAATGGGCATTACGGTGTTTTTGAGGATCATGTGATTTTGAGTGTTGGTCTTTTTACACTCTCATTTTGCGCTTTGTCAAGTGTAGGTTATGTCAGCAAAATGAGCAAAGAATTAGAAAATAGTATTCTCTTGGCCTGCAAATTGGCATTCACTATCTTGAAGACCACTGCATTGGCCGGGGTTTTTGGTGGCTTCACCATGAAGGGGTTAAAAAGACACCGCAAGAAGAGTGGTGCCAGGAAAATTGTAGGCCTTACATATTTCAACTATATAGCGGATATGCCGCCATGATGACAACTTATTTCTCCAGAAGCATTAAAGATCCTTATGTAGTTTTGAGACCCGGATTAATTTTAAGTCAGGCTTTAAAGCTTAATAGTCCGACACGTTGAACGAATTGTCTTTACCATTTAATACACATTCTCAGCAACAGCACACAGTCAAATTAGTTTCAGAATATTTAACAGTTTACCTGTATAGTTTTCTGGAAACTGATAGTCATGGAGTTCAGGGATCGGCCGATCCCAACACGAGCGAGGAGTGGGTGAAGCTTAGCTAGAGATGGGCTGGACATATCTAAAACTGGACAGGTCCATTGTATGGACATCATCAATGAGATTTATATAGGCTTACATGTGTGGATGTAACGAATAACCAATTTGGCCCGTTTGTAAATGTTATCTTAGAGCATTTTGGTGTGAATGTGCACATTAACATTTGATGATTTCATTCCGTATAAATTAATATAATATTTTTATTTGTGAAGCTGAAATATGTACGCGTATTATAAACATCCCTCCCCCTAGTGATGATCTTGAACGCTGACCGCTTATGTCTATAGCACGCACACACTCTGTACTTGGCTTTGTATAATTTTTAAAGGTGTATATTCACAGCTGAATGCTTGAAAATAAAATTGTGTAGTTTTGGAGGCTTAAACTGTGGGCTTAGACGTAAAGAAACGAAATAAATCTTAACATATGATTTCGTCAAGGATAAATTAATATAATTTTTTTAAGGTGCACAAATTTTATTAGAGACACGAGCCCCTATTTCAAATTCACAGCTAAAAAGTATCATAATTTACACGGAATAATACTATCATATGCTAAGATTTGTTTCGTTTCATTACATCTAGGCACACAATTTGGGCCTCTAAAAGTCTACAATTGTAACAATTTTATTTTCAGACATTTGGTGTGAATATGCACCTTTAAATGGCTCTTGCGTTGACATCAGATGGGTTTATCATATTATTACCGTTGGTTACAAACTCCCATTTCAGTGGCGTATGAAGGTACTTGGACAGGATGGCTGTGGGGTGGGTGGGTGTGGGGTGGGGGTGCTGAAAGGCCAACACCTAAGGGGGCGCTATGGGGATTACACTATAGGAGCAGCAAAACCCGGTTCCCCCCCCCCCCCGCCCCCCCCCCCCCCCCCCCACCCCCAACCCCTCCCCCCCCCCCCACACACACACACACATACCCCGGACCCTACGCCTATGCATTTGAAACTCCTCATTGCTCAAATCATTTACATCGTTGACATCATTTCACCTCCACGCTACAATAGAAATTCGGAGATTACATCACATCACAAATTGAACTCGAAAAACGGACCATCCAATGATACACATAGAGGACGGATACACACCGTGCTGAATTTCAGTACCCTAGCGCGGAAGGAAATCTAAAAAAGATGTGTAACTTCAAGCCAAAAAACCCTTACTTCTCGCTATCGCGAGACATGAACATATCATTGGCACCAAGCCACGCCTTTAGGTGTATTTTTACTGAAGCTTGTAATTCAGTCGAGTGCTAGGCTCGAGTACTCGACATTTACTACCCGTAGAGTCGGATATGAGGGCTACTTTTAGGTTGTCATCAAACGTCGAAAGGCTGCGTTGTATTTAAAGCGCTTAAACGCGTCATTATGTCTTGACATATTTTCGAAAATAACCTCTAACTATTCCGTTTGTATAGTGCGATTGTTTATGAATCGTCTATGACCTGATAAGCCTAGTTAATCTTTATTTTCCCCAGTGGATGTACGTATAAATATCACTTCCGCTATCCGGACTAAGTATGATCACCTTTCTCCGAGGTTCTATAAAATGAAATCTGTCAAAATCATCGGCAGCAACACATTTATATCAAATTGCCATTAAAATATTATGTAGTTATTAAATGTCAATTTGTCAATGTGTCCAAACTGTTTGAACATTGATAAATTGGCATTTAGTAATTAAATGGGATAGTTGCTTACCAGTAGTGAATGGGTCAATAACTGACTTTTCATAAACTTAAAACTTATAGATTTCTTTATAGATATCCCATTTCTCAAGTATGATTTGGCTTTTAAATTTTTGGACATCATACACTATCTATTTCCTTTTTAAAGATAAAAGGCCATGTAAAAAATTTAGCTGTTATGATAATAATTTTGAATGTTGAAAGCCAACACATCTGGGAAATGGGCTAAAGCTGAGCCTATAGGCTTATATAAGTTTAAGCTCCTTGAGTGAACACTGATAGAATTGTAAACCTGGCATAAATCATGAATGTTACCTTGAAAATATCGACATGATTAACATATCAAACAAACACATAATTTAAAATCAAATTTAAGGGAGTGGCATGGTTCTCAACAAAGGACTACTTAAACGACGAACCCAGTTCATGGCTCAGTGGTGGATTATCTTACCACAGGAGGAAACATTGGCAATCGTCTTGACTCTTCTCTCATGCACCCAATAGTTGCGTACCTGTAGTGAACACTGATAATGCACAATCAGATCGAATGAAAGGTTCCATTGAACCAATAAAGAACCAACATGGCCACCAAACAGTAAATTATGATTGGTCCATGACAGCCATGTTTTATCACTGATCAATTTCTTTTGAACAAACTTTAATCACCCTTAGTTATCGATGAAATATCAGGAGTTTCAGCCTGAACCGTAATCACTTCTTGTGATGTCATTTTCAAGAACAAGATGTTCACCTGAAAATGGATCAGTTAAAATTCGAGGCACTCAATATGGGGTACTCCTGGCCGAATTTGGTTAAAACCGGGAATTGATTAACCCAATAATACTCGTGCCACCCAAAAAATTGCTTCTGTGGTAGATCTGAGAAATGTCCATTTTCAGACCAGGATTCCAGTAGAATACTATTTTGTAAATTTACTACTGGAATGACTGGCTCGATAATCAAGCAAGTCATTCCAGTGATAAATTTTCAAAAATAATCTCAACCTGCAAATGGACATTTTCTATGAGAAAATTGATACTTATTTTGAAGAATTTGAGGGGTAAATGGTTAAGGATGAGACATCTGACCAATCAAATTTCTGAATAGAACTTCTGGAGCGTACCACCATAGGGTCCATCTAGTTAAACTTGGTTAAAATCAACCAAGCGGCTGAGGAGATGCATTTTGACAATTTCCGGGAACTTTTTCATAGAACCAACTGACTAATCGAAGTTCTGAACTCAGAAGCGTAGCACCATGCGGTTCTTATGGCCAAACTTTGTTGAAATTCACCATGGAGATGCATTTTGACAATTTCCAGTAAATCATTTACAAAATCTAAGATTTTCACCGATCAATTTATGGATCAATCAGAATTCTGAAGAGATGTTCTGGAGCCTAACACCCAGGGGTAGATTTTAAGGATTTGTTCTACTAACCTAGACTGGATAGTGCATCATTGATTTTACTATCCCGCAGCAAACTTCACTAACCCAATGTTTGTAAGCTCAAAGCTGATCACTTCTTTAATTCAATCACTGATACAGAGAAGCCGTTGAATATTTTGAAATTAGTTTGTCTGGAAAGCCGTTGCTGCCTTTGGTGGGTACTCAACATAATAACATTAGAATAGTATTTTTTTGTATTTCCTCTTTTGAGAGCAACTAACCCAGACAGGTTAGTACAGGTGCAGTTTTACTAGCCCATATGAAATTCTACTATCCTCGGGTTAACAGGTTAGTCTTATAATCGAGCCCTGCTAACACGATAAGATTCTCCCAGACAAATTTGCCTGAAATTGGTCATAGAAGATGCGATTTGACAGACAGCTGAGTCACGACCACCACGGCATAAGCTCAATTTGTCCTCATTTATCTCATAATCGGCCATAACTGTCATGATTTTTTACCTGCATCGCCAGACTCAAGGGTTAATATGAGAATGGAGTGTTTCAACTTCTTTTGGGTAAGAATCACAATGCAACAGCTTTCAGCAACAATTTCTTCGAATTGGACACTGTGAATAACTCTGGTTCTACTGGCCGATTGTTTGTCTATGGGGTCCTGAATATGTGCACCAATTTTGAGGTCAAAGCTAAATCTCCAACAGTAAAAGCTTTCAGTTGGCAACATTGCGTCAAAAACACACACTTTTGACGCCATAGCGGCCCAATTGAAAAATATACATGTATCAACGACATGAATATTGTGCAAATTTGTCCAGGTTATTCATTACAACCGAATTACCATTGCATAAGCTGACCCAGGACATGCAATTTGACCGATGGACGAACACCATGGCATAGGCTCGCTTGGGCTTTCAGGTCAGGCGAGTTAATAATGATCTGATATTCCGAATATTCTCAGTTTATAGAAATTTAGCCATGCACAAGAATCATAGTAATTTCAATAGTTGATGCAACAACAATCTTCTATGATTTCACATAGAATGGCTGTACTAACCTGAGTGTATTGTGAAGGCCCATGCTTTCATTGTGCTATGATTTCACATAGAATGACTGTACTAATACCCGAGTGTACTGTGAAGGCCCATGCTTTCATTGTGCTATGATTTCACATAGAACGACTGTACTAATACATGAGTGTACTGTGAAGGCTCATGCTTTCATTGTGCTATGATTTCACATAGAATGACTGTACTAATACCAGAGTCTACTGTGAAGGCTCATGCTTTCATTGTGCTATGCTTTTCTGACCCCTGTTTGCTTTAACCCTTTCACGGATGAATTCCCCATATCTAATTTTCAAGGCAACCATAGAGGAAAACTGTTGAATATTTTTGAAATTGATCTGAGTAGAAACTGTTGCTGCCTTAGGAAACAACAACTTCCAGTTAAATCAATTTCAAAATATTCAACAGAATAAGTTTTATGTCGTACAGAATTTATTTTTTCAGGGATTTGTCAATGAAAGGATTATGCTAACACTGCCTTCCAGTAAAATTATTTGCTGAATATCCAACAGCTTTCTTATATTGTATTAAACCCCTTGAAAAAGCTATAGACTGTCAGACTGACACTGGAATTTTATGGATAAAACCAAAAAATTAAGAGAATTATGGACAACAAAACATCATGGATAAATCTTGCTCACACTTGATGCATGTGGTTAAGGTAAAGGAAAAGGGAGCTTCCAAATGGTGTTGATTGGTAACACCATAGAGTAATGTAACTACTATCACCAGTAAAGAAGATACAATGAATCAGAATAACTTAAAGCAACTAAACTACCTTAATATGCCTCCCAATGCTCAGATGCGCGATAAATCTAATTCTGTTCCTTTTTACAAGCGGTCCTGTTATTACTGTACTTGTTATATAACAGTGATCTACTAGTATATCTCTGCTAGTAAAAGCGATATAAAATACCCGAAACTATTCTGAAAACAATTTGACAGGCCACTGGTATATGCTGCAAAGAATTTCAGTGAAAATGGTTTCAAATTATTCGCTGGCATCATTTTGTGACCATAGAAACAATCAGTGAAAATTACACTAGCCAACTGGAAAACATTTTGACTGAGAATCCTTGCTGCTGCTAGCAACTACTTCCAGTCAGATTGTTTCCAAAATAATCAGCAGTATTGCACCAGTAATTAAGCTCTGTTATAGGTATCAATGCACAAATGGAATACTATTTGCGTGGCACTTAAGCCCCACTAATAGGCACTTAGGTCCACTTACATCTTTGATTGTTTGCAATATGGGTAAAATGATTGCTCCGATTATTCAGATAAATACATGGTTAATGTCTATGTTTAGAAACATCGTTTTAAGCTATTCTGATTCATCTATGGTATTTTACTGGAGTTAATAGTTTTATTCCTCTATGATGGTACCAATCAACAACATTTCGATGTTCATCTTTTCATTTTCTTTAAATTATAATACATTATGGTGGCTGTTCTGGAGGTAGCGTTGATTGACACAAATCTGTGAAATTAATGATAATTTCAACAATTTCAAATGACTAATAACGAAATTTGACCATTTAAGCAATAATAAAAGTTTTTATTGTGAAAGATTATTAAATCTGTTGTATCGAAACAGTATATATATGATAATATTCTCAGAACATAGAGTCATAGACAGTAGAATTCCGCCTGGTGATTAAAGCACAATATGTACCGAATTTTGTCCCATATAAATCAAATCTGCAGACAGTGAGTGAAATGTAGCCCATATGTGAATACTGCATATTGTTCACAGTAGGTTATCAATAATAGGTGTGTGTCACTGAAGGAAGCGTCCACACTGAGTGTCCGACATGCCGATAGTTCTCATCCTGCCAGGGGATTACACCAGTTCTTACTAAAGCACACACTATAACATCACATATTCAACTGAGCAAAGTTATGCACATGACACGTCGTTATCTCAGAAAGTGGGTCTAGTCCTCTAGATAAATGGTTAAACCACCTAAAATCACATAGATTTCCTCAAGGGCAGTGTCACTCTCAGGGTAAGACTGGCACTCTGCTAGAGAAGACTTCAGTACATGAGTAACACGACTATCACAGACCTGCAAAAGAAAGGACAGTTAAAGAGAGATGTTGAAATACATGTATGAAGCATGTTCCCCGAGTTTGTTGAATCAATATGAAGGATATTGAAGCACTTTCAGAAGTATACTCTTTAAGTGAACAAGAATTCAAACTGACACATATTTTGAAATAATACTGCTTTTAAACTGTTATTGTCTTGAATAGCTTACAGCATTATTCTTTCTAAAATATACATCTGTGTATCTACTTTCATAAAGATCTGATCTTTTTAATTACAGCCTCTCGATATCAAGAGCTATTCAATAATGATATTGTGAATATTTTGAAGCTAATAATTTGACTGGAAGTTGTTGTTGCCATAGAGAGCAAAAGTTCCCAGTCAAATTAGTTTCAAAATATTCAACAGAATCTCCCCTACATTATAACAATCGGTAATAGCTGGTCTGTGAGAGATAAAGGATTAATATCCTAATTATTATGCTTTGACTAAACATAATTTAATCATCTTGTCACCTTTAGTCGTTTTACTTTCAAAATATGGAGACACTAGTGCTTCAGTTATTGCACCTGTAGGCTTATCATGGTTGTCTCATGATTACCCTTGCCCTGTAGAGGTAATAAGGTATTGCATTCAGATCTGATAGTGTGTCTGGGGCTCAGTATCGCTCACCTGGAGTACTGTTGCCAGCAATAGTTTTTAGTTTTAAAAGCACACATTGTGGCCAGACATTTGTAAGAGTAACCTGTTAACCATTTAATGGTCAAATTTGGTTTAAAAAAAATTTAATATCTGCCTATTGAATGTCTATTTACAGGCCAAGAGAATACAACTTTTGAAAATTTATCACTGGAATGACTGGCTCGGGTATAAAGCCAGTCATTCCAGTGGAAAATTTTCAAAATTGTCTTCTCTTGGTCTGTAAATGGACATTCCTCAAGACCATAACAGAAACCGGTTTTGGCTGGCATGACCATTAAAGGGTTAAACAATTTTGGAGGATTTCTGGAAACCCAAGATACCTGCTGAAATAAATCCACCAATCAATTTTATGTATATTCTATTCGGATGCCTAACACTATAGCAGCCAAGTTTGATTGAAATCGGACCAGTAGTAAAATGTATTAATTACTGATAAGTATTTTCTACCAAATTTCATTCATAATTTCAGAAATCCAAAATGAGCACAAAAGATTTAACAACCAGATTCTGTATAAATGTCAAGAATCATACATGTCTCTCCAGGAGAATTTCGAAGCGGAGTAATCACCTGCTCTCCTGAATTTAAATTTAAACCAGTGAAGCGAGTAGTGTTAGTACTCGCCTCTATTTTCTATCATCGTTACTAAACAATATAGGCAATCTATGAGATGTTCGCCTAGAATTAACCTTAGGCAAGAGGAGAGCAACCATTCGCCTCTCCATAAGTCATGATCATATAATGTAGCATCTTAGAGGTAATTACATACAGAGCTTGTTGAAACATACTGTCATCTGTAAGACAAAAATGTGTTTTGAAAGAGTTTTGAAATCCTAGATAGCCATTGTAAAAATCAACCAATCAAGTAATAGTTTGTATCAAAAAATTCCATGCGGTTTAAAGTCATGCCAGCCAAGCTTGGTTAAAATTGGGTCATTTTTAAGAAGATTTAATTATACGTTTTGAAAGATTAAAAAGAATTATAGTAAAATCCAAGATGTCCAGGTCAAATCTTCAGGTGGCCATTGGAAAATTGACCAATAAAATTTCTGGATAAATTCTGGGAAGCCTACTATCATAGCGCTATCTAAGCACAATTTGATTAATATCGGTGGTTAATGGCCTAAAGTATTTTCATAAAAAGAATTATAGATGGGCAGGCGACAGAGGCAAAGGTCACCATGGTATAAGCCCGCTTAGTCACTTGTCCCTTCAGGATGGGTGTGCTAAAAATTACTGATCAAATTTGGATAAAACTTTAACACAATAAAGGCTGATAGTGTGAAGAAAATTTTCAGATGTTGGCTGTGATCAGTCAACCAATTTGGCTCAAATTTTAATAGGAAAGTTTGTAACCGTACATTAGGCTTCCACAACATGGCCATGTTTCATACGGAAAATCCGTCATTAGGTGGATGGTGATCTTGCTCGCTCTGTAGTTAATATTTACTGGTAAGCAAATGTTTGCTTATCAGACTGAAAGTTCATGTTTCTTGTACAGCAATAACCGAATCAATATGGGGTTCTAGCATGCATGATGGTCAAGAGATTCATTTTTGAAAACTTATCACTGGAATGGATGACTTGATAATGGAGCCAGTCATTCTAGTGGTAAATTTTCAAAAATAAAATTCTCATGACCTGCAGATGAACATGCAGTAAGGAGATATGCTGATTTTTGTTACCAAATTTAACCATTAAAGTGTTAAATATTCAAACATTTATCCAGACAGACGAGATCTCTCTTGACATAAACAAAACCTTTGTACTACAATCAATTCCGGAATCATAGTTTAATCCTCATCCGTAGGTGGTAATGTATTTGGTATCCAGAAGTGTATCTACTACAGTTTTCTGATTTGGCTCAAATCTTAGAAACAAACAAAGGATCGTTCAGACTTTGGCCGCGATCCGACCACCATGAAAAATTCAGAAGATACTGGTGGTGGGGGGGGGGTGTGTGGAGAGATTGTACACTAATTCCACTACTTTGTTTATGTTAAAGCCCATTTTCTAACTTCAATGAAACCTTCAGGTTCAGTAAGGTCACCTTTAAAAACGGCGTCTGCAGTGGTCTTGATAAATGTCCATTTGCAGACCAAGAAGGCCACTTTTGAAAATTTACCATTGGAACGACTGGATCGATAAGCGAGCCAGTCATTCCAGTGGTAAAATTTCAAATATTAATCTCTTGAATCAGTAAATCGAAATTTAAAAGAAATTCAAGGGTTAAAGGGTGAGGAGACTGTATACAGTGGCTACTTGTTTGTGTTCCATGAGGTGGTCTCTTCATAGGCATATAATTTCCACTCTGTGGTAATATTACTGATTAACTTGGAGGCATTTCAAAATTAAATGGAAATCTAAACTCAACCATTCATCGATTCTAAACTCAACCATTCATCGAAGAGGCTAAGGGACCAGTTAGTGGTGGTCATTGTCTTTATCTATGCCTGCTCATTAAAAATAGAGAGCACTAACATGACAGATGCCAGTATAGACTGGTGGTATAACTTTTTAAAGATTTTAATTTATGACGATAGTAATCATTACACTGCTTGGATAATTCTCATGCCGGTTTGTACATGTAGCAAAATAACCCAATGTACACCAAACATACACAACAGCAAGATGTTTTAACAGTAACTAAATCAATATACATCATTATTATAGTTTTCTTACAACACACCTTTCCAGGTTTAGCTATGCCCCACTCATCTCTAGCTAAGCTACACCAACACAATGCTCGTGTGGGGATCGATCGATCCCTGCACCTCTTGACTATCAATTTCCAGAAAACTATTCAGGGAAGCTGTTGAATATTTTGAAACTAATGTGACTATTATTAAATAGCAAATACATACAATTCATGCAATGTGTCGGACTGTTAAACATTTAAATGGACTAAATTGAGTCATTCTTGCTGTAATTGATTACGACGTCATACTATGCGTCACGTAGTTGATTATGATGTCATATGATGGATGGATAAATTGGAAATATCCATTACGCGTATGTGTGTGACCAAAAGTAAACCTCCATCAGCGTGCTAATGTCTATTTCCAGCATGCTAAACAGTTGACGATTAGTTTGGTTGAGTGAAATTAATGAAATTAAGATAAGATAAGATTGATTTGCAGAACGCAGGCTAAAAAGCCTCTAAGTTCCATTTTGTGTTAGGCTGCTATAGAGTTAGGCTGCTATGATAGTTAAATCTTAGGTCTTGGTTTGCCCAGTATGTGTCTAATCTATTCTTGAAGATGTTTAAATTTTTCGATGTTACAATGTGATCAGATAGTGAATTCCAGGCATCGATTATTCTATTGGTAAAGTAATGTTTTCTGAAATCATGTGAAAAGCGATGTTTCTGTAGTTTATATGTGTGTCCTCTTGCTATTGAATTGTTTAATGTGAAAAGATGTTTTGTTAGATGTGTGTCGTAATAACCATGTATGATTTTATATAATTCAATCATATCTCCACGGTGTCGTCTGTATTTTAGAGTTGGAAGATTTAGTCTGTTTAGCCTGTCAGGGTAGCTCAGTCCTTTCAATGACGGAATCTGTCTGGTTGCCCTCCTTTGAACATTTTCGACAGTATTGATATCTTTTTCTGTGTATGGGCACCAGACACTGTTAGCATATTCAAGGTGAGGGCGTACTAATGATTTGTACAGCAAGGTGTAGGTTCTGCGAATTATTCCCATTATCCTGTTGGCTTTATTTACCTGTTCCTGTATATGTTTTCGAAAGTTAAGTTGTCTGTCTATAAATATGCCTAGATCTTTTTCAAACTCAACAGATTCAAGTGGTATTGGGAGACCATCCTCTCCGTGTAGGTGATAGGATCTGTTTTCAACATTTTGTTTGCTTTTTATTTCCAGAACTCTACATTTGTTTGGATGGAAGTTTAGTAGCCACGTAGAAGCCCAGTCGGTCATGGAGTCAAGATCATCCTGTATTATTTTACTGTCTGTTTTGTCATGGATTTCTTTATAAATCTTTGTGTCATCCGGGAATAAGTAGATTTCAGAACTGACATTATCCGGTAGGTCATTTATATATATAACAAACAGGATAGGGCCTATCACACTACCCTGTGGTACCCCACTGGATATATCTTGCTATGCAGAAAATTTGTTATTAATCCGGACTCTCTGTTTACGATTTTTTAAGAATTCCCTTATCCATTGGCACATTGTATCACTAAATCCATATGCCTTCAATTTGATCACGAGTCATTCATGTGGGACCCTATCGAATGCCTTCATTAGGTCCATAAATACTACGTTTATTTCACTATTGTTGTCCAATATTTTTGTCCAGTGGTCTAAGATATTTAATAATTGCAGTGTTGTTGACCTCTCGGAAATAAAACCAAATTGTTTATTAGTGAGTAGATCATTTGACGTTATGTGCTTTAATATCTTATCCTGAATGAGCTTTTCCATGAGTTTGCAAACTACACTTGTAAGGCTTATTGGTCTGTAGTTGCCTGGGCCCTTTTTATCCCCCTTTTTAAAAATTAGTGTAACGTTTGCAAGTTTCCAATGGGTAGGTATACATCCTGAGACAAATGATTTGTTGAATATGATGCTAAGTGGTTTATGTAGTACTTCTCTTAATTCATATATGAGGCGAGGATGTACCTCATCAGGTCCAGGTTATTTAGACATGCTTATTGATTCCATAATT
Organism: Chaetoderma sp. LZ-2023a; assembly: GCA_034401795.1. Lineage (NCBI taxonomy): Eukaryota > Metazoa > Mollusca > Caudofoveata > Chaetodermatida > Chaetodermatidae > Chaetoderma > Chaetoderma sp. LZ-2023a. The sequence goes on along the minus strand of CM067371.1, from coordinate 51,314,238 downwards.
TTAAGTGTTTCGCTGAGGCTGAAGGTAGTGTCACTAGAGAGAGTTGTGTAGTTTCGCCTAGTAAGGTGTGGAAGCGTATTAGTATCTTCATCAATGAAAACAGTAGTATAGAAATTTGCTAATACATCCGCCTTGTCAATATCATTTTGTACTTTCAGGACTGTACCATTTGCTTCAACCTCAAGTTCAGGTATTCTGGAGGTGAGTTTTCTTGTACAGTTGGCATGATACCAAAACTTTTTAGGATTCCTTTTTACACTTCTGGCTATTTCTTTTTCTTTTTCTCGTTTAGCATTTCTTGTGAGTATCTTAAGTTTGTTTCGCTGATGTGTATATCTAAGCCTGTCTTCGTCTGTTCTGGTTTTCATATAGTTCGTCCAACATCTATTTTTAGCTTTTATTAGTTTAAGAATTTCTGATGTGATAGCTGCTTTCTTTCCCTTGTTGTGTGGCTTGTATCTGGGGATATGCGCTATTTCTGCTAACTTTAGTTTGTTAGAAAAAGTGGAATACATGTCTTCAACATCTTTACCTTCTAATATTTTATCCCAGTCGAGATTTAGTTCATGTTTCATTGCTCCATAGTTCCCTTTGTCGTAGTTTAATTTTTCTATTTCAGTTGTCACTGTCTCATTTGCACATTGGAGATTACATGTGATCACAATGTGGTCACTGCTTCCCAGAGGACTATCGTATGCAATATCTGACACAGGATTTTCATCGTTGCAGAGAATTAGATCCAGTGTATGTGGGGTGTCAGTGCCTCTAACTCTAGTGGGGTTATCGATTTTTTGAAAAAGGAAACAATCTCTTATACATTCTAGGAATCCTTCAGTACTATCTGATCCTGTCCAGGAGTCCCATTGGATGTTTGGAAAATTGAAATCTCCACAAATGAAAATGTGTGTGTATTGCTTTGTGGTATTTGTTACTTGGCGCAGGAGGTTGTTCATTAGGTTTATATTGTTCTCGTCACCAGTGGGGCTTCTGTATATAACACCAACTAGTAAAGTTTCATTATTTTTAGGCGTATTTTAATAAAACAATGTTCCTTACAATTGCTTTGCACATTGATTTCATCCGAATGTAGTTCGTGTTTCACAAGTATCATAACACCTCTTCCGGTTTGTTCACAGAAGTTGTTTGGGAAAGTATCGTATCCTGCGATGGACATTTCTTCTTTAGTAGGGAGAAATCGGAAATTTTTAGGAAATATCTCTGTTATCATTATAATGTCTGGTGTTTTTTTCATGGCCAAAAGCCTTGCTTTGAATTCAGGTAATTTATTAGAGAGACTATCTGCATTGGTGTACATGCATTTCAAGTGTAGCTCAGATCTCTCATGTTCTGATAGCTGAGATTGTGTGGATTTACAATATGTTCTAGGTTCTGCTTGTTTCCTTAGAGTTTTCAATTTCTTACTTTGTAATACATGTGTGCTTTCTTTTCTGTTTGATGGCGAGATAGCTGTTGATATTGTATCATGTATATATTTGTTGGTATCCATTGCTTGTGGAACTGTACATTCATCAACCAAATTGTGGTATCTGTTATATAGATGTATAGGCTTGGTTATTTCTGCATTTGTTAAATATTTATACAGTATATTGCCTTTTTTTCTTATGCATTTATTCCTAAAAAAGGATGAGGGATTGCATTTCTACAGGTAGTGTTGGCTTGAAGGGAATCGATACGCGAGTTCAGATAGTTCATTATGTTTTCTGATAACAGTCGGACTCCATGATAATTTGGGTGAATAAAATCTCGAAAAAGCTCTTCATTCGCTTCCCCATTAGAATACGTAAACAGTTCTGTGTTGTTCACTAGGGTTGCTTTGTGCCATTCTGCTAGAGAGCTGAGCATTCCATAAAACTCATAAACTAGGTTGTTTTCATGTGTGTTTCGGGGGCGTGGCAGCAGGGATGATACATACACTTGAGTGTTTGGAGCTAGTGATTTGGCTCTTTCAATGAGTGCATCATATTCATTGATCATGCTGTCTGCTTTAACCTTACCAATGTCATTACTTCCAACATGTATGATGACAATATCGTATGTATTGGGTGAGAGAAACAGTTCAAGTTTTCCCGAAATTTCACTGATTCTGGCCCACCGTAGGATCTGACTGTGATGTCATACTCTTTTGTTGACATACACCTACCACTAAGTTTCCTGAGTGTCGAGCTTCCAATGATTAGAACTTTCCTGGTTGTTGCAGTTTGAGTGTTGGATTGCAGGGATGGTTGTCTATTATGATTTTGGTACTCTACATTGCTATACCTGCTCTGAAAGACAGGTTTGTTATAAACTCGGCCACCCTTGTTTGCATTACTCTGGCTATTAAGCACAACCTGTCTATAGCTTCTGCTACCTGGTTTAGTGTATTTGTCATCTGTATTATTTATGTGGTGATGTTGAGGAATCGGCGTGTGCCTGTTCGCTCTTGAATTACTGTGTGAAATATTGTTGAGTGTTTGTCTATTTTGGAAAGTGTTGTCCCTGTGTCCCCGCAGCTGATTGGTATGCGGTGGTGCACTTTGGGCTTGAATATTACCTATAGGTTCATAGTTTGTGTGATATGAACATTGGTTTTCTTGAATGGATGGCAATGTTAAGTCTAATTGGTGACAGTTGTTTACCAATGCTAGACTGGTTTGGACCAGTTTATCTTGTGTTGTCCTGATATTATCATTGACACTTGAATGGTTAGGTTTGACTTGGGGTGCACATGCCATCGCTGAGGATCGGTTGATGTCTATGGCAGTGACATTAGTACCTACTCTCTGTCTAGAATTTACAGAATATTGTGATGACATATCATTCGGTGCCTGCAAGGTTTGGAATTCTTTTCTGAGCTGTCTAAGGTCTTCCTTGAGCATTTTCATTTCATTAATGACAGCACCTAAAGTCTGTTTTGTGTTTTATTCCATCAATCTCATCATCCTTATTAACAGCACCTGCATCTGTGAGTCTACTCTGTTGTTGTAGCTCATCAGAATTAGTAGTTGTCAATTTGTGGCTCCTATTGCTTGTTGCAATAACACTTATTTGGGCTTGGGTCCACTCTAGCTGAACACTGCTTTCCTTAACTGGCCTAGCCGGGTACTCACAATTGAATGTTGTAGTGTACCATGCAAGAAAGTCTTTAATGTGCTTGGAGACTTGGCAACAGTCTTGCCATGTATATTTACGCTTGGTGGATGCTAGGGTCGAGAGCATTAATTACCTTCTAATAGGATTAATAAAATAAAACTAATTGTTTGAACAATTACAATATGTAAATAATAAATTTATGATTATACCTTTATAACTTGAAAGCGAATTGACACCTCTGAGTCTGAGTGTAAAGTATCATTTCTTCACCCACGTTCGACGTTGTCCTGCACTGACTCAGTCATGGCTCGGCAATCACCTGCTCATCGCTACAAGCCAGCTTTTCAGGTGTACTCCAATCGTTGGACTATCAAAAGAATTAATTGGTATATTCCGTCCAATGTGACTTTTAGTGCTCTACGATACACAGTATTTCTTCATTTCGACTTTCTATAACCTGATAAATGCGTGTTTACAAACAAAATGTTCACAAAAACAAATAAACATCGTGAGGAACCGATTCTTATATACCAGTACCATAGTACCCGCTAATTGCCTTTGAGCGGCCTCGCTAAGCGATCGTCCGGAAATGTGTATTACATTCTCCGCTTCAGATGCAGTAGTGATCAATATTTTAATTCTATACGCTTATTAGCCCCAATCGACATCCAAATATCATATTCCCAATTTCCATACAAATATGTCACGTCTGAGACCGAGTAGGCTATCGGAAAACGACGGCGTGTCTACTTTCTTCACGGGTTCCACTTGTGACGTCACAAGTACGAGGGATTTCCCGCTTCCCAGAAATCAGAGTTTTTGTTCGGCAATCCTCGGAAATTAATGATAATTTGCCTATATTTTTTTAATACGGCATTTATATTATTAACTAATACAATTTTCGAGTAGAGGAGGTTTATTAACCTAAAATAACTATTACTCTTGGTAGCCGAAATCTACACTTTAACCAATAGCTCAATGATAGAAAATCCGCCTCACATGTAAGAAACGCTGTAATGTCATCTGCATAAACTCTTTCACCGGTAGCATCAGGCAGTGCTCTCCCCTGTTGTCCAGTTTCAGATCGCAAATTACACAACAATGGTTCAATACAAATCGCATACAGAGCGCTCGAGAGAGAGAACAGCCCTGCCTGATCCCACGCTTGAAAGCGAACGGAGCGGAGAGCGAATTGTTTATCTTTAGAATGCTAAAATTACTGCTATAGAGCGTGTGAATACAACGAATGAAGTGATCTCCAAAACCAAATCCACTTAAAGTATCAAACAAATATGTGTGACTGACTCTGTCGAAAGCCTTCTGTTGATCCAGAGCCACTACACCAGGAGGCAAATTTAAACAATTTGAATAGTCAATAACATCCGATATTAGTCGAATATTATGAGAAATTCTACGACCCGGAATACAGTAGCTCTGATCTATATGTATTATTTCATTTAAACATGTACTTATACGATTATATAAGGCTTTTGAAAATTTTTCAAGTCAACACATAGGAGAGAGACAGGTCGCCAATTGGTTATCAAACTAAGATCACCCTTCTTTGGAAGCAAAGTTATAACAGCGCGTCGACTAGATGTAGGTAAAATCGTATCTTCAATTGCCTGATTAAAAACGTCTAAAAATCCTGTTTAATAACTTCTCAAAATGTTTTATAAAACTCTGACGCCAAGCCATCAATTCCAGGACTCTTATTGTTTTTCATTTTATTAACAGCATTGGTAAAATCGGACAGAATCAGTACTTTGTCTAAATCATTTTTTGATGCTTCGCTCACCTGCTAAAAGAGCATGATTGATTGTTTACATGTATACTGGTGCATTACTATATAATGCGCTATAAAATTCAGTAGCGTACTTTATTATTTCGACTTCGTTATTTACAGCCCTATCATCTGGCAGCGTTAGATGTGACATCGATCGATTACATGCTTGTTTATGTTCTAAATTAAAGAAATATTCGGTAGGTTTGTCGGATTCATTGAGATGTTTAAATCATGATCTTACCCATGCGCCTCTAGCATGATGTTTGAATAAATCATCTAAATTATATCGTTTTTGTTCTAACAGACGGCTTATAGCATCACTCTTCTGTGGCATGGAAGATAATAACTTTATTTCAGATTCCAATTGCAATTATTTCTCACGTAAGATTTCAGCCCGTTCATGGAAATAACGCTGCGATATGGTAGCTATGTGCTTTTTACCCATGTCCCACCAGTCATGTAAACAATCAAAATTCACTTTCTCTTTCCGCAAGCTCTTCCAAAAATTAGTTATCAAATTAAAATACTGTGGCTCTTTTAAGTGAGATGTATTTAAGCACCAATATGAACTCTTTCGTTTGCTGGGGTTTTTTTTACAAAGAATGGTGCACATAACAAAATCATGGTCAGAGTCCAAACAAGGTACAACAGAGCATGATTTAACAATTTGCTTGCAATAATTAGAGATATAAAAATGATCAATTCTAGATGCGGTTTCATTTGATCGTATCCAGGTAAATGTTTTTGCATGGGGATGAAGGTAGCGAAATGTATCTATACGATCATGGCAACTTACCATTGATTGCAGAGCATCAGCGGCTGACGGGTGAGGTTCGACGGCCGATGTTCTGTCAATCGTGGGGTCCATAGTGCAATTAAAGTCACCACCAATTATTATAGGATACGGGTGAGTTAATGACGCAATATGAGCTTTCAGAGATTCAATACATCTCAGTTTCGCATTCTGTGGGATTATACAAATTAATTAAATAGAAATTAAAATCCTTCATTTTAACAGTAACATGCAAAATCCTTCCTTGTACAATAGTTTTCGTCTCAGACAGAGTCACATCTAAATTAGGTCTAAATAAAATTGCCAACCCAGCGCTATTTTTGGACAGATGTGAGAAAACTGTTTTACCCCGCCATAATAGATTCCAAACAGATTCATCAGACCTGCTCGTATGAATATCTTGTAAGAATACTACATCTGCTTTGAGTTCCGAACGCAGCTGATGAAACATGCGAAATCTTGTGAATGAATCTCGACAGCCTCTCGTGTTTAAGGATACAAATGAAAGAGAGGCCATAATATAAAATAGTAAGATAAAATTGAGTACAATAAAATTAGCCATGAGTAATCAATGTTAAAATGCTTAAACAGTAAAGTACTTCAAAAAACTACAAATACAAAATGGACACCTTTTCATTTTTTCTGGCTACGGTGTAACTTTGTAATTATTTTACAAATACGGGATTTCATGAGCTGATCAGTATTCGATTGCTTTTTTAACCTGATTAGTTGATGAATTAGGATCTTGAAGTTGGACTGAAAATCCGTACACTTTTCTATAACCTTCTTGCTATATTTTATGCTTTCGACGAACATTTTTACATCTTCAAGGGACGGAGTTGTCTCCCTTGAATCTTCCAACTCGTCGACATCCGACATCTCCGAAACAATGGACATGGTGTCGCGTTCGGAACTGTCCTCTTCAAAAGAATTCATCAATAAAGTCTCTTGGGAGACTGGTAGCATCTCACCCGCATCGGCAAATACCCTCACATCCTCGCAAGGATCGTGTCGTGGTTTTAACACTGGAATTGGGGGGGGGGGAGGGGGGGGGCGTCACCACGATCACTAGACAGAATTACAGGCCTCTCTGTAAAGACTGACGATGGCGCCTCATTTACTACGGCAGCAGTCATGACGCCATCTTGTGTCATCTCCGCCTCCCGGTGAACGTCTACCTGTATTTCGTTATCACCACACTCATGATGAGCATCCTGGTTATCATTTTGAGCACTAATAACGTTAATATTATGGTGTTCGTTTTGCGACTGGGTAGCTGGACGGATTTCCTCATCATTGTCATAATTTAAAACTTCGAACGGATTATTCGATTGGATTTTTTGACGCTTTTTGCTAGGTGACTTTTTCGGTGATCTGTTTAATGAACTGTTTGTTGACGATCTATTTTGTTAGATTTATCAGTCAATGATGACGGACCCAGAGCTGCGGGAAAATTGTCATTATTAACGATAAGATCAGTGTTTAAACTGGCAATGTCCGCAGTATCATCCACGACCACCTGGGTGTTTTCTAAGTTCGAACTGGCAACCTGTTTACTTGGGCAAGATCTCTGAAAATGCCCCGTAAGATGACAAATGAAACATACAATTTCATCATTCGATATGAAAAGACGATGGGGTTTATTGTCACAGACGACATCGAGAAATTCAGGCAGCATAGCACCCTTTTCAAGGACGATTTGTAGCTGCCGTCTGAAACTTTTCACGTGCTTAAGTTCAGGTGTTTTACAGCCTAATGGCATGGCCCTACAAGTGCCTACGACTTTACCATAAGACGCCAGTGCTTGTGTGATCAGAAGCTGTTGAATATTTTGAAACCAAGTCGTCTGGGTGCTGCTGTTGACTATGGCAGCAACAGCGCCCAGTCAAATTAGTTTCAAAACATTCAACAGCATGTTTATTAAATAGCAAAGACGTACAATTCGTACAACGTGTCGGACGATTAAGTGTTAAAGACTGACTATTTGGAATCACCCATGACGTCATGATTATGCACATGACGTTAGCATACACGTCACTTAGTTAATTATGACATCATATGACGTCAGATTGATAGATCGATAATCTGGGAAGGTGAATTGAGCTATGATAAAAAAAAGTATATAACATTTCAAAATGATAATCATAAAAAGGCATTACAGATAGTACATAAATAGACTAGAATGCGCAGTCGATGGCATGCCATCGCAAATCCCCACGCATTCACCACTTCAAGCTTTACCCTCACTTGGCTATGTTGTTTCAATGGGTAATGGGTTTCAAAATTTCAAGCTTTTGGCTGATGCTCAATTTGCCCATTTGGCCCTTGGCCACTGCCCTCAGATTGACTCAAGAACAAAATAATTTGTTGTACTGTAGTCTACTAGACGCGTCAAAATGATATGTGACATGACCACATTTAATAAAAATAATTTTTGCCCACCATTTCCCCCACCCCTTCCCCTGGGGGTGATATCAAAATTCCACTATTCGGTTATCGCGCCAGTCATTCAAGTGGTAAATTTTCAAAAACAGTCTTCTCTTGGTCTGCAAATGAACATTTTCTATAAGAAAATTAAAATTTTCTTGAAAGGTTTGAGTGTTGATGGGTTAAGGAGAGAAACTCATTATTGATTCGTGTCCAATATTTTTCTAGAAAAACATTAGCGATCTGGCTCAAACTTTGTGCGGAAGGACATTTTTGTGTTAATGGTTTTAAAAGAGAGAGAGAGAGAGAGAGAGAGAGAGAGAGAGAGAGAGAGAGAGAGAGAGAATATGTTTATATAATAAATACACAAAGCAGGTTAATATGCGATACTTTCATGTATAATCCTGGAGGCGTCAATGGACCCTTGCAGTTTTAGCTATGTCACGCCCATCTCTAGCTAAGCGCCACCCACACCTCACTCATGTTGGGACCGACCGATCCACAACTCGCTGCCTATTAAATTCCAGAAAACTATACAGGTAAGCTGATGAACATTTTGAAACTAGTTTGACTGGGCGCTGTTGCTGCCTAACAGCATCTTTATTAAATAGTAAAGACATACAAGTGGTACAATAAAACTTAGTCCATCATCAACTAAGCGTTCGTGGCAAACCTGTCTACGTCATTCATGACATCATTGACTTTGGCGTCATCCTCGACATCACATAGTTGGTTATGACGTCATATGATGGATGGATAAAATGGTTGAAATTGCAATGCGCTAGGAGCTCCAAAGTATCGATTAACTCAGACTTACTGTTTTTCTTGCTTTAGGCAGTCGATGGACATTTCCAGTTTCCTTATCAATGCTCCACCCACACCTCACTCGTGTTGGGATCGAACGACCACTGAGCTCGCTGATTATCACGTTCGATAAACTATACATGTAAGCTGTTGAATATTTTGAAACTAATGAGAATGGATGCTGTCAAAGTAGTTTCAAAATATTCGACAAAATGTTGATTAAATAGTAAAGCCATACACTTCGTACAATGTGTCGTACTATTAAGCACTTTAGAGGGACTAAATGGAATCATTCATGATGTAATGCATATGCCGTCATCCTATGTGTCACATAGTTGATTATGACGTCATAGGATTGACTGAGGAAAAGGATACATGAACTCAGCGAGCTAATGGTATAACTGTCAGATTAAATGTTTAAGATTGTCACTTTGCGATAATATCCAATATTTACAGCTTTTTCTGCGGGCAGTAGATTCCTGCATGTAACACTTTTATCTGTCACCATAAATATTTGCGTTCAATCAGATTGTTTTTCCAGAGCAAAGTAACCTGTTTTTTAATTGCTCCAACCATCCATGTAGCTTTTAATGGGGTCTGAAGTGTGGTCACTATTCGTCTTCTTTGATTTCCATGTCTTCCTTCGGATTTTGTTTGTTTTATATGATCCTCCAGTAGCGTGGGTGGACCCTTTCGAGGCTCTATGGCCCGGCTCTGATCCTGCCTGGTGGATCCCCATGGTGCGAACACCATACCGATTTTCATTTGATTTGTTTGTCATGTGAGGCCCAGCACCATAACAGGAGTGAGAAGTATTACTTGCGCGAATATGGAATAATTGTTTTCACAGATACAATAATTGATTGATGCTACTATAAGATAATATTACAATACAAGATTCTGGGGGTTTTCTGGCCATTCTGACAAAAAAAGAGCTAGAGTGAACATCTCTCTGTACTAGTAATAATGGATGTTTTGATTATGCTTCTACCACGGCTACTACTATTACTGGATATTTTGATCATAGTCATATTGTTGCTAGTACTAGTACCATTGTCCTAGTCTACCAAGGGAAGTAGTTTATACATATATCATTGAAATTTACCGGCCACGTAAGAGAAAACAACAAAAATAATTATTTTTTAGTATTTGTTCTAATATCTTACAAAAAGGTGTATAAGAGCGAGATCGCTGTTTTAAGAATTGGTGATTGGTAATGACCTTTTAAAATCTTTACAGTTTTACCATTACCTAGCCTCTGCTACGTCTTCTCAATCAATGTCGTAAAAACCAGAGCAATAAACATGCTTTTTTTTTGGTTCTCCAAAGACACGTGGTTACGAGTGGGCATGGCCTAATGGCATATGTCAACGAGTACAGGCCCCTTTTGGCCACTCCATATATAATTATACATATTGGCTCAAATATATCAATTGCATTTGATGTATTTTGTATTAATCTTTCCTCCAAGAGTTGCTGCATTTTCTGGACTGTTCGATTCCCATGTCATGCCAGACACCATTAAATACTCGACTTACATGGTTTAACAGTTCATGTCTGCTAGAAAGCGCTTCTGGTGTCCTTTCCTTCAATAATCTACCTTCATAAATATTGACACTACTCCAATGTGCATAATTAGTATGGGCACACATAAAGTCTAATTAGCGCATCTCTGCACACGGCTCTAGCTCAAGTACCAATAGCCCGGCAATGTATGCATATATATGCATGTAATCAAGAAGCAGTTTGGAATAGTAACTTAAATAATTATCTCAATATTTGAATACATCCCTAGCTTCTATGCTGTATTCATCAAATTGCACCAACGCATCAGTCAGAGGTTTCATCACTTCCGTTAACTGTTTGACAGCCGTTTGGATAAACACACTTTGATCATTTCCTTTATCAGGTTTTTTACTGTCACATGGAATGAGTGGAGAATTGGATAACCAAACATCCATTGCTGTTCACTTAAGACGATCAATTGCCTCGTTTTCACTACGTCTCCTCCGAAAACATTGACTTCAAACAAATCATCGCCAAATTCACTTTCAGATACGATTTTACCAATGTTTACCATATAGTTCATTGCTCTGTGTATTCCACCATCTGGAGCTCGTCATTCGAGACCTCTTTGGGATTTTTTCCCATTTAATCATTTGCGCTTTAGAATAGATTGCTTCATAAGTTATGAATGCCCATTCCTGCTATAGCAGCCTAAACATGAATTGAAATCTCATTGCGTGGCCGCTCACGGCTACGCTTATATTCGGGTTGTGTCCAGAATTGTTTAGGTGCGGCCATTTTGCGCAAGGGATTGTGGTCTCCAACAGCTAACTAGAAAGATAGATAGATCTTCACTGACTGAATGAGATCTGACGCAAACGATCCAATATGTATATAGCCACCAAAAGTCAGTAAATTCTTTTTTTTTTGTTAATTGGAATAGAAATTCTGCTTAAATAGCGCGCAAAATACGGAATTACAAACTACAGTAAAAATAAATAGAGGAAATACGGTAATACGGCGAGGCGGTAAGAATTACAGAAGTGCGTTAAAACATGTACATATGATAACTATATGATAACTTCTATTCATTTTGGAAACTGCTGCCGTAAACCGCTGCTGCACACATGTAGACAACTTTCAGCATTATTGTTTACATAATCTACACAAATCTTTCTTGTACTGACCGTGAAACAACTAGACCTAGCCTTTGAAATCAGAAAGATAATGGTTAAAGCGAGTTTGGGTTTTTTATCTCGCAGTTTCCGCGAAACCTGACACCGTTTGGCATAAAACCTAAAAAATAAATTAACACGTTTTCAAAACAAGGTAGAATTTCTGTTTTTCTTTGCAAATATAGTGACTTATTTACATGTATGAGCTGTGCTGTAAAACCGCCGACTGGATTGTATAGAACATCTAAAGAGTAAATAACACGTTTGAAAAACAAGACAGAATTTTTATGTTTATGTTTTGTAAGTACATTACCTTATTTATGAGCTGTATGACGTAGCATAAGCAGTCGAATCACTTGTAATAAGTGAGCACACATTTTAGCAAGAGCGGTCAGATATTGTAGAGCCTTGCCTTGATAATCATTATCCCCCCCCCACCATAAGGTGACGTCACAGTCAATATACGTAATGACTGGCGTACGCTATGTCCAACAGGAACATTGAAAAGTCCTTCAGCTGTACGAATTGAAGAGCATTTTACTATTTAAGAAGCAACAGCACCCAGTCAAATTAATTCCAAAATATACAGCTCACCTCCATAGTTACCGTAAAAAGGCGTTTCTGGGAAGTCATGGTTCAAATTATGTATATAAATCACGACGACTACGACGAATGTGCGTGTAGGCCTCTCATCTCTTTCTGTGGCCGCTCAGCTCTACCCATTCACTTGGTTGTGTCTAGAATGGACCTTTCCACATTATCCATCCATCACATGACGTCGTAATCAACTACTTGACGTGTAGAATGGCATCATGATCAATGACGCCATTATGACGTCATGAATTACTTAGACAAGTAGGTCATGAACACATAATGGACCTTTCCAGTTTCAGCTAGGCCCCGCCCACCTCTAGCTAACCTCCACCCACACCTAGCTCGTGTTGGGATTGATCGATCCTTGAAATACCTAACTATCAATTTCCAGAAAACTATACAGGTAACCTGTTAAATATTTTGAAACTAATTTGCTTGTTGCTGTTGTTGTGTATGGCAGCACCAGCGCCCAGTCAAATTAGTTTCAAAATATTAAAGAGCATATTTATTAAATAGCAGACATACAATTCTTACAACGTGTTGGACGATTAAGAGTTAAATACTTGCCAAATGGAATCATTTATGACATAATGATTATGATGTCAGCATGTACATCAGTTAGTTGTCTATGACGTCATATGACGTCATATAATCGAAGGATAAAATTGGAAAGGTCCATTGAAGACGGACTATGAGTCGCAAGAATTGAATGTCTACTATTTAATACATATTCATAGGCAGCAACAGCACTCAGTCAAATTAGTTACAACATATTCAACAGCTTACCTGCATAGATTTCAGGAAATTAATAGTAAGGGCATTCGAGGGGATCGATCGATCCCAACACTGCGAAGTGTGGGTGGAGCTTAGATAGAGGTGAGCGGGGCATAGCTAAAACTGGAAAGGTCCATTGCCGATAGGCGCTGCCATTCTACGCAAGGGATTGTGGTCATTCATGTTCTCACGAGAGCGAGGTAGCTCGCCTCTATTTAGATTGGAATCGTAGATTTAAGATACATGTATATTGTCTAAATCTCTCCTGTGCATTAACCGCATACCCTCGCGATTGGGGCTAGTTGTACCTACTACTGGTGGCCTGGGCTAATTGCTTACTGTACATTTGCATCAGAAATAAAATGGTATTATGATCTGACCCACTGTACCCACGTACATCCCTTAATCTCCACTTCAACACTCGTCCTGATCAAACTGGCCAATGAACAAAGTGGCTTCTGCAGTAATCTTGAGAAACTACCATTTACATCTAACAGGTAGACATTTTTGAAAATTTACAACTCGAATGACTGGCTCGATAACTGAGCCTATCATTCCAATGGTAAAGTGGCAAAAACAACGGCCTCTTGGTCTGCAAATCGGCATAGGATATCTCTATGATAAATGGATGGAACTGATCTGTCACCCAAGCATATGACGTCATAATTATTTACGTCATAGTAGGATGATGTCACAATCGAAATACGTGATGAATGATGTAAATAGCGTCATCAGGAACATTGAATAGTCCATCAAGTGTACGAATTTTATGTCTTTACGATTTAGTCCCAGGAATTTAATCAATCAACCAACCAACCAACCAATCAATCAATCAATCAATCAATCAATCAATCAATCAATCAATCAATCAATCAATCAATCAATCAATCAATCAATTCAATCAATCAATCAATCAATCAATCAATCAACTACTGCCAGTGTCGCGTTGGAGACCGGGTGAGGGCATAGCATACACCATATGGTGTGCATCCAAAAGATAGATATGAATTCGCCAGTGGATCAGTATATCCGTTATGTGAAAGCTGGTTCGTTAAACCAAGATTCTTGTCTTGGTGCGGTGGTGCAGCGGAAAGATGTCTGGGTTGCTGATGCTATGCTAGATTGCAGGATGACGGGTTGATCCCCGACCAGGGAAATGATGATCAACAAAGTAAACTAATGAGTACACTCCATAGGCAGGTTTAGCATAGAAATTGAAGTCATCCTGTTGCCAGTGCATTAAAAAACTAAGCATACGTACCTACCTACTTATACCTACCTACCAAGCAAGCAAGCAAGCAAGCAAGCAAGCAAGCAAGCAAGCAAGCAAGCAATCAGGCAAGCAAATAGTCTTTATTGACAAATCCAACATGTGGACATACAGACAATACTCAACATTCTGTTGAATATTTTGATACTTATTTGACTGGGCATTGTACGATTTGTATGACCTTACTATTTAATCAACATTCTATTTAAAATGGGTATTGTCTTTACCATTATCAATTGCGTCCTATAAAAGCTTCACAGGCATCATAGTCAACATGCTTAGTGAATGACGTCTCTAGCTCCATCGTGAATATTGAATAGTCCGTCAAGCGTACAAATTTTGTTTTTACCAGGGTTGGAAAAAATCAAGATTTTTTCGAAAGAATCTGATTTCTTTTCGATTTAATCAGATTTTTTCGACTATTATGATTTTTATGATTTTTTACTTCTATAACAAAATCATTGATTCTTTACATGTACTCATGTTCTGAACTCAATAGAATCTAATCTCTTGGAGCTATAAACAATGTTGACCTTATTTATACTAGCACTCCATTAAAATGTATTATGACATTAAACATCGCAGAATTTGTTCTTGTTGTTCTTAAGACATTTTTTAATTTGTTATCACATTTTGAAATAACTGCTGTTCGACTGGACGGGTCATGACCTAACATCAAATAAACACGCCTACACTACCGTAACCATGGTTTGTCTTCACTTGATGGGATACATTTTAACCATCTTAATATTTTGAGGATACAATTGTCCAGGCTGTATAAATCTGGACATGGTATAAAATATCTTGAAAACAATTCAACTGAATGTAGTCAGCAATTACTCTCAGTCAAATTAGTTTCAAAATATTAAGCTGGTCTAGAGTTATTATTGTCTGTTGAAATTATTGTCTAGTGGCTGGCAGCAGATAAAGGCAGGCCAGTTAAAAATAATGTCCACAGAACTGTTATAAATATTATTGATCTGTGCTGTTTATGTATCAAATAACAACTAAGGAAAGTTTCCAAAGTTTCTGCTAAGTGTAGTACTGTACTGATTGAAATAAAGCTTCTTAGTTCTTATATTAGCATAATGGTGTATAACCATGCCATTTAAATATCTTAAACAATAGCTACAATAACCTTTAACAAACAAAAAAATCTTTATAAATTTTATAGTGCAAATGAGTGGAGTTGAAGACGAAAAAAATCAAAAAAATCAAAACAAATAAAAATGTTGATCTTTTCACCTTGATTTAATCATTGATTTAATCATGATTTAATCGATTTGATTAAATCAAAACAACCCTGATTTTTACTTTTTAATCGACATTCTGTTGAATATTTTGAAATTAATTTGACCGGGCACTGCTACAGCCTTAGGCAGCAAAAGCACCTAATCAAATTAGCTTCAGGATATGCAACACCTTACCTGTATAGTTACCTTGAAATTGGGATTCTGGGAAGTCGTGAATCAACGTATATAAATTGATTCCAACGCGCTGAAAGAATGGACAGAGCTTAGCTAGAAATGGATCCCACCTTTAAAATTGTGATGAACAAATTTGCTCATTAAACGGCCAATACCACTTAGCAATGTGTGATCATCCCAACATAGACCACTTGTAATAAGTGACCACATATCTTAGCATGAGCATTCAGATAGTTAGCTTTGCCCTGCCGGACACATGTCAACCCAATCGCAATGCACCGATTCTCTTATGGAAAGAGGGTATAAGTTATCCAACCTGTCACTCAATTGTTGATGTCATAATCAATTATCTCACATATAGGCTGACATCACAATTAAAATACATAATGAATGACATACCGATGGCTATCAGGAAAGTTGAGAAGTCCGTAAGCTGTGCGAATTGTATGTCTTTACAATTTAATAAACATTCTGTTGAATATTTTGAAACGAATTTAACTGTGCTGCTGCTATAAAATAATAAGGTTTAAAATATTCAACAGCTCACCTCTATAGTTACCTTGGGAATGGGATTTTGGGAAGTCATGGTTGAAAGTATATAAATCACAATGACGACGGCTATGAATATAGGCCTATCATCATCTCTTATTGTATTTTCATCGCCTCATGACATAGCTAGTCAAACGGGCCCCTACAGTGATCTAGAGCAATGTCAAATTGCATGCCATGAGGGGACAGTTTTTGATAATTTACCACTAGAATGACTCTCGAGACAGTCATTCCAGATTCCAGTGGCAAATCTGTGAAAAACGTCTTCTTTTGGCCTGCAAATGGGCATTCAATATCTAAATATTGTAACATTCTTCACCAAATTTAGACAGTAAAGGTTTAATATATTATGACGATAATACCAGGTACTGTGTCTGTTTCATTTTCCCCTTATGTATTATAGTATAAAACATTAGGCTGAACATTCAAAATAGTGTGTAAATTTCTGTTGTTATATCTCGTAGGGTGTGATTTTCATTAGTAATTTATTGTCCTTAATACTTCACTGGGAAAAGATCCATGCATGCAATTATTTAGCACTATGTATAGACAACTAATGGTCCGAATGTCCAGTCAAAACGGCTGTCAATCACATTGTAGTGGCTGGTTAGATACATAAATCAACAGAAAGGGTATGTATGTGCCAATTTAGTAATGCCTGCAATGTGTTCGGCCCAAAAAGTTGACCCATATGTTTAGATAGGTATATCTAAATATGCTAATGAATTATTGAGTTAAAAAATATTTACCATGAAGTAATTTAATTTGTTGTACACGATTTCATACCAAAAATTGGCTGAAACTTTAGCCAATTCAGTCTTCGTTGCCCTATTGTCTGTAAGTTATGCTCGGCCCCAGATTTTCACCCACATAAACTTGAGTTTAAAAAGTTTAATTTAGCCTAAATTACTTTCAGCTGTAAACAATATTATATCATATCATTGCTAGCTATATTCATAATTAAAACAAATTCTACAATGACATAATTCCATAGTCCGCAATTCCATACTGAAAATCGGCTTAAATTTTGGCAGATCAGTGATTTTCAATGCCATACGGTTTGCATTAAGTTCGGCCCATATTCGGTTAAAAATTCATATATATGGTCAGATCGGTATAAGAATACGCTTTTGAAGTATCAAGCTTAAAAATGTCTACCATGAAGTAATTTCATAGTACACAATTCCATGGCAAAAACCTGCACAAGTTTTGGCAAATCCATGGTTTTCGGTAACCTACTGTCTGTAATAAGTTTGGCCCCAAAATGTCAATAGATATGTAAATACGCTAATAAAATATCAATTAAAAAAATTCCACCATAAAGTAATTTTTTAATACGCAACGTTAGTAGTGACCAAAAGTCGTCAGATGCCAATAATTTACATACCAATATCCATGCACTCTGTTTGTAACCAGTTTTCGAACATCTAGTCATGCAGAACTCAATATATATATTATTATCTAGTGCTGTACAAAATATTACACAATTCTACCATCAAATAATATCATAATTGCCAAGTATGTCCATGTAGTTACTTCATCGGAATATGTCCCTACTGAAAGATAGTTGGTTCGCATTAGCCACAATCGGATAGATGTCAATATGTCCTGGCATATCGCTTGTAATAGGTTCGGCTCCAGAATTTCACCCATATGTTTACTTAGATATATATGAATGCGCTAATAAAGTATAGAGTTTAAAAAATTCTACTATGGAGTAATTTCGAAATACGCAATATAATCGCAACTTACAGTTTTCAAATGCTAATAATTTACTATATATTCAGTATCAGAATCTCTGTACTCGGTTTGTAACCAGGCCTTCTAACATAATATCATCCAGAACTCACTAGATATTGCACGATTCTATCATCAAATATTTCTTGCAATAATGTGAAAGTCTTTCTATATATCCTATAATTTAGCTCCAGATAGAATCTGAATTATCAAACACACACACACACACACCCCACACCCACCCCCACCCCACCCCAGAATTTACGCATATGGTCAACAAGATGGATGGAAAGATGGATGGACTGACCAAAATATTTGAAGCTCAACTAGAATTATAATAATCTCCGGCCACGCCATTTGCCATTGATACCTTGCATCAATATGTGTACTTGTGTTATCAGTGGTTGGGTTCAGTGTTACTGGACAGTATGTGATGTTTGTCTTAGCGAACCCTGTTTGAGCGGAAATCAGCGCATGGTACATTGTCCAATCAGGCACTGTTTAACATTCAAGCCATTCCATATCCATGGAAAACATTTTGAATGACATCATACACACCAAGATACAAGCCTGGTCGATTAACTTTGCTTCCATATATTCCATAGAACATATTTTGTACCATTCAAGATTCACCGTCCCCAGAAGATGACTTATGTCCTGACTGCTTCCGAGCAACATTTGGATAACTCGTGATTTTAAATTCAAGTTCATCAGATGTAATCGTCCGTCGCATAGTATCATGTCGTTTGGGAGCAAGCCCATAATTACCAACAGGTTCATGATTTGACTGTTGATAGAGGACCATATTTACAACATGATGCTGTTTTCCATGAATAGATTCACTGATACGATTAAAATTATCACCAGCTCCAGTTGTTTTGTTCCCAGGAATCATGTTGTGTGTCAAAATATTAGCATCTTGTTATCTTGTTCCTGCTCAGCAAGTGTCAATTGTACGTTGTATCCCATCATAACTAATACATTGTTCATGTCTGTTCATTAATGTAACCAGTTCAGAGGACTGTGCCATTTGGTGTGTGGCAATGCGGAGACCGACTTGTTTTCACATCTTACATTTCCCATTCAAACTCATATATATATATATATATATATATATATATATATATATATATATATATATATATATATATATATATATATATATATATATATATATATATATATATATATATATATATATATATATATATATATATATATATATATATTACATCTTGAGTACGGGAGAGAATATTCCTACGCAGTTTACGATTGTTTGGTCGCATTTGTTCAAAATTTACATCGCCGGGTACAACTGGATCTGAGGACAAGAGCCCGTAGAAAAATTGATATAGTTCATTGTTCACAATAACCTCGTCTTTTTCTAAACGGATAGCTTTCAGGATTTAAAGGTAGATGTTCAATCCCAGTACACAATTTTCTGAGATTTCTCAATATAAGCGCAGCATGGAACAAAATGATATCATGAGGACATTCATCAGTTGCCTCTATGTCAACAGACAGGTCTTTTCAAGCTGTATCGATTATAATATTCAACAGATATGCAATGCTGTGTTAATGGAATCCGTTAAATCTACTGAAGCATGCGTCAGAAAGGCAGGTTTATGAGGATGCCCTACATTCTGGAAAATCATGTCATAACAGTTACTCGTTACCCTAGATTTAAGGGTTTTGTGTCGGAATCTATGCGCGTTTTCTTCCTCCATGTACAGTTTCAAACAGTTTTCATACATAGATAAGACCTGGGTCATATCTAAAGCACTGTATTCTAACAGTTGAGCTCACACTAACTTTACAAACTCCTCAAATGCAGCAGCATATGGGTTTTCTTGTGTTGCCGATGGTCTCTTTTTCTTAACATAAGGATTATGACAGTTTGTATGATATCGAGCTTCTAGTGGGAATAGTTTTGAAGTCACCACTAATATGCCAAATCAGTTATTCATCATTTATTCAAGACTGCTTGATCTGCAATAGTTTTGTAACCAATGCCCCCAAATAACACAGCTTACTGGACCGATGCTGAGCCGATACCGTGCCGATACTTTGAGCATTGGCCCGGTATCGGCCAGCACCGGCCCAGTAAGCTGCGTTATCAGGGATCACTCGTGACCATAATTAGTTGTGTATTGCCTTTGTTCTATTTGCATATTTGTGCAGATTTTTTTCTAATTAAATGCTTCGCTAGGAAAGGACAAAGCTGCCGTTGAAATAATAGTGGACTGCGTTGTGGAGCCATGCACATTTTCACGTGCTGTCAGATTTGCCTCACTTGTGAACGACAAGTAACAGTTTTTATGCAACTTTTATTCAGGAGTGCTTGACTCAGATTTAGCGCATGCCCTTTGCCATTGAGCAAGTGCTTTACTCGTTCATACACAGAATACACTCCTAATTCTTTACATCTACACAAAGCACTGCGAAAAGATGGCAATCCAGAGGCACTCGTACGTAACTTATCATACACGTATTTCTGACATAATACATAGCATCATATCACATATTATGCGTTTTACTAGGATTTGTGAGAACCTGGAATTTTAACGTGCTTGAATCAGCAATTTTTCTGAAACGTAAAAAGAGATGAATATGAATATGGAGTCAAATCATACCAACAGACAGAATCTATGTAATAGAGAAAAATGTAGAACTTCAATTAAACATGTCTATAAAAGCCACCTGCTTTTGGGCCAAAATGCAATCGTTCTTAAAGACGTGTGGCTAGTAGACCACACGCCTTATAGAAGGACCACTTAAGTCTGCCTCCATAATCTTTTTAGCATAGAAAATAGACAGTATTAAGCGACCGCCTGCCTTTAGTGACACTTCTTGATGACATATTGCATGTCTATTAAACAGATTTGACTGTATTATAAGCACTGACTTAAAAAGCGTATCCAGAAAGTTGCAATACATATAAAGTTTTCATTCCACCCACCCACCCCCTTATGGGTTACACATAAGTATTATATACTCATACACTCATCAGAAATTTCATACCAAGTCAGGTGTGGGTGGCTAGGATGGTTATTTGCCACGCTGAGATGACAGTGAATGGGAAAGAATACAAATAAAAACATTCTAGAATAACTATGTCAGAAGAAATACTGGCAAACATCGTCAGGATTTGATTGGAATAATATGCATATTCGTAGGCACAAAGGGAGGGGAGGGGTCAAGCGGTGGCAGTCTCTCACATTTTTCATCTCCGATAGTGTGTCACCATAGCGGCCCTTAGGTTTTGCCACCCCAACCCATAGTTTAGCTCCACCCCCTTCCACCATGTCAAAGGACGCTCCGACACCCATGATAATGACACATAAAGCATGGCACATGTTAGAAGGGATACGGAATGGAAGGATGGTCGAAAATCGCTGTTCGGTAACCTCAAGGACTGGACAGGACAAAGTGAAGAATAATGCAAACACATAGCGACGATTTTCCCTATTCAAACACAACACTGTAAAAAAGGTACGGCAATAGACATATGTTTGGATAAATTACCATTCGCCAATAATATGTGCCTGTTTATCAGCATGTTGGTAAAATATTTTGTAAAAGACTGCTTGTGTTGTAACAACATCTCATTTTACGCAAGACTGTGTGCAAACATGCTCTTAATAACACGTTGCCACTCTGTCGTTAACTGCGCAAAGACACGATCCAGTTCGGAGCCATTTAACACGTTAAATAATGGAATATAATTAACATTGCTTTCAAGGTCTACGGACAATTGAACTAAATCGTAATTTGGATGTGGGAGTAATATCATAATAGTTTTGATAATAAAGATGGCAATCGTGACACGACTCCAGTCCTCGAGATAGGCGCAATGGATACGCATGCCTTTGTGAATATACAATCTCAGAAACATGATACGTCACGATGTAATCCAATTATGCTTAAGAAGTAACCGCATCGCTTTTGAAATGGTTGAAGGAACTTATTTAATTGCCGTGTTCGGATTGACTCTATAGACATAGCGCGCTGCGAATATTAACCATTTGAACTCCAGAGATGAAATTTGAAAAATTGTCTACAATTTACTAAATTTAATATTCTATAGAATATTTCTAAATTATTTTGATTGGCAGCTGTTTCTTTCTAAGACAGCCATTCAATCGAATTTGCTTCATAAAATTCAACAGCCAATCTATTTCATTGTGTGGAAATTGAGATTCTGGAATCACATGGTTCAAATAGTATAATAATACAATTTAAAATCTCAGGAGGGACACGAAAAGTGTATATATATGGTCGTTTATGCCCATAAGGAGACATTTTACATTTACCTTTTCACCAACCAACGTGGCATTATCATCAATCCCAGTCAGTAAAAATTACGTCAAGTAGTTCATCACATATCTGAAGCTGACAACAAAACATAGATCTTGTGAAATTCTACAGATAAGATTTAAGCAATTATGAATAAATTAAACATAATGTTAGCTGGTGCCTATGCTCTGGCTATCTTTGCTTTGACCATGAGTCTGCCTGTTCAAGATATAGGTGAGTCACCGAGTCCTTGTACTGGTAAACCCACTTTGGAATTGCTGGCACACACCCTCCTTTCCTCCTCATTCCTTCTTCCATCTATCCTTCCCTCCCTTCCTCCGTCCCCCTCCCTCCCTCACACACTCCCTATGTCCATCCCTCATTCTATCAACCACCCACCCCCAGCCACGCTCACTCACTACCACTTACCCTTCCCTCCCTCCCTCCATCCATCACACACTACACCCCATCCTTTCCTCCCTCAGTCAATCATCCATCCACCCACCCACCCACAAACCCACCCACCCATTCAATTACCCGCCCAATGGAACCACCAACCTACCCATCCAAGCAAATCCACACACCCATCCACTTACCAATACACCAATCACCACACCACCCACCTGTCCGCTCGCTCGCCCGCCTGCCTGCCATCCGCCAGCCAACTGCCTGCCTGGCCGACCACCCGTCACCCACACACGCACCCACTTAACAGCCAGACACTGACGCACACACTCGCTTTCATGCACACCCAAGCGCCCGCCTCCACCCGCCCAACTGACCGACATCTTGCCCGCTCACTTACTCACTCGACCACCCACCGCCCAACATATTACTCCAAAACTACCCACTTATTTACTTATTCATTGTCTCACAGGTCCTTGTGAAAATAGATTATCAGGAATCTTCCAGCATCCAACAAAGTGCGCTCAATATTACAACTGCTCAACTATGTCTAGCCTATTGTACACGAGTGACAACTATCTAGATGAGTGTCACTATCCAAAGTTGTTCAGTATGACCACGGGCAGATGTGAAGCTTATAAGGATGTCGATTGCGGCTCCAGAGTCGAGGCGAAGAATCCCTGTAAGTAGAATAGATCACAGTTAGCATTGTCCATCATCAGCCACGTCATCCATATCTTCGATAAGGAAAGGTATACTCTTAATTTCTATAACACGCACTCTGTAAAGTTGTGGGCATTACTGATTTAGCAAGGATGTACATTGCCTCCTCTTAGAAACTTATGTTGTTCATCTATCCCTTTATGGACCATTCTCTAGCTAAGCTCCACCCACGCCTCGCTCGTGTTGGAATCGATCGATCACTGAACTCCCTGACTATCTATTTTCAGAGAACTATACAGGTAAGTTGTTGAATATTTTGAAACTAATATGACTGGGTGTTGTTGCTGCCTATGGCCTATGGCAGCAACAGCGCCCTGTCAAATTAGTTTCAAAATATTCAACAGAACGTTTATTAAATGGTAAAGACATACAATTCGCACAACGTGTTGAACTATTAAGCGTTAAAGACGGACTAAATCGAGTCATTCATGTCATAATTAATTTTGACGTCATCCTATACGTCACTTAGTTGATTATGACTTCATATGATGCCAGATGATAGATGGCTAAACCGCAAAGGTCCATTCATTGCTTTAGAAACTAAATTATCCTTCGGCGTGACTAATTTCGTAATTCTGCTTCTCATTATTCTCTTTCCTTTGTCTGGCACCGCTTTCTACCTTCTTCTTGTCTAACACACTTGCAAACTCTGATAGCCTTACGTCTTGTCACCACCAGTACATGTGCAATGAGACATCATGTGAGAATAGTGCTCAGAGTCTCCTCCTCTGCACAGAATCCACAGTTCTCCACTTCTGTCAACCATCATTTCTTCATCTTGTCTTGCATTGTAGGGCTGGCCATTGCGTAAATGGCACAAGGGCCCATCCTGCTCCGAGCATCCTTTTACCATCCCTGGACCCTCTGGTCCCGCTCCAGTAATTTGATGACATGTCCCCTAAAACATCCCCAGTCCTTCTCTGTTGTCTTGGGAAGGAAGAACGCTTCTCAGCAGAAACTGAATTCATAACGGTTAACTTCTCCATACGTCATCCCATGCAATATGATTGGATCTCACCCCGTCATGTCATGCATGCATTCTCAGTCCTTAGTAATTCATGCTACCACAACTATCTTTTCTTTACTTCGAACATCTCGCTGAATTAACTATTACCTCTCAATAGTGGAATGCAGTTTGTCGATTACGTATTGACGTCATAGTCAATTACGTCACACATAGGTGTCCAGTGTCACAATCCACAATCATAATCAACAGAAATAGTCGGCCATACACCTGAAATAGTCTGTCAGGTTATACGAATTGTAGGAAGAGATGCTACTCTCATCTCAAAACTTGTATTATTCTGATAAATTATGGTTTATAGATTCCACATCATTGATATCCTGTCACAGTCCCTTATCTGGTATCACAGTTATCTGCTTTGCAATATCGCGTAAATGTTGAACAGTTAGCGCTGCCATCTTTTCTCTTCAAGCAATAGTGTGTGATGTCATGTAAGTGCCAATGCATTGTAATTTTTATTTTGTACTAATCATCTTGTTGAATATTTTGAAACTAATTTGACTGGCGGTTGTTGCTGCCTATAACAGCAACAACTTCTAGTAATATTAGTTTCAAAATATTCAACAGCTTACCCGCATGATTGCTTTTATATAACATTGCCAACCCGTAGCAGGCCTTGACTGAGAGTTTATACCGCGGCAGACACACTAGGTTTTTTTTCTGATTGGTTGAAAAGTAAATCATGACAGCCATCATAGGCTGCAGAAATGTATCAACATTTAGCTACTAAACTACGAATATCTTTCGTTGTCGGCACGATAAAACGCTAAAATGACATGGATGTGTTCTAGTTGGGCATTCTGCTGAATATTTTGAAACTAATTTTACTGGGCGCTAGGCAGCAACAGCACCCAAGCAAATTAATTTCTAAATATTCAACCGCTTATCTGTATAGGTGTATGTAAATTGAGATTCAGGAAGTGCAGGGATCGATCGATCCCAACTCAGGCAAGGCGTAGGCGGAACTTAGCTAGATATGAGCGGGCACAGCCAAAACTGAATTCCTCCATCGAATACTGCGGAACAGTAGCAGCTTCTCTCATATATTCAGCCTATTGCTGAATGGCCTTGACACACTCTACCCACCACATCTCGATTCTCTGCTCGATCAATGGTTTCGGCCCCTTCCACTTCTTTGGCTACCTTATTATGACTCCCGTGTCTCCAAGCTTTTCATCTCTGAAGCCATACAGCGTGATCTGTGCCCTTACATTGGTAGGCCTCCACCCTCCTCCAACAGATATAACTTTTCCATTTTATCCTTCGACCATATGACGTTATAATCAACTACGCGGCGTGTATGATGACATTATACTCACGACGTCATGAATGATTCGCTATAGCCCGTCTTTAACGCTTAATAGTCCGACACGTTGTACCTTATTCTGGACTCAAGTTTTATAGACAGCGTTAAATTTATAGGTATCTGACAATTACCTGTTATGCAAATTTAATTTCGCAGGCGATTATCAGAGGAACCAATGTGGCCTCAGCAGTCACTGCAAGCCATGCTCTGACCGCTTTCCGGACTGTACAGGAATGGCCGATGGCCTTCTCGGGTGGAGAGAATCTCGTCACATCATCCTTTGCAAGCATGATCGCCTGATCGGGACGTATGCCTGTCCAAGCGGACGTATCTACCACACATTGCATCGCAAATGCGTCGATGCCGAAGATTATTTCCGAAACAAGCAATAGTAATAACCAGAAATGTCAAGGGACATAAATCGGTCTACAATAAATCGTATTTCTGATAGCTTTACAATAATAGTATGGAGTTCTATCTGCTTAAAGGGATACTTCACTCAATGACATTTTACTTGTGATCACCACCATTTAGTATGGTAACCCATTATGACGCGATGCCACATCGTCTCAGATGTAACAAATTCGCGATGAATTAATAACTATGTAATTGATTATTTTTAAAATAATGTACAGTAAGCTGTTGCTAGTTGAGGGATATAGTGTAGACAGACACATTTTAGATGAATTAAACCCAAGCTCTTCAACGGGATGGTTCAGCCACCCCTATAATTCCAAAATCGCTCATGTTACACACTCTGTGATTTGATAATAAGATCTGTAATCATTCCAAATTCCAGATTATAATAGCCAGCTGAGCCCCAGTTGCTTCCTTATATATTTAAAGTTTTTCTGGTTTTTTAAAACCACTTAGATGTAATTTTGGCTCCAGGAATATAACTGTTTATTTTAATATGAAAGGAACATGATATAATACGACAAAATAGGCAATGTAACGTGCGTTAAAGACACAAGACTTCAATCAATACATTGTAATATTTGTGTTGGCCCCCATTTTATACATTTGATTCACGGGGATAGCTTCAGGTCGGAACATACGCCATGGGTGTCTGGAACCTGTCGCTTGGATGTCCGAAACATCCCTCTTAACGTACATTCTCTGTTGTATCCGTTTTAATAATATGTTTCATGCCTCACTTTAAATTGTCATTCTGTGATATTGTTATACATTAACACCTCTTAATGGTCAATTTGGTCAAAAACAACACCTGCAGCGATCTTGGGAAAGGTCCTTCTAAAGGCTAAGAAAAGAATATTTTTGAAAATTTAACACTGGAATGGCTGGCTCGGTAACCGAGCCATTCATTCCAGTGGTCAATTTTCAAAAATACTCTTCTTGGTCTGCAATTGGACACTGGCTAAGCAGAAATTTGGATTTTCTTGACCATTACACTTTTGAAGAATGTCCATTTGAAGGATAACAGAAATCCATTTTTTTTTTGTAAATTTACAGCAAAACTCTTTTTGGCTGTAAAAAAAAATTTCCTTGAAATGTATTGGCAATTAAATGGTTAATTGAAATAAATAGTATTTCGAGCGCTTTAATGCGCTGTTGACACAAGGGGGGTTAATATAATGGAAATATTAATTTAAAGGTCATATTTGGAGAAATCCCTTTTATGTACAATTTTGCAAGTATTTAAGGCATTATTGTATAGTAATAATAACAAACCAACTGTATGTGTCTAACATTCACCAAATAGATAATATTAAGCCGCGAAGTCTGCGTATGATCGAATGCACGAAATTACGTACTGACTTACCTCCCTTGATTTTGAGCTCTTCAGAGTCAATAATGACAAGCTATTATACCGTAACGTTGAATACATGCAGCTTCGTTCAACTTGGGGAATCGACGGGCCTGCATATTTTCACATTGATGCAAAGCATATTATTTTGAGAAATTACCACAGGGCGATAAAACAAGCATTCCGTGTGATGGAAGCACATAAATAGTAGCAGATGAACGAATTCATAGGAAGACTGACGTCAATGAAACCTTATAGTAAACAAACAATTTTGACAGTCTTCGACGCGTAAGCTATCCAACGTAAATTTGTGCACTGTTAATAAACGTAGGCCTATATCTAAATATGACAATTTAGTTCATCTTACCCACCTGTTATAAAATATTATTGTCACGTTTTTTGCGCATCTTCACTCATATATGTGCTTTTTCAGTATACACGACAATTGTACACACTCAGGGCCAGCATTTGTCTCTAGTAGCGTGGAGTATCCAGTTTCGGGGCGCCTAAGCAGAAATTGCTAATAATTTTATAAATACCATAAATATTTAAAAATAAATTGGCTTAATTTGTTAGTGACTTTATCCCTTATCTAGCGCCAAGTTAGAAGAAAATCCCAGAAAACGAAATGTCAAAACACAGCGCCATTAGGCGATGACCTACTTCAAAACAGACGAAACCGATGGTATCCTGTTTCGGTGATACCCGTACAGGCTCGCACAAATTTCTGTTTTTAGACAATCCAGCTACCATATGGAGCAAAAAATGCTGAGGTTCTTAGTCGTCAGAATGGAGAAGTGTTTTATTGTCATTTTCTTGTTTTTTCTCGGGTGATGGTGGTGGACATTTTCCTCAGACTTGGAGCTAGTTGTGAGGGCTTGACTAAAGCATCAAATGCAAATGTGCAAAAGATATTGAATAAAATTATACTATGCATATACTCCTTGATTTTGATAATGTGCTAAGAACAGGCACTGCGCTGTTGACTTTTGAACCACCCTGTCCAGTTGGATTTTGACATTGATCACGTGGTATAAATAAAACAGATGATGGGGAAGAATTTGCAATATTTGAAGAACATTTTTTTAAAATTTAAAATACAATGCTTTAAAGGCATGTGATAAAAAGTAATAAGAAAATCGGCAATTTTTCACATGCTAAAGTTGATTTTGTGCTGACTCAACATTGTAATGTGAATTTTGAGGGGAAACGCGGTAAGTGTTACCAATACTTACCGTACTGGTTGATTACAAACTTATGACGTAACGAGAACTTGTGTTGTTACACAGCGCATGCGTAACGAAAGCTCACCGAAACTAGAGCCTCGCCGAAACTGGACACTCTACGATACGTAAACCTACAAATTACTCCAGTAAAAGCGTTGGAGAGTGATGTTATGCGTAATTAAATGTATACGGTAGCTACATTACATTCAAAGAATCCTCGCCCACATACATATAGGATACGCACGCATGTGTAGGCCTGTGTTTAGAATGACAGGAAACATAAGTGGCAATGTGTAGGCCCGACCACAGGTATTTTTGGCATAATTTTTGCAACTGAATGCAGAGTTATTTGCTTGTTCAAGTAGCTTAATCACGTAGCCTATGAGAAGTCCACCACCCTCCCCCTCCCCCACCCCCCACCCATTACCCACCCCGGTCACTCATTGCTGGCATAATGTATATCCCTAAATGATGTTGTAATCAATGCTTGTTAAAAAATTGATGTTTTAGATTGTCACAAATAGTTTCGCTCAAGTCTACAGGAGATTTAATTATATAGGCCTATAAAATGTATCCAATATGGGCATAGCTTTCTACAGTCTTAGACTTAAACAAATCAATTGATTGCGATACCTTAGGCCAATTCGGATCTACCGGTGGATTGCATTTGGTGTGTGTGTTTGCGCATGCTTACGTGCTTGCATGTATGTGGTTGGTGGGGTGGGGTGGGTGGGGGCGTGGTGGCTGGGATAGAGATACATCTGGAAAATCATAACATATTCTGCTGAATTATAGGCGCAGTTTGGATACAAAATAGATATGTTGTTTATCAAATGGAATGCAGGAAATGACTTCGCATAGCATCAGAATTTTCAGGGATAAAAAGCAGCCCCCCCCCCCCCCATATCTCCCCAAATGGCCATTTGGAGGGAACACGCCCTCACTCACAGACCCTCTCCAATATTGGACTAACTCAATAATAAAGTCCTAGATCTGCGCTTGACGGCCATCCCATCAATACTGGATGTAGCAAGATATAGTGTCGTAAAAATACAGTATCTACAGAATCACACTGAGATATTTTCTCGAAGCAGTTCTCATCTAAAAACGGGGTTTTCGTGACAGATATTCATATTTAAATATGGCATCCGCGTTATTATAAACTTCTGACTAATGTCTACCGGGAATATCATTGAGATCATTGCCTATTTCAAAATTCATTGCTAAATACAATAGAATGAAAAAGTTACCCTGGTTGAAAAGTGTTGCCTGTATTAGCTTTGCTTAGTGGTTGTTCCACTATGACGTCACAGCTGCTTGGAATTCAAGGGAGGTAATTCATGACGCGATATTCTAAAACTATGTGCTTTATCGGCAATAAATAAAAAAATATGCCATGCATTAGCAAATTGATAACAGCTATATGATTTGGAAGGACTGGATATATTATAATGTCTTAAAATACACTCTCCATATATGACCTTTAAGTGCAAAATACGAAATACCTGATGTTTAGGAGAGTTTTGGACATTTACAGCACTCTACTACACACTGTCGCATCACTATTAGAGATAGCAGTTTTATAACATACTTGTAAACAGTAGAAATATTCGTCATCACATGAATAATATTTTCAATTTCCCTTATACAAGTGGTTAGGCTAATTTCTAGGTGTGTCCTGAGGGAAGTTGCCTTGCAATTATCATGGAATTTTATGTACAGTCGAGGTCGCTGTGAGCTAGACTAGTAATTGCTATGTAAATTGTGTTTTATTTTATTGTTGTCGGATAGTGGGTCACTGTGACCTCAGGCCAGCCTGTTGGTTATTTTAATAGAGCCATGTATAGTCAGTAGGTGTGTTTTAACTTTTGGGCCTCCTTCTGGACGCCGGTCTGGAGTTTTTTCAGACACCGCCTATGAGGCTGAAGGCTTTTGTTTCGGTGTTTTTGCACTGAGCCATATATATATGTGTGTGTGTGTGCGTGCGTGCTTTGCGTGCGTGCGTGCGTGCGTGAGTGCGTGCGTGCGTGCGCGCGCGTGCGTGCGCATGCGTGTGTGTATCATTTATTTTACCAATAAAAATAGGATGACCTTTGTTAAGGTTGTCAGAACCACCAACCCTATCACATACAGAGGTGGTAGGAGGTGAGTATCTCTCCAAATAGATATGCTATGCTCGTATAAGTGAAGTTAAAAAATGAATCTTTCAAGTAGTCAATGCTCATATCGCAAATGAGTTAACTCCCTTGGCGCACACGACCAGCTATGATTACGCAATTTATTTTCCTGGCAGTATAAACTTTATATTTACTATATAATCTTTTATTAATACATTATCGTTATTACCCTCGCCCTGTAAGAGGAAGGGGGCCTTGCACTCGGGTCTGTCTGTACGTGCGTGTGTGATCTGATCAAATTTGGATCAAATTGTAACACCAGAAAGGAAAGTGTTGGGTGTTAAGTGTCACTTCCAGACATTAACCGTGATCCAGAAAAACCTGGATCTGTATGGTATTAAATAAAATCTTTTTTATCTATGGACATCTCGGAAACTTCTTGTCTGATTTGGCTCAGATTTTGGCACAAGAAATGATGTGACAGTATTCTACAATGTTGGGCACGATGCAAAAAATCGTGAAAATCAGACAAATCCGGAAAATCCAAAAAGGTTTTACAATGCGACAAACACAACATGGCGAGGGTCTGTAAGCTTTGATTGCTCGTTTTTATGCAAATTTATTGTTTCTGTTAGTGTGTATGTTGTTATTACTCTCTCTCTCTCTCTCTCTCTCTCTCTCTCTCTCTCTCTCTCTCTCTCTCTCTCTCTCTCTCGCACTCTTTCCTTTCCTCTCTCCTTCCCTTCGTCCATCGCTCCCTCCCCTACACCACTCCCTCTCTCTCTCCCTTCCCTACCTCCCTCCTCACCCCTCTCTCTTGCCCCACCCCTCCCTCCCCATCCGCCAGCTCCACCCACCCCTCCATCTCTCTTGCTCTCCTCTCCCTCCCTCCTCCCTCATCCCTCCTTCCCTCTCTCCAGCCCTCTTGCTCACTCGCTCGCGCTCTCTCTCTCTCCTCCCCCACTCCTTCGCTCTCTCTCCCCCTTCCTCTTTCTCTCTCTATCTCTCCATCTCCCCCCCCCCCCCCCCGCAACATGTTCTCCCGATCCACTTATCCGCTAGATCCCTCTCGCTCCCCTCTCCCTCCCAGCCCCTCCCTCCCTCTCCATCCAACTCCTGTCTTCTTTCACACATTAACTCGCTCATTTATATGTTCATTTTCAAATTGAATATCGCTTATATAGCTTACATATTAATTTGATTATATGCGCGTCTGTATCGATACACGTTTGCTGTCATCGTACTAACATACGTCCACTCATATAGCTTCGCTGTTCGTGGATTCGAAACGGGAGCGGAGTGGGAGGGGAGGGCGAGGCCCTTGCAATAGGACGATGGTTTGTCACCAACTGTCAAATACTACCTTAGGCGAGCCCCGTGCAATAGGACGATGGTTTGTCACCAACTGTCAAATACTATCTTATGAATACGATGAGACATGACCGAGTGTGATCTTTAACACTTTTGTGTGTGGTACAGGAAACATTCCGAAATTTACTTTGGCGACCTTATTAAAGATGTATGGATTATCTTTGAGTGGCCATCGATGCATGGAGCAAAAGGTTCGCAACCGCCCATTTTGAAATGTGTAACCCAGCACATTTTGTCAGTGTCAATGGACCTTTCCACTTTTAGCTATGTCCCGCCCATCTCGATCTAAGCACCACCCACACTTCGCCCGTGTTGGTTCGATCGACCCCTGAATCCCCTGGCTATCAATTGCCAGAAAACTATTCAGGTAAGCTGTTGCATGTGTTGACACTAATTTGACTGGGTGCCGTTGCTGCATATGGCCAATTTAGTTTCAAAATATTCAACAGCATGTTTATTAAATAGCAAAGACATACAATTCGTACAACGTGTCGGACTATTAAGGGTTAAAGACGGCTTATTTGGAATCACTCATGGTGTCAGCATACGCGTCACTTAGTTAATTATGACGTCATATGACGTCAGATGATCGATGGATAAACTTGGATAGGTCCATTATGCAAATCATACATTAACTGTTTATGTATGAATTGTATGGTCGATAGTGATCATGTATGATTTTAGTAGGCCTATTTTTCATGATAATTAAATATGTGCGTGATTATCATGGTAAGTTGAGTAATGGCGATGACTTTGGTCGAGTCACACGTCTCAGATAAGTGGGGGCAAATAATAAAATTAATTTTCTCTGAAAACTCATGTAGACTTTTAAATTTTCATGCAAAAGGTAGATACACATTGAATGAACCTGCAGCCAACCGTATGCCAGTATTCACCTTGCGCAATACAGGAGATACCTTCTGGAAGCGTATACATTTAAAAACTTCTTCAGAAAGGGGCTCATTTAGCTGACTGGCCTAGGGCCAGCAGACTATAAATACTCCCCTCACCAGAGGACTAGGGCTGTCGCAGGGTGTGTAGGTATGACGTCATCGGCGCATGGCCAGTGATATCTTTCCCGCAGTGTTCGAACTCCACTCTTATGAGTCTTATGGGAAGTCAGTGTGGACAATGGATGGGCCCGGTATTAAGGCTGCATGGTATGGCATAATGTCAAACCGGTGACGGTGTAATTTTCAAACCCGCGCGAACCGTATATCGGTTTTATAGGGCGGGGTGGGCCTAGGGATGGGTGGGTATAATTATTGTATGTAATATTTTTTCAGATAAGCATGTAGCAAGTTTTACTCTACGTGTGTTGTCTGGAAGTTTTGACACACAATTCACGCTTAAGACTTACTTTCTTTATAATCATCATGAATAAGGTATATAACATTCATTTCTGTGTGCGGCAGTAATTGTTAAAATCTAGCTTCTTACTGACTAACCATAATTTCGATTAATTCTAATGTGCAACACGTATCGTTTGCTTAATCATCACGCGTTGCTGAGCAACGGGACATTTACCTTAATGTGTGTTAATCAATTAAAGTGTGTGCTATTATTTTTAGACTGCTTGTTGAAAATTGTTGGTGTCACGGACAGAATAAACGTTCAATTAATTACTCTCATTTTAACATTTTGATGCCAAGCGCCCAACGATTCATATCGTTTGCAACGGTTAGACATCCCGGTAATGATGAGTTTGCCCCCCCCCCCCACTTAAGTATATGACGTCATAATCAATCCCGTCACACGTAGGGTGGGGTCACAATCAAAATGCATAATGAATGATGTATCTAGCGCCGTCATGAACTTTGAAAACACCTTCAAGTGTACGAATTCTATGTCTTTGGTGGATTTACTATTAAATAAACATTATGCTGAATATTTTGAAATTAATTTGACTGGGTGCTGTTGCTGTCACCAAGTCTAATTAGATTCAAAATTAAACAGCTCACCCGTATAATTACCCTGAATTTTGGAATCTGGTAATTAAGGTTTCAAAGAATATATCGATCCCAACACGCACAACGCGTGGGTGTAGCTTTATGAGCTTGGCTAGAAATACGCGGGGCGTAGATAGAAATGGATCTCTCTGAGGCCTACTTCACCAAGCTACAGCTACCAACAGAGTGCATACGTCTCAAATTGCTGTCTACATTAGCCCCGCCTATTCTCGAAGCACAACCGGTATGGTTAGGTCCAACAGAGATAATTTATTTATCTACATATTCTGTTCAAAGCAACGATAACAAAATAACAATTCAAATATCTGTGAGATACTTCATCAGACTTCATAGACCCACTTTATTCACCACCACCACCACCACTACCACCACCACCACCACCACCAACAACAACAACAACAACAACAACACCTCCCACCTCCACCTGCTCCTCATCTACCGCCACCTCCTCCACCTACCCCTCTAGAACCACCACCACCTCCAGAATCACCTCCCCCACCTACACCTCCACAACTATCATCATCATCATCATCATCATCATCATCATCATCATCATCATAACCACAACCACAACCACAACCACCAACATCAACACCACCGCCACCACCACCACCACCACCACCACCACCACCACCACCACCACCACCACCACCACCACCTCTTCCTTCTCATCCACCACCACCTCCTCCACCTACACCTCCAGAACCACCACCACCTTCAGGACCACCACCACCTCTAGAACCACCTCCTTCATCTACACCTCCACAACAACCACAACCACAACCATCATCATCACTATCATCATCAGCATCACCATAACCATAACCATAAGCACAACCACAACCACAACCACAACCACAACCACAACCACAACCACAACCACCAAAACCAACACCAACACCACTGCCACCACCACCACCACAACCAACATCAGCAACATCAGCACCACCACCACCACCATCCATCCATCCACGCTCCACCCTCCACCATCCACCCTCCACCCATACACCATCCACCCTCCACCATCCATCATCATCTACAGTAGGCCTATCTAGTAAATAATGGACTAGTTCTCCCAGCCTTTCGATGGGCATCGTCAGGGATGAAAAAAATCGCTGTTGAGAGATGAATGAGGCACCACTGCACCATGCAGCTAGTTTACTTTGAGATGTGTATTTCTGAACATCTTCTTCACAATACATAGACGGTAGCTCATGGAAACGAAATCCCAGATTTGAAAGGAGTCTGGAGTGATTTCATCAATTCCCCCGCGTAACGCCTTGTGGTATATGAATATCGTCTCTAAAAAGTTCTTACCAGGTATGATAGTTCTTAGATTAATGTATGAGACGTGAAACATAACAGTTTTACTTTATGGTAAATTAAACAAATTCACTTAGCACTAAATCTCCGTTTGTTATTTCGTTCCAAAGCCTTTATAAGCCATAGGTAACAACAGCCCCACAATCAAATTAGTTTCAAAATAATCAACAGAGTTCATTTATAGTTACCTTGAAATTGTGATTTTGATAATTAAAGGTTCAAAGTATATAAATCGATTCCAACACACGTATAAAATGGGCGGGACTAAGCTAGAAATGGGCGGGACTAAGCTAGAAATGGGCGGGACTAAGCTAGAAATGGGCGGGACTAAGCTAGAAATGGGCGGGGCATAGCTAGAGATGAATCCCTGTATTTCATCCGTTTAAGCCATGCAGAAAAGATGCACAGATTATCATGACAAATACCGGTGTTTCGCTTTGGATATTATATCAGGCTCAGTTGCTATTTTGATGCTCTGTAGTGACAGACGATTCTCACATTTATAGCGGAATGAATAATTTAACTGGGTGCTGTTGCGTTGCTGCTATTCAAAATATTCAACAGAATATTTATAAAATAGTAAAGACACAATTGGTACAATAACGCTTAGTCCATCATCAACTAAGCGTTCGTGACAAACCTACATGTATCTATACCATTAATGACGTCATTGGTCATGGCGTCAGCACACACGTCACGTAGTTGATTATGACGTCATATGGTGGATGAATAAGCTGGAAAGGTTCATCTTCATCCGGCGTAACCTTTAAACCATAAACCTGAACTCCTATGAAAACCAATACTGTGCTTAAGTTATCATTTTGGATCAAAGCTATTTACCTATTTAGAAAATGTGTTGTCTAAATTGACTCCCTATCTATATGTAGGTCAGGGCTGCTGGGGGAGGTCTATCATGTCCATTTACGACAAACTAAATAATTAATCATGAATTTATGATAACTTTACTTGGTGGAGCAATGATTACGCGTTACACAGATTAGTTATATATGGTGGCTTGGAGCCATGTCACCACGATAGAAACATCTTCTTAAACCCTTTAATGACTAAATTTGTTGGAAAAATTTAAATATTTACTTATTGAATATCCATTTGCAGGCCAAGAGAAAACTATTTTTGAAAATTTACCACTGGAATGACTGGCATTCCACTGGTAAATTTTCAAAAATGGTCTTCTCTTGGCCTGCAAATGGACATTCCCCGTGACCATTGCAGAGGCCGGTTTTGGCCGGCTTCGTCCTTAAAGGGTTAACCCTACCGAACTACACCTCAAACTACACAGAACAACGGTGATTCCTGTACTTCATGTCATCTTGCGTCAAAGAGAACGGGCCACAAATAGGGCCGTCAGTTGGCTGGACACGATCAATTCTCAGCTGTACAGAACATTTCTGACCAGGACACCTCGTCACAAACAGCAAGCAGCAATTCTGAGGATTGTGTTACATGGTTAGCTTTACATTTTTTACAAGTTTACACACACAGTTTTTACAATAAAGTCTTCAAAGGACAGATACGAAGCAATACGGTTTTTTAGCGTTACATTATTACGGTCAAGATTGCCATAAAGTTAAATTTGCTAGAGCGCCATCGGGTTACTTCGAGATCATAACCGGGGTACTGACAGTATTATTTTGATTATAGCTAGTATTTGCTATGCAAGGTACTGTGACCTGCTCACATATATAATGGCTACTTTATCATCGATGTCCGTTATAAACACAGGTTTTATTTGACTGTACATAATATGGCCAATTACACAAAATGAGATATTCGAAGCGGATATCGTTTATTCCTATTGAGGTATATATTTCCCTGTGAAACTTCCAACCTATGAACAGAATTATACCATACAGACCGCAATTCTCCACTATATATTAAGCATAAGCTGATCAAATAATATACGTAATTCACTCAAACGTGCCTATAATGGACACCTGCTCTTCGGACCAAAGGATGTTGTTTCTTTACGACAGGATGTTGCGAGACCACCGAAGTTAAAGAATCTAAACCTGTCTCCAAAACATATTTTGTATAGAAAATGAGATGTAGTGTCCGACCACCTGTCTTTAGTGACCGGTTGATGATGAACCATACAATGCATGTTCCGTTATAGGCATATGTGACTGTTCCAAGGATTGTGATGCTATTTAGATTCCGAAACAAAGGTTTTATAATACATTAGTCAGTATCGTCCGTTTCGAACGGCTACTCATGCATCAAGATCTGCCCTACATCACGACACTCACACACGTCTGTATATGGCAACTGTTGTTCGAGTCACCCTCACGACGTTCTCGTGCAGCCAATCATGGCTTTGTCAGAGCCTCGAGAACTGGATCGCTTGCACATTTTAACAGTAGACCGCCTCGAGTCTGGCATCCGCTGACTCCCAGTAGTAGTCACAATGAAAAATTCGGTTGTCTGTATGTCTTTCTCGATTCTAATACTATCTAACTATCGCTCACGATTCTCTGTGATGATCGGGTCTTCGGTGAGTTCGGGAAATGTGGTCTTCCTTTCTCTAATGATTATCTTCAAAACAAAACATAACACTTTTGCAAATTTAATATAACTAAAGGATAAACTTTATTAATTTGTAACAAACAAAAAGCCGTATTGCAGGCTATAGCAATTTCAATAAAACTTGTGATAATTTCGACTAAGCTCAAATATAATTTCTAACAATGATTCTAACGTAAAACGAATATCAATTACTGATGTTAAACTGCTATCAAGAGAGTATAACTGCTCTAGAACAGCGTAATCGGAAGATTAAAGACTTTAACGTCATGCTCATCCTTATATACTATAAAAGTGGATTCGAGCATGACGTCGTCGTGATGACGTACTTTGAGGGATTCCCTGGTGATTTCCAAAATCTAACTACTTTGATTGGTTAACACTCTCTTGCCCACGCTCTAAAGACGGTCGGACTCAACCGGTCAAGACTAGTATGCAAGTGATGCATCGTGACAGATAACGTATACAAATCTGTTTTGACAAGACTCGTCAAGCATCCATTCCTTGCATACTCACGTCCCAATTACTCATTGTTCTGTTGTGACAAGAGCGTTAACCATTCAAGTATAAACATATTGGGATTACCTTATCATTAGTGCATTCTATTTGGACACAATGATTAAGGGTTATGCGATGTCATGACGTATGCCTAAGGTGCTCTCTGACCTGTCATGAATATTCTGGGTTATTCCCCAGAAATACGCACACACTACGTACATCTCGGGACTTCCACGTAGTGCTGAATCATAGAACTGGATCTGTATACACCATTTCGGCTATCTGACTTGTTTCTTCGAATCCCATAAATATCTGTCTTAATTAACCATCTTGTAAGACCTTGTTGTATTAACTATCTAGAAGTCATCTTAAGATGCCTCCCGATCTTAATCCAACAGCGTCTTACCATCACGGTATCTATAACTTGAACTAAAGTGACAGAACCAGTTTCTACCTATTAAAAGGGTTAAAGATTCAGTTCGATTCCTATAAATGATTGTGACTGATTATGACCGTACGTGGGTTGAATATTCACCTAATTTATCCGTGTAAATCTTAATTTATGGAAATGACAAAACTAGATTGATTGTAGCAACCAATCTTAGTCAAGCGTAAATCAAACATGGCTAAACTAATTTATCCATCACCAGGGATCATAATCATCAATTTAGAAACCTTCTAAATATTAATATAAAATATACAATTTATACTTTCAGTAAGCAATAGGGCTAACTATAAATATCAGTGGCGTAATCGGATATCCCGGATATCCCGATGCGATAAAAATAAACACTACATAAAAGTTACATAAAAGTTCTACAGCACTCATCATGTCATACCGACCTATTAATAATATACCACCATGCTTACTGGCAATAGCGACCCAATAAATTGGTCCTATTACCGATGACGTAATATATAACTATCCACTGTCTATAGCGACCATAAAAGTTGGTCCCATAGCCAGTGACGTATTGCGATGACGATGTTATGAATATTCACGACTGAGGATGTGACGAAAACCATATCTGACATACACGTCAATAGGTCATCTGCAAATATTTACCCGGGTACCAAAAGGTAGCCGGTGGGGTTCGCGGGTATCTAATCCATAAATCCCATATTTACATATGCCCATCGACCGAAGTGAAATGGCCAGCCATTTAACTAGCTATGTACCATCTACAGCCACTCACCTCCTCCACATCCACATACTGAACTAATATTCATACCATCGCATCGCTTGTAAAGTAAAATACAGCTATATGCAAACTTAACATAACGTAGTCATAGTAATTATACACAACACTTAATTCGACAATTAAAAACACAATATTCAATGTAGAACTCAATACTAAATAATACTCACAATAATCAAATAATTATAACCAACCAATCAATCCATACACAAAACAGTGGTAGGCAATAACCAAAATATTTGAGTAAATAATGTTATAATAATTATGATCACAACAATGATAATCCTATATGCAACACAGTTGCGTGTGATGTACATACGCCACATGGCTCAAACAGTCATGGATGTAACCGCTGATTACAATGCACTAGAAACGTATGTCAAGCAGGGAGAGGCTCACAGTGATCTGAGTCATCCTGGATTACAGCACTCTCCATCTAACACGTGCACACATGTCTCCGGGTTGAGTACACGCTGGACGCACATCTGCCATGGGAACGGATCCCATGCCGGACAAGCTTCTGTATACGCTAGGTGTGTGCAAGTATATAAAACATAAGTTAAACAATACAACATACAAATTATCAATAAATGGAAAAATGGCAAAAGAAATATTAATTCTGTACAAATATACAACAATTATGGAATGGTGTGACCATGTGCATATGTTATAATGTGTCACACCACAACAAGATGAAAAACTACACACAAAAATTTCACACAGTAAGATGTACCTACTGTACTGGTACTGGTACCCTTCCGGGTAACTGGATACAGAGGTGTGTCAAAGGATACACCTGGGATGTGCAGCACGGTACTCACCGGAACCAATAGAGGGATGCCACTCTGAGTCGCTGCCTGCCCGCATCGGTTTGTCAGTTGAACCGCCCAGGTTGATCAATTCCCGAGGCAGAGTAGTGCAATGCCCATCCCGTACAGATCCACCTGAATCTTTGGCCGTCGCCTTCGACTTTAATAAACATGAAATGCAGCATCGATTGGTTGCCGGCCAAACACCACCTCGATATGAAACATATAAAATACATATAAATATTATACAAGATACAAAAGCAATAACAATGACTGAACTCTCCCCTAACTCGTCGATACCGGTCGCATTGATATCGATATCAGACAAAGGTTCCAGGCTTACCATCTTGATCTTATGTAAATGATCCCATTTGACGCTTTCAAGATGTTTTACTATTTGGGACTGATTTAAGATGTCAGAAACTTCTATGTTGGTCATATTTAGAACCGGCAACACCTTGACATATTTGTGTTCGTAGGCCATAATAGGCCTGTAATGCCATCCAGCACTGCTGTAAGCACATTTCTGAGGATTCAGTACATAGATCCCATTCGAAAGTTGGTGCTCAGCAGTACGTTTACCCTGACAGTGTGTTTTTACAGTCCCCCCAAAAGTGTGTAATACTATCACTGTATACTGACCCTTAAACAGTTTGCTACTCGTGTCATTGGACTGGGACAACTCAATCTTACACTCGGGATTAGTTATATTAGACTTGATGCTCACCAGACAGGGAAGATGGGATGAGTCGATATGTAGACTACCCTCACAAGCACGTTGGCGCTCCCCACAGCATCTGTCAGGAGAAAAATACCAACCAGTGCATGTATCCAATCCAATATTAACAACACTTAGCTTAACATGAACGAAGTGGTCAAGAACATTCAACGGAATGGGCCACGAGTGTACTCCATGTTCCACATAACTTCCGTCGTCAATCAAGGGTAGAACTGCAACAAAGTGTAATCATTTTGGGTCTTTCCACAAGGGCCACACGACCACATTGCGGTAGTGCCACTGGAAGGGCGTAATCAGCTTCGCGCTAGCGTCAATTTGTCGAGACATACTGTTTAGATCGGTTGGGCTAAATAGCTCCTCCGTCCGACGACCTAACTCCAGTGAAGCGGTTCGTCATTGGAATTTCATGACGGATCGGCGAAATTCATGGGCAGTGCCCTCAATTGAATCAATCACCTGGTTGAGTCTCATTAAAGTGAAAATCTTCTGCTTCCAAGACATAAAGTCAGTCTCTAATTTATTAATTCGTATAGTCGTGTTCTGCAGTACGTCCATCAAGTCGTTACGTCGAGTCCGGTCCACGTTAGCCTCAGCATACAGGTACATAATGTGTGTTGTCAACTCATTAGTGTAATGAATGATCCTATTGGTTTTAATCATCGAATCCTTAACGATCTCTTGCAGTCTTTCGATGTCTCCGCTAGTAGCTACTCCAAATAGAGATGAGGCAATGCCGCCCATAAAGTTCAGGAATCCACGACGTCTTCTGATGGATGTGTCCTAGATATCCGTTGGAGTAAGAGCGACTTTGTGTGTGCGTTTACCAAGCATGCGGATAAACACCACATGTCGTGACTAGATAATAATTTCTTCTTGCTAGCTGCTACGATAGTATTCTGTATAAGTTTCACCTGCTTGCCAAAATCATTAGGGGCTGAAATAGACATCAAAACAGTCCATTCCGCATGAATAACTGATATCAGAACATGTTGAGTGAGTAACACTCCATTCTTAATTTTCTGAATATCAGGTGATGTTGTTTCACTGATATGAATGTAAACACTAAATACTAAAAATACTGCACATATTATAATCGAATACATTGTGGTAGACACTACTATTTGCCAACTATCTGGAATAACTGTTATCAAATAACTACCGAGCGGTGAGTGAGATGTGATGGTTGATGACCACTGTTATATAGTCATCAGTTATCGGAATATCCACCATGCCAATGCGTGGAATTTTCCGGCGCATATGACTGAAATACTCAGGCCTATGCTTGCGTTTCTGCAAATTGTGACCAGAATTTGGAGCTCTGCCAAAAATATGCACTAACTTATCATTTCTGTCATCATCCACACTCATCTCAGATGTGTCATCGGGCATAGGTTCATCCGTTACTGACTCATGCTCATTAGTCATCTCTACATCAGGAACTGATGTAACAATAGGTTGAGTCACCATTGGTTCCATCATCCTGGGATCTACGACCACCTGATCTGGTTTCACCACCCGGCTAGGATGATGGGAAATACCTGAAGGACTGGCTCATATTCTGGGTCATTACATGGTGTTAGCTTCATCGGCTCATTAGCCACCACAACAACAGAGTCGCCCACCTTAAACTCAGCAGCGTTGGCCCTCTTATTGATGGCCTCGCGATGATACCCCCGAGAATGTTCAGTATTTGCATGAGCCCACAACAATGCATTATTTAGGCTGGTGAGATGATCGCCAAAATCCTGAAAACCATCCACAGGCATCGCCATCGGCAATCTGCCACGCCTGCCATATGTAAGATAGAATGGGGTGTAACCCGTTGTTGCATGATGAGTGTTTCGATAAGCTAACAGTGCGGAACCTAATTCATCTTCCCAAGACCTAGTTTGGTTGTTTACCCCTTTCTGAATTAGTTCCTTAAGGGTACAGTTAAACCTCTCGGTTTTACCATTGGTCTGTGGGTGGTAGGGACTAGATCTGCGATGGTCGATCCCATAGTCTTTGTACAGGCCTTTGAGCTCGCGCTCATTGAACTCGCCCCCTGATCGGTGATCAGGATCTCGGGCATGCCCTGCCTCGCACAATACTCATTAAAGAACTTGTCTTTAACCTCCTCTGCTCTCTTCGAAGGAATAGCATATGCTTTGGCCCACGCAGAGCAATGATCGACAATGGTCAAAATGTACTGATTACCTTTGGTGGACTCAACAAAGGGTCCTACCAAATCCATGCCAATAATTTGTCCAGGATACTTGGCCATAGGCATCTCAGTATACCTCAGACGTGTGTTAACAGGTCGATTAACTTGCGCAGGTGTTACAACACTCTAACATTTTGATGACATCCTTTCTTATGGATTTCCAAAGAAACGCATCCCGGATCAAGCTCAAGTTTTTCTGAAGTCCTTGCTGACCCGCACGACGATGTGCTTCTTCCATTACCAAGATACGGTATCGGGAAGGTAATACCAAATGAGGAGACTCAGCGTCTAATGCTGATTGGGCACGGGTACAGTATAACACGCCATTATGTACCGCGTGATCCTCCGGAACATTGACGAACATATCAGGGAATTCAGCTATCTGTTCATCACATAATTCCTGGTATGGGATACCGTAAGCTTCCAGTGGAATATGGGGAAGAATTCCATCTTCCACTTCCGGAATAACAAAATCACTGGTGTAAAACGTTGCAGCTTCCCGAGACTGCCTCAGATGAGACAACATGTCCGCGTGGACATTATGGGATCCTTTGATGTATTCGATCTTACACCCATACTCGGCTATAAGCACTGCCCAACGTTAGACCTTAGTATCACGGACTTCACCCACAAACAAACTCTTAAGAGGTTTGTGATCCGTATACATGGTGAAATCGGTACCGAAAAGATAGGGACGTAATTTCTTCAGGGCATAGACCACAGCGTAAGCTTCCTTCTCAACAACCGGCCAGTTGAGCTGGCATTCCTTGAGAGTACTGCTTACGTACTGGATGACTCGCTCCATACCATGGTCATCTTCCTGCACAAGAATTGCACCTATCGCGTAAGAATAATAATAATAGTAGCTTAGAAATTACCAGATGCATACATTGGGCGTATATCATTTTACCAAGGTCGTTGTGGGGGAGTTGGGTGTGTGTGTGTGTGTGTGTGTGTGTGTGTGTGTGTGTGTGTGTGTAGTGTGGGTGTGGGTGTGTGTGTGTGTGGGGGCTTATAAAATATGCATATTTATGTGAAATATGAAAGATAGACCTCAAAGAAAATGATAATTTTTTGCCAAATTAATTCACCGAATTGACCTCCACGCTCTCTATCTGTCAATGCTGTCAAAATTCCGAATAAACCCTTTAACACTCAAGCCTGCCAAAACACGGCTCCTGCAGGGGTCTTGAGAAAAGTTAATTTGCAAACCAAGAGGGGTCAGGTTTTGTTTTTAAATGTTAGCACTGCCAGTCATTGCTATGGTAAATTTTAAAAAACAATCATCT
This sequence comes from Chaetoderma sp. LZ-2023a, assembly GCA_034401795.1. Lineage (NCBI taxonomy): Eukaryota > Metazoa > Mollusca > Caudofoveata > Chaetodermatida > Chaetodermatidae > Chaetoderma > Chaetoderma sp. LZ-2023a. Next base: position 51,269,496 of record CM067371.1, on the reverse strand, counting down.
TTTGTTTTGCTCATGGGGATTTTTATGAGAAAATTTAGATTTTCTTGAACAAACTTTGAGACTCAACGGGGGTTAACTAATATCCGCATGTATTCCTTTGAATAACCAACATCCCTTATCAGATCATAATACTGTAGTATATGGCACTTATCTAAGCTCATAGTGGACTGATCGCCGCCAGCCCTTGGTCAACTCATTAATGACCAAGCCAGCCAAAACGGTGTCAATAGTGGTCTTGCGGAATATGTCATTATTGAAAGTCTAGTTGCATGCCAAGAGAAGACTATTTTTTTTTGTAAATTTACCGCTGCAATGACTAACTCGCCATGCGAGCCAGTAATTCCAGTGGTACATTTTCAAACAGTTATCTTGCCTTTGCCCACAAATGGACATTCAGTAATGACAGATTTCGATTTTTCTTAGCCAATCTTGACCGTCAAATCACCGTTGCTTGATATTGATCTGTCCAGACAGGGCCCAAATCAGAATTTTGTGGAAAATCGGTAAACAAGTTACACAATCTTGTATCAAATTAACCCCATGATGATCAGGCCGGCCAAAGCGGCCTCTGCAATGCTCTCTAAGAATTTCCATGTGCAGGTAAAGAGAGTAGCTTTGCAAATTTACTAATGCAATGAGTGGCTCGGTGACCGAGCCAGTCATTTTACTGGAATTGTTTAAAAACAGTGTTCGCTTGGCGTGCAAATGGACACTGATCAAGCAAAAGTAGGATTTTCATTTTCGTTTTAATATTAGAGCCAGCCTAAACATCTTCTCCACGATTTTAATGCCATTCAAGTCCAATCGTACACTGTTTGAACAGTAGTAATTGCAGATGGATATTGTATCTGTGTTTAATTGGCAGCTTCATTGTAACATGGATAGTATGATAAATTAGGATGAGAATAGAGGAATCCAGTTTATCGATCAATCATAGGACGTCATAATTAACAACGTCACATATAGGCTTACACAACAATCAATTACGTCATAAATAAAGGGATTTACTCTGTCATAAGCCCTTAATAGCCCGTCAAGATGTACGAATTGTATGTCTTTACCTATTTAATAAACATTCTGTTGAATATGTTGAAACCATAGGCAGCGCCAGTACCCAATCAAATTAGTTTCAAAATAGTCGCCGGCTTACCTGCATAGCAGGCTGGAAATTTATATTCAGAGAGTGCAGGAATTGATTACTCCCAACACGGTCAAAGTGTGGGTGGAGCTTAGCTAGTGATGGCCGTGGCATAGCCACATAACCAAACTGGATTCCTCTATTACTCCATTGCATCCTTCCCTGTCTGGGCGAAACGTTCCATACACACTGACTGGAATTGATAGTCTATGCGGAGGTTTGTCTCCTGAGTATATAAAAGTATTAAAGCATCAACCTCGTTGCTCCGAAAATGTCACGGAACGCCTGTTTGTTGTTTCTTATTCCTCCCTTCATCCCACAATATGTATTGCATGTGGATGGAGGGTCTTTCTTTTGTGTGTAGCCTTGCGTTCGTTAATCCTGGCTCTTAGCTCTACTTAGCATTTATTAGCAATTCCATCCAGTCCCTCTAGTACAAATATATTATTTGAGATGAAGAACAGCTCCTCAGTTTGACAGTTTACCTCGAGCGACTAGGACCTGTTTTGATTGGGGTACCATTACTTTATTAAAGGGAAGTTACCTACTGTGTAGTATATATTACTGCTAGAAAGTTGTAAGAGTGATAACTGGAACAAGTTTAATCCTGTGTGATAATGTGATGTTTATTTAGTGCTTTGTGAAATATTCATGTGTATTAATTGTGGTCATTGTATTTGACCGTATTCCCACTATAGCCATTTATGTGTCGAAGTACACGGTTATCAGATGGGTAGCGCTACAGGACTAAGTTCCAAACGTGCATATGTTTCGTCTGTAATGTTACAGAATACCTGCAGTCTAAGGTCACTGCATCAATGGCAGATAATTTGAATGTCAGTTTGTTGAATGTTTCACCATCAAACTGTATTATTCAGAGTACAAATACTGAAGCCATGATGACAAATCATTCAATAACTGTCTCTGAACTCAGTGAAAATTCTGAGTGTAGTGGGGTATCTGTGACCCAAAGTAATGCAACTGTGAATCAATCTGCTATGTTAAATATGTTTAAGTCATTAGAAGAAAATCAAATGGATTTGTTTCAAACAAGTTGATAACACAGCAGGCGGGTAAAGGTGATAAACGGATAGAATATGAACCGCCTGTGAAACAATGTCCTTTACAGTTACAGACCTCCCCTCATGATACAGATGATGAGGGGAGGAGGAGGAAGTGCTGGAGAACGAAACTCCAGACTCTTTTTCTCAAGCATTACTAACGAACTGAGTGCTGCAGTTAATGACGCTGACAGTGATAATGAGTTGGAAGTGACTCAGATTAATGCGGTGCTAAATGATATGCAGGATTTTTATTGCCAGGATACCATTACAGGACCTGATACTAAGCAAAGCTTGGCAGATTCAATTAACATCTCTTTCCACTGCTAATAAGGAAAGGTTAAACAAATTAAGAGACCTTAGACAGGCATATCTTAGGCCACAGAATTGAATTTTGTGTGATTCCAACACAGACACTGCCAAGGAAACAAATTAGATTTTCTGAAAAAGACAATCTTTTGATGAACAATGAAATAAATAAGCTTGAACAGTTACATATCATTGAACTGGTGTTTAACAAGCAAGATGGTGAATTTATATCAAACACTTTTACTCGACCAAATAAAAATGGCGGTTGCAGAGTTATTTTGAATCTTAAATCTTTGAATCAGTATGTCCATAGTCCACATTTTAAGATGGACACTCTAGGGTCTGCATTATTGTTAAGGTAAAAAAAGTGGTTTTTTCGCATCTATTGATGTAAAAGATGCCTATTACACCATTCCCATTAATAAAAATGACCGAAAATATCTAAGATTACTTTGGAATGGCTGTAAGTATGGATTCTGTTGTTTAGCTAATGGTCTTACGAGCGCGCCGCGTATATTTACAAAATTGATAAAGTGCATATTTTGGACATTAAGAAAACAGGGTCATGCGAACATGAACTATATCGATGATTCTTTATTGGTGTCAAATACATATTGTGAATGTAAAAAAAATATTGCAGAGACAGTGGATATTATGGACAGACTAGGATTCACTGCGCATCCTGATAAATCAATAATAGAACCTACCACAGAAATTAAATTTTTAGGATTCATATTAAATCCTAAGAAAATGTCAATACCGTTAACTAGCGATAAAGCGGTTAAAACCATTAACAAGCTTGATCAGCTGTTACAGAAAAGGCAATGTACTATTAGGGACTTTGCTGAAATTATTGGAATATTAATAGCTTCTGAACCAGCTGTGAAACATGGACCTATGTATGTAAAACGACTTGAAATTCTGAAAGGTGAAATACTGAGGAGTAGCTTAGGCAATTATGACGCAACATTTGTTCTGAATTTGGAATGTAGAGACGACTTTAAATGGTAGGGCATTGCAATGTGTGAAAACCCGGTGACGGTTCCCAACCATGACATTATTTTAACTAATGATGCCTCAAATTTAGGCTGGGGTGGAACATATAATGGGCAATCGACTGGTGGACTGTGGAACGAAGGAGAGGCGTGCAAATATATACATTATTTAGAATTACATGCAGCATTACTAACTCTTAAGTCATTTTACAATAATATGCATAATGTTCATATCAAAATATTCGTGGATAACACTACAGCTATGATTTATATTAACAAACAGGGTGGAATGAAAGTGTTATGTAATAATATTGCTTGGGAAATATGGTTATGGACTATCCAAAGAAATATTTGGCTATCAGCTTCACACTTACCTGGCTCCATGAACACAGAAGCTGACTTGGCTTCACGGGAACATAATAGTAACACAGAATGGATGTTAAACGAATGTGTTTTTAAACAGCTCATGTCAGTTTTTGGGAAACCAGATATAGACCTATTTACATCCAGGCTAAATAACATATTACACAATTATGTGTTATGGAAGCCAGACCCTGGCGCTTTAGCTGTGGACGCTTTTGCCATGCATTGGGGGGGGGGGGAAATCACTTAATTACAATTTCCCTCCTTTTAGTATCATAGGTCATGTATTAAGAAATGTGGAGGACGATGCAACAGAAGAGATTTTAATAGCACCTATATGGCCAACACAGTTTTGGTTTCCGAGGCTTCTAAATTTCATCTCGGACTGCCCACGCATACTTCCAGTGAGCAGGACATTGTTAATAATGCCAAACAACAGGGCAATGCATCACCCCTTGAAGCACAAGCGTCATCTGACTGCTTTCAGAATATAGGGCAAGCACTCCGCAAGAGAGGCATATCACAAGAAGTTGTTGACATGCTTTTGCAGTCATGGCGCAATTCCACACAATCCCAATATCGGGTATATATCAAAAGGTGGACGTGTTTTTGTGAACAAAGGGAACTTGATCCCTTTTCACCATTTATAAACAATGTGTTGGATTTTGTCCATTTTTTATACAAGTCTGGATTAGGCTACAGTGGTCTAAATTCAGCAAGATCAGCATTATCTGCTTTGCTTAGTGTTGAGACAAGTGAAAGTATCGGTAATGATCTTTTGACAAAGAAAGTTTTGAAAGGTGTATATAATATTAAACCAGCACTACCGCGGTATATCGCAACATGGGATGTTAATTTTGACTATATTTACAATGAACCAGATGTAAATATTCTATCATTGGAGCAATTATCGTTAACCCTTGTGATGTTGCTTGGTCTTCTGTCGGGCCGGCGCGTCCAATCATTATATTTGATTGACATACGTAATATAGAGTTTGTGAACACATTTGTAAAGATTAGATTTGGAGATCTGCTGAAGTAACCAAAGCCTAGCAGGCAGCAAACGGAACTTGTTTTCGAAAAATATTCTACTAATGAAAAATTGTGTGTTGTGACTTTATTGAAGGAATACATACATAGAACCAGTGGGTTGCGCAATAACTGTACAAGATTGCCCATTAGCTATGTCGGTGAGAGTACGAGTCAAGTCAGTGAAGTCTGTAGAGTTTGAGACATCAATCGGCTCCCCATCGGGAGATGGTCTATCCCCTGTGCTCTTCACCTGTTACCCAGCTGCTGCATTGAAATCCGTGCTGGAAAACTCCACAAGACCAACCCCCCCCCCCCGTGTCAATACTGGGCATGCCGCTAGAGATGGGATATGCCGACGATGTGGGCTTTATAGATGAGGAAAAGAAACCCCTTGACGAACTTCTCCCAATAACTGCAAGCAAACCAAAAATTGAGAATCTCTTTATGAATGAATCCAAAACAGAGTTCACCCACATATACCTATCTACACAGCATGAAACTAAAGAAATGACGATCCACTCCATGGCGGCGAACCGTGGAGGAAAGGTAACATCCCAGGCTCACTGCTATGCTGTACTGCTGACATTGCTGCACGCTGCATTAGCGTTCCAGTCTTTCTGGAAGCTATGGATTCGTAGATCAAAGATGCCCTTGGTAAAAAGACTACGTTTATACAATGCAACCTGCGTATCCTTGATGATGTATAACTGTAACAGCTGGGCAGCTCCAAAGGCAGCTCTAGACAAACCTGACGCCTGCCACCGCAAACACCTACGCACCATCACTGGACACCGATGGCCAGAGAGCATAATTTCCAATGATGCACTATACAAGATGTGTAATACGCCGCCGCTGTCTGTAAAAGTCACGCAGCAAAGATGGTCCATGTTTGGCCATGTGCTAAGGATGCCAGAAGACACACCAGCACAGAGAGCCTTGGAATTCGCCCTACTCGGAGCCAGCAAATACAGAGCCAGGAGAGGACGTCATTGCATAAATCTGCTATGCGTGCTACGAGGTGACCTCTTGAAAGCAGGATTAGGTACACTCAAGTCAAGAATGGACCTGAGGAAGCTAAGGATTTTGGCTGAGGACAGGACACAGTGGACAAAAGTGAAGAAGGACTGTAGGATGTTTCTACTACTACAGCCGCAGAATACAGTAAGCATACATACATGTCGGTAATCATAAACCAGTATCAAAAGACACAATAGCTAGGTGGATAAAACTATTTTTAGTTAGTGCAGGTGTGAATGTTAACATTTTAAGGCACATATCATTTGGTCAGCATCAACAACTAATGCGCCTTTGAAGAATGCGCCAGTAGCCACCATTATGAGGACGGCTGGTTGGTCAAGTAGATCAGTTTTCCGGAAATTCTATAGAATACCAGTTACAGTTGATGTTACATTTGAAAATGCCGTTGTGGAAAACACGATATAACAGCAAGGGAAGTAAAGGTTTTTTCTAGGCATGCTAGATTAGATGCATGTATATCCTAACATCGCTCATTTACAGTTAAAATATTTTGACTGCTTCAGTTACAAAATAAAATGCATTTCTCTAAGTATCTCAAATAATATATTTGCACCAGAGGGACTGGATGGAATTAATAAATTAAATTAAATTTATTGATATTTGATTGTAATTCCATCACGTCCCATATGGTACATAGATAGTATGTGCCCCGACCACCCCCCCCCCTCGACCCCCCCCCCCCCACCGCCTTATTGAGGGTACCCACCCTTTATTTCACAATGCGTTTGATTTCTACGCTAAAGCCCAAGGAGCTGTCTTCATCTCACATAATATCTATGTACCATATGGGATGGGATGGAATTACAATCAAATATCAATAAATTTCATTTAATTTATTAATTCTAGGTGAATCCCATTCTGTGTTGGGTATTTGGCGCTGCTCCTACTTGAATACGATCAAAAAGGGAAAATCATGGTGCATTGTAGCCTGGTCATTAAATATTAAATATTACAATCCATTTCCCATGCCATCCAGCCTGACATGGCCCGTCTCGGGCCGCATTGTGTTTGATAGGGGCCTTCTCTGTACCCATTGGTCAAGTAGATTTTCCTTGGAATTGTCCTAGATGGACTACCTGCCAAAGCAATTAAACTCCATTTGGCCTGATTCGGAGTATGGGCTATATTTCTTCAACTTCAGTCAACATTCTACTCAATGCCTAGCCATGTCCAGAGTGACTTATCTGCTGTCCGCTGTTAAACACGAAATACCATCTGCATTTTGTAGCCAAAATAAGGTGGTTCTTTGCGACAGGTGGTCGGAAGACAACGTGACTTAATATACCACCATCTGCGGACTCCAATATACATGTCTGATAATAAGTTACTTGTATTAAGAGAACACCCGGCCACCGCCTAGCGAGTTATTTGTGGTCTGTAAGGTACATAATCATTGCTCACGCAGAAAGGTATTGCTGGTGGTGTCGTCTGTCTATCCGTTTGTCTATACAATTTGCATATTTGTTTGTCTGTTTGGCCGTAGACAATCTCCTGAGTGCAAAGAGGTAGAATCACATAATTTGGCACATATTGTGTTTGACAGTTGACTAGAAAGCATTTGGATTTGAGGTCAAAAGGTAAAATATCTAGGTCATGGGATTACTAAGTGCATACATGAATATACATTGTTGTCGATGACTCTGGAATGCAACAGGATATAGACACCAGATATATTTATTAAATAGTAAAGACATAGAATTCTTACAACTGACAGCCTTTTAAAAGTTCTCGACTGACTTGGCTGCGTCATTTATTACGTAGTTGATTATGACGTCCACCTACACGTGACGTAATTTACTATGCCGTCAAACACTTGACTGATAGGTTGGCTTGCTCCTTTTGTGCTGTAGATATCATGGCTGGACGTGGCTGCATTACCAGGGAAATGTGAGCTATCGATCATTGCGCGTAATCGCAGGCAGATGTATACTGTATACAGCCTTCCCAACAGAGACAAATTGATGTGTGGAGCACAAATCTCTCACCTGAGCGACTCTGCCCGTTAGTTTGTATTTATTTATCCTACCACTTCACTACACACTTAGTGGTGAAGATTTTATCAAAAGAAAATTAAAAATTTTGCTACGTGAATATCCATTAGCAGACTAAGAGTAGACATTTTTGTGTAATTCTACCACTAAAATGTACGCAGATAATTTATGTTGGTCTGCAGCAATTGTTAATATTAAAGGGTTAATTTCCACGAATACTACACGATTTTGGCTGGGCCATTTGCTGTCAAAGAGAAGACTATTTTGAAAATTTACCACTGGAATAACTGGCTCGGTTACATAACAGGACATGATGAAATCTCTTATTCTCACCTTAACTCTTTCCCCGATAAATTCAGCATGTCTTATTTTCAAGGCAACCATACAGGAAAACTGTTGCATATTCTTTAATTAATTTGACTGGAAGGCTTTGCTGCCTAATGTATCAGCAGCTACCAGTCAAATTAATTTCAAACTATTCAACAGAGTACGTTTTATATCGCAAAGAAGACGCTTTTTAGAGATTTCTCGGTGAAAGGGTTAAGATTCAAATATTTTCTTGGAGTGTGTATAATGTGGGTATACAAGCAGTTCGTTCTATACTCTATATGCCAGCAGTTATGCAGGTGAAATTTCTCATCTCATTATTATTATTATTATTATTATTATTATTATTATTATTATTATTATTATTATTATTATTATAGCTTAACAGATGCGATTGGTAGCTGTATTTCCGATGTGGTCGGGCCATGTGATCAGCGCGCGGCTGCTGCTCTCTATAACTTGGAAGCAGCGCCACCTGTTATCTGCTCTCAAACGGAGCCTCAACCCTTTGATCCTTATGAATTTTAAACCTTTTGAGAATTATTTTTGATATTTTCCTTTCAAATATAACATACTTAACTAACTATAGGTGCCTCTGTTGCTTCTTCTTCTTCTTCTTCTTCTTCTTCTTCTTCTGCTGCTGCTGACGATGCTGCTCTTTTTCCTGCACTAGATGAAGATATGGATGCATTGCAGTATTGGTTAATGATATATTAAGGCTCGTCCAATGTGAAAGTTAATCTGGGGAAGACGGAAGGTCTCTGGGCTGGTGTATGGAAGGGTAGAATTGACCAACCATTGAGAATACAATGGAAAAGTGGTGGATTAAAGATTCTCGGGGTATATGTAAGGAATTCAGTTACGTATTCGGACAAAAACTGGGAAGGCATGGAAATAGAAATTAACAATAAACTAGTTTATTGGCTCTTATTATCGAAAGCACTCTCATTAAGAGGCCATATTATGGTAACAAATCTCCTTGTTGCAGCCAAGCTTTGTCATAGATTTGCCGTTGTAGACCCTCCTGTCGAGCTGGTGAATTCTATTATAGTGCATCGCTTTAAATTCTCTTCATCCGTGTTTTAGATTCACTAGCTGGTTTCCGAGACAAGTTCACAATCTGAATTATGATCGCCAGTTTCTTATTTTTATAGATTTTGTTATAAATACTCTTTGTGACATACGATCTAGCTTCTACAAATCCTTATTAAGCTCGTGGGTTTTTCCTTAAAGTCACAAGAGTATCACAGCCTGCTTGTAGAGCAGATGTTTTAAATGAGCCACTCTTTTTTAGTCCACTCATGGGAAATAATATAACAGGGTTCACGCTTTTCTATGAAGATTTTATTAAAGCAAGAGTCACAGACAGTTATAGGTGATATTGTACATAATGATAAGAAAATTTCAATTGACATCTTGGCTCTTAAATTCCGAAATCGGTCTGAACGGTTAGTGCACAATAAATTAGACATGTTGTGGAGTAGTATTCCAAGTGAGTGGATTGATTTGCTATAACGGCCCAGCCACATTCCTCAATCTTTGTCTGAGATTGAGCGATCGTCTACATTTAAAGATGGTGTATTCGGCGTATCTACATATATGAACTGCAAAAAAGATTTCTATAAATTATCATTAATAAAGTATTATGGAGTCAGTTTGAGCAATTGTGCCAATAACATATGGTTTGATATCCTATCATTTGATACTTCATCAGTAGCCTAGCCTATTGTAGATGTTTTTATAAATATCCTTGTACCAATTATGAAGGAGACCTGTCCTGGAGAATTTTGCATGGGGCATTGAACACAGGCACATTTCTTTACCGAGCTGGGTACCGTCCTAATAACGATTGTGTAGAATGTGATGAGCAAGAAGACCGTGCACATATGTTCGTTACATGCTCACGTGTCATACCGCTGCTTCAAGCTATCAGACGGGCTGCTTTACTTTTGTTGAACGTTGATGCTTTTTACTCCCATTGATTACATACACGGTGTTAACTGTCATCAATGTTCCCGTAAATCTGAACGCAAAAATCCGACATCGTTTATTTAACTGGGTTATGGCGAATGCAAAATGGCAAAATACGGCACACGTCAACAACTAATGGATGGACGTGAACGGACGGATCCTCTTAGGGAGTGCCTGTCGAGAATGAGATCACGGACTCATATCGAATTTCTATATCAAACATATGAAGGATCTTTAGATCACTTCCAACGTTTTTGGGCCTTTGACAATCTGATATGTAGCGTAGAAAATGGGGAGCTTAATTTTAATGGGGTTTTGTGAAATCGATGAGATAAATGAGATAATTAATCAGAAACAAATGGAATTAGCATAATTTCTCAGAGATCAAGCTAAAGGCGCCTGGATAAGATCTAGATTCTGGCACATAAATGAATTAGACAAACCAAATAAATATTTCTTTAACCTTGAAAGTAGGCGAGCTACGAATAAAACAATTTTACAGTTGAAATTACCCAATGGTATGATGGTTAAAACTGACTCAGATATTTTGTCTCACGCTTCTGATTTTTATAGTGTACTATATAACATCAGATGTTTGTAATTTGTCTGAAAATGTATTGATTGCTCTCAGATCTACCTAAATTGAGTGAAAAATCAAAAGATGATTTAGAACGTGGATTAGATTTATCGGAATTTACAATAGCTGTTAATAAGCTTAAGAATAATAAGGCTCCGGGAATTGATGGATTACGAGCCGAATTTTATAAAACGTTTTGGCAAACTATTGGTCCTGATTTTCTTCACGTTTGTAATTAATCAATTCAAGACATGTTGCTCCCTACGTCGTGTAGAAGAGCAGTAGTTACTTTACTACCAAAAAAGGTGATTTAACTTGTCTGAAGAATTGGAGGCTGGTGTCTCTTTTATGTGTTGACGCTAACATGTTTTCAAAGACTTTATATAATCGTATACGTGCGACACTTGCTGAAATAATTTGCATTGATCAAAGTTATTGTGTTCCCGGCCGTATGATCTGTAATGACATTAGATTAATAACGGATGTCGTTGACTACTCAAACTATAAGCTATTACGGCTTAGATTAGTATCCTTAGATCAAGAGAAAGCGTTTGACAGGGTGAATCACAAGTATTTACAAGATACTCTACATGCTTTCTGATTTGGTGATTTTTTTGTTAGATGTATACAAACCACAGAAGCGTCATGTCTATTAAAAATAAACAATCTACTGTCCATACTCGTTTCTTTCAAACTCGGTATCAGACAGGGCTGCTCTTTATCAGGTGCTTTGTATAGCATTTGTATAGAACCAATGTTAAATAAATTACGTTCAGACAAAGGTCTGAAGGGGGTAGTTCTGCCTGATACGGATGAAAGTGTTGTTTGCTCAGCATATGCCGACGATATAACGGCTTTCTGTACTTGTAATAAGGACTTTGTTAATTCGCAAGAATGGCTAAATATTTATGAAGGCGCGTCCAATGCAAAGATTAATCATTCTAAAACAGAAGACCTTTGGACTGGCTTATAGAAAACCCGTATTGATGAGCCGCTAGGGTTAAAATGGAACAATGATGGCTTGAAGATCCTTGGTGTTTATATAGGCAATTCTGCAGAATACAGTAATCAAAACTGGATCAACTTAAAAAATGAAATCAGTAACAAACTTATCAACTGGGTACCATTGTCAAAAGCATTATCCTTCAGAGGTCACATTATTGTAACTAACCTGCTTGCTGCTTCTAAGCTGTGGCACAGGCTAGCTGTTATTGATCCACCTGGCTATATTGTTAATGCCATTCAAAAACTGTTAACGAATTTTAAATGGTCTGGAAAACACTGGCTTCCAACGGAATTGTTGTATTTACCGTTAGAAGAAGGTGGACAAGGACTTGTTCATATCGTTTTTCGAATACACGCCTTCCGTATACTGTATGTCCAATCTTTTCTCAATCACTTTGCTTATCACCCGTGTTTCAAATTTACTAGCTGGTATCTTAAGCAGATACATAATTTAAATTATGATCATCAGATTTTTTCAATACATTTGGATATAAAATCGGTTGATAATGTACCCAGTTTTTATAAAAGTTTGCTGAAGTCATGATTTCAGTTCGATGTAGCGAGAGTATCACACCCAGTCTGTAAAATAGACTTTTTTTTTACAGGAACCATTGTTTTTTAATCCTTTTATCACGAATGCTTCAATAGGACACGTGTTCTTTCTTAGTGACTTTATACGTGCTAATGTTACACAGGTAGATGGTATTTTACAAAACGATCAACTGATCACTCCTGACAAACTTCTCCTTAAACTTGGTCATCGATCGGACTATGCGACTACTAAGCGCTAATTTAAGCACTATCTGGAATAGCTTGCCAACTGAATGGCTTTCTCTATTAGATCGTCCTATTGATATCACCAGGTCAGTGTATAGATATGAACTATCATGCAATTTTGATGAAGAGTCTGTCTTTACTGTATGTGTACCGACACTCTGCAAGAAAGTTGTGTACAAACTCCCCTTATTGAAATGATATTGGAACGTCCTGCATAAACATGTGAGTAACATATGGTCAGATCTTTTAGCTCTTGAAATCACATCTACAGATTGCTGTCTTTGTTTGTATACCATTGTACATATTCTGAAGGCGACTTGTCATGGACAGTTTTTCATGGCGCCCTAAATACAGGTGTCTTTCTTTTAAAAGCTGGTTATTGCGTTAATGATGTGTGTGCATACTGCGGTGAAAGGGAGGATTTGGCGCACTTTTTATAACCGGCTCACGTCTATAACCTTTATTTTTATCCATTAGAATATCTGTTTTATATTTGTTAGATGTTGATGAATTTAAGCATGAAAATTATATCAAAGGGTTTCCATTTCCTCATTGCCCGTCAAAATCTGAACGCAAAATTAGACACCGTCTATTGAACTGGATTATATCTGATGCCAAAATCGCGGCCTATGTAACTCGCCAACGCCTGATGGATGGCTACAGTCAAATGGACTCCCTGCGAGAATGAATTTCTAGATTAATGTCTCGTATTATTATTGAATATAAATATCACAATGAAAACGATTTATTAGAGAACTTTGAGCATTTTTGGGCCTTTGACAATTTTATCTGCAGTATTGAGGACACTATTCTAAAATTCAACGGCATTTGATGTTGTTTGTCATCACCTTTGATGTTTCTGTATTATGTCTCTGTGATACTGGTGATTGTTTGCTTTTTTACACTTTTTAAAACTATATTTGCTGTTTTGTAATGGATTTTATGCTGTATATTTCTGCCATCACCCTCATTAACTGATTTTATTGGCAGTAAAATATTCTTCTTTTTTTTTCAAATTGTTCTAAAAGTATTTATTATTTTGCTTTTGGACTGATTCTTTTGTAACAGCATTTTTAATATGTATTCATTCGCAGTTGTAATATTTCGTAATTAATAAAGCTTATGAAAAGTCTTCTTGTTCTTTTTCTTCTACTTCTTACGTAATTATCTATCATTTTATATAGATGTTGGGATTCTATTAAATTTGTTTAACAGAAATGATTACAATTGCTGTGTGCGCGTTTTTTCTCGCAACATGACTCTTGCGCCGTGGACTATTTTCAAGCCTTACATATGAGAAAAGACCAAATTGGTTTAAGAAGTATTCTATTATATATTGTGAAATAGAGGATTCCAGTTTATCTATCAATCATGTGATGTCATAATCAACTACGTGGTGCATAGGATGACGCCATAATCAATTAACCTACGTACCGAATGACTTAGATAAGTTTGTCACGAGCGCTTAATTGATGACGAACTAAGCGTTGTTGTACGAATTGTATGTCTTTACTATTTAGTAAATATGGTGTTGAATATGTTGAAATAACAACACCCAGTCAAATTACTTTCAAAATATCCAACAGCTTACCTGTACATTTTTCTGGAAATTGATAGTAAGGGAGTTCATGGATCGATCGATCCCAACACAGGCGAAGTGTGGGTGGAACTTAGTTAAAGATGGGCGGGCATAGCTAAAACTGGATTCCTCTATTGCTTCAAGTCAAATGTCGTCAAAAAATAAGAATAGTCCCTACGTTGCAAATACGTGGCATAGCTATACCATTTCCAAAATGTGTTACTTCCGTCATACGTGACTATTACTTCGGCGGGTTGCCGGGCCGGTACTGGACCAATATCGAGAAAATACAGCTCGGTAATTGTCCAGTACCAGCCGGGTAACCTGCGTTATCAAGGTAGGCCTATAGGTTATGCATCCTCCGTGTCCATTTTAATGCATTGTTATCTGTCAGATTTGGAGACATTTGCGCATCAGAAAATTTTGTCAAGTACTGGTAGAATATGTCAAGAGCTATCATCGATTGCTGACCTGTGTCCTACCGTTTTGCTATAGTATAAAAGCATTTGGGATTTTCCAAACTTTTAAAAAGATTTTCCTGATTTCTCAGATCACGCCAAACGTTGTAGAATCCTAAGGATGGTTTCCCGCTTTCTTGTGTTAAAATATTAGCCAAATCAGACCAGCCGTTTCCGAGATATCCATAGATCCAGATTTAATTCAATACGGATCTAGATTCTTTTATCCAGATCACGGCAAAAGTCTAGGAATTCTCTTGCCTGAGAATTTCCGTCGTTGTGTTAAAGTTTGAGCCAAATCGCGTCAGTAATTTTCGATGGTTTGACAGTCTCTGAAGAGTATATGCCAAAGATTTATTTTTCCTATTTGAACCAAAAACAATATAAATGGATATTGGCTTTGTCGTATCTTTATTATTGCTATATCAACTGACTGACCTAATTTATATTAGGCCAGTAGCCTATATCAAAAATTGTCCACCCACCCAGGTTGGTTCAAATGTATAGAGAAATAAACAAATTATTTCCCTTTTGCCAATTTTCTTATACGCCTACACCAAATAAATAAGGGGATGTAACTCTAATAATCTCTTGACGATTTGCCAGTATACTCACGACTCTGATACATATAGCTAATATGAACAATCTCTCAAAGTTTAGAATTAATATATTCTACAATAAGAAACTGAGCCACAAATGTATTTCCCACACTTTAAAAATCCAATAGGTTTCAATACAGCCAAAGTTTGCAAGGATAATAGTTTTTAATAGGTATTCACATCATTTTCGCCAAATTTAGTTTTAAACCTTTAACAAATGCCAAGACGTACCGTACTGCTATTGCTGAGGAACGTTGCTGCAGAATGGATGGTTATGACCTAATTTCGAACACTAAATGGCCTCGGGGCAAAAGAAAGGGTGTCATCTGGCATCTTGATGTGTTCTCACTAGAGCTGGGCGGTATTGATATTTACATGACGGTACCCGGTACCATGAAAAAATACCGCGGTACCACGGTATACCGTCATCTGAGCTTGAGGCATGCCATGAAATTAGAACAATTTTTTCCATTTCCTTTTCACTTCCATCTCCAATCAAAGGTAAATATAGGTAAAATAAATAAATCCGCTTCCTGATTTAGAGAAGAAAAACATGGCTATTGCGACTGTTTAGTTTCACGATTTTATTAGGTCACTATTTTTATTGACATAATATCATTCACGGGAATATCGGTCAAAGGGTGTGGTCGACTCGCTAACTATAACCCGCTGTTTGAGACATTGGGGTGCACTATTTTCAATCTGGATTGTTCTTGCTATTAATGCGTGCGACCAGCAAACGGTAAATTTTATTTTGGCAGTCGAGCGCTTTGATAACCAGAGTCCAGACAAAACACGCGGGTATTTGAACGGGGCGAGTGCTGTACGCTTTTATTTCTGTTGGAGTCGTATATTCTGTTACTCGCGAAAACAGGCCTATACACATACATATAACACGACATTGAATATAGCCGATTCCAAAGCTTCTGATAATTACCGAGTACCCGATGTGCAGACTCGTTACTCGCCATGCTTCACGTGAACAATGCGTGTAAAAAGCTATTTCCGCGAACTTCCGACGTGTAGCCAGTTGAAAAATGAATTACAAAAACTAAAACACTATAATTTTTAGGTGTCGTTACTTAAACTGGATTTAATCCGTAAAGAAATTTCTTAAAACAAGCCAGAAAAATAAAAAAATAACGACTTCAACGCTGCTCGTTGTTAATAAATTAGCACGTGATCAAAACGGCGCGAGCAAATACTACGTTTTAGTAAATTTTCATTGATAAATTCAGCATGGTAATGTATTTTCCCACGGTCTAGTTCATGAACAGTTTGTATGTTATTTTGTTATTCTAGCGTGTTTGTTCGATGACAAAATGCTTGGAGTAATAAATTACAAATAATAGAAACGGGAATAGGGAATATATTATAGTGTAATTACTACCGGCGGACGGCCAGAGAATGAGTTTAGATGTTTTAAATAAAGCAATTTTACCGTGAGACTTTCAAGACGTACGTTTGACATACCATTTTGCCTGTCATTATTTTGTAATTGACGTCTTGACGTTTGTTTTTACAACAACCATTTCACCTGAGCTCGGCTACTAGTTAGGGATGCCTGTATTTTTGGCACTATTAGCACTTATTTACCCTTGGTCAAGTCAGATTTTATGAATATATTTCTCAAATATTGCTCAAACATTATGGACGGTATTCACGGTATTTGGAAATGTCAACGGTCACGGTATCGGTTCACGGTATACCGCGGTCCTCACGGTACTACCGTCAGACCGCCCAGCTCTAGTTCTCACTGACCTATATAATGAAACTAACATGGACGGCATACTGTACTAAACTTTGCCTTCCACGGCCATAGTTTTTGATCCTGCCATTCCACTATGATGCCTACACAGCATTCACATGCCACACCCTTCAGAGGGCACGTAAAGCCGTTGTCCACGCAACCCTTTGGGAGAAGCACCTCGAAGTTATAGTCATGGCTCAAATACACCTAGATGTAAACGGTCAATAAAACCAAACTAGCAACAAGAACAACATCAACAACAACAACAACAACTCGCCCAAGTGTGCGCACACGCACGCACGCACATTACAGGTTTATTAGGTCGTGCCCTTATTAGGTCGTCTTTGAAATACATCTTAAGGAATGTGGGAACTGGAGTCCCTTAGAGGTTATTTCCTTATTAGGTCTGCACACACTTAAGTGTGATTAAGATGAATGTGCACACACCTCTTAAGGAATGCGTGTTTCCCTATGAGGTTATTATTTATTAAGAGGACTGTACACATTTTGGTATGATTAGAATGAATGTGCACACATATTTTAAGGAGGGTGTCCACATACACTATCGTGTTGATGTACGAAGCCACTACTCGAAGTTGGTCATGATCCAGATTAAATAACCTGAGTTTGGATCTGATCAAACTGTGAATCAATGGATATCTCGGTAACTTCTGGTCTGATTTGACTAACATTTTAACATATGAAAGGTTGGTTCGGTGCAGTAGGTTTCCGGGAGCAAACTTGATATAGAAAGCAAAAGAATCTGGAAAATACATAATTACTTGCGGTTTTTTTATATCTACATCTATTGCAGTAGGTTTAATATGAATGTTCGCATGCATCTTGATCTGTGTCCACGCTCGTAATGAAGTTATTTCCTTAGAGGATATTTTGATATCATTAGAATTATTACATACATAAAATATAAAGATGGTATATATCAATATATATCTCTATATATAGATACACAATCTCTATTGCAGAATATAATAGAGGCGATCACATCCATAGTTCAATCATTTTGAAGTAAAATGTATACATGAAATGTAGACCAATGGTCCGAATTCCGCTCATTTATATTCATTCGAGTGACAACTAAAACACCAAACATGGAGCCAGCCAGCAACCAAAAATCTAAATAACTAAGTTGAGGGGCAAACATATGGACTAATAGATGGGTAAAACGATGCTTGGAAACCATGTTTTATTGAGTTTTTTCAGGGCTAAAGACAAAATATTGAAAACACAATAACCTTGACCATTGCGTTATTACGCCAGTCAGTCTGCTGCATCCCATTGATACATATCTTACAACCTACCATACTAGGATGCGTCTGCTCATGTTAAGCAAACAAGCAATTTTGAAGTAGTGTTATTGGTGGCTGCTGACTAAACTGCCCATTTAAAATTCTACTTATAAGAAGAGACTCCCCATCCTAGGGTATGGTATCCCAAGATTCATTGTAATTGACCATACACATACCCGATAGGGCCATAGGCACATGTCTGTCTGCTGTCAGAAGCCGAGCATTATACGTGATAAGGGAATACACACATCTTACTTAATTGTGCGAAGACCATAGACATACCTGATAGGGACTACACCCATTTCTCTCTGGGTTTGGGAGAGCATAGCATAATCTGGTTGGGAAGACACAAATTTCTTTCTATCGTCATAGGAGATATATCTGATAGAGAATACACACTTTTCTCTGTCAGTTTGAGAAAGCTACCTAATAGGGAATACGCACATTTCTCTTTGTAGTTAGAGCATAGTCAACTGATGGGGAATATACAGGTTTTAACTGCTGTTACCGGATAGGGAATAGACACATTTCTCTCTGTTGCTAAAAAAACGATAGGGAATACACACATTTACCCAATGGTTTGAAGACAATAGACATACCTGATAGGGAATACACACAGTGGTCACTGCTGTTAGGCCATGGAATACCTGATAGGGAATACACATATTTCTCTCTAATCCAATCTTAGAAGACCGCACACATACCTGATAGGGGATACACACATCCTACCGAATCGTTTGAAGACAATAGATAGACCTGATAGGGAATACACACAGTGGCCACTGCTGTTAGGCCATGGATTACCTGATAGGGAATATACATATTTCTCTCTAATCCATTCTTAGAAGACCGCACACATACCTGATAGGGGATGCACACATTCCTCCTTGTTTCCATCAGTTGTTGGAATACCATAGAGATACCTGAGAGGGAATACACCGAGTCTTCTGCCTTTAGAGAGGGATAGCTGTTATGGAATACACACATTTATCGCTCTACACCCATGGAAGACCATAGACATACCTAACAGATTATGCACACTTTTCTCTCTCAGTTAAGGACAGTTACCTGCTTGGGAATGCATACAATTCTCTCTGTGATTAGACCATCGTTATCTGATATGGAATACTCACACCTTTCACTGCTTATAGAGCATAGTCATGCCTGATAGGAATACACACTTTCCTCTGTCAGTTTAAGAGAGCTACCTGATCGGAAACAAACATATTTCTCTCTGCTGTTAGAAGCCGAAAGATATACTTGATAAGAGAATCAACACATCTTACGCGGTGGTTTGAAGACCATAGACATAACCGATAGGGAACACATACATTTCTCTCAGGTTTTTGAAGAGCATGGGCAAGAGACCACATTTCTTTATATCTTTATGGGAGGCATGTTTGCTAGAGTATACAGACCTTTCTCTGTCAGTTAAGAGAGCTATCTAATTGTGAATACACAAAATTCTCTATGTAACCAGAAGACTTGAGCATGTCCAATATAGAATGCACACATTCTTCTCTGTTTCAAGAGAAGGAATACGCATGGTTCGCTCTGTTTAGACCATAGACATAGACGTCATATGGAACAAACACATATTTCTCAGCTGGTTGAAGAGAATAGACATACCTGGTAGGGAATACACAGACTTCCTTCTGGTTCCCTACACATATTCCTCAGTTGGTTAAATACCATAGACATAGCTGGTAGGGAATGTATACATTTCTCCCTGTCGTTGTTAGACCATAGCCATACCTCATAGAGAATACACACATTTTCTTTATATTTAGACCACATTCACCTGATAGGGAATATACACATTTTACTGCTGTTAGACCATAGACACACCGGATATGGAAGATACACTATTCTCTCTGCTGTTTAAAGACGATAGGCATACCTGACCTGATAGGCAATGCACACATCTTACTCAATGGTGTGAAGACGATAGACATACCTGATAGGGATTACACACATTTCTCACTGCCTTTAGGCCATGGGAATACCTGATAGGGAATACACATATTTCTCTCTAATCCATTCTTGGAAGACCGTACACATACCCGACAGGGAATACATACATTTCTCGCAGGATTTTGAAGAGCATGGGCAAGAGACACACATTCTTTATATCTGTATAGGAGACATATCTGATAGAGAACACAGACATTTCTCTGTCAGTTAAGGGAGCTATCTAATTGGGAATACACACATTTCTCTATGTAGCGAGAAGACTACGGTCATACCTGATATAGAATCCACACATTCTTCTCTGTTGCAAGAGAAGGAATACGCATAGTTCTCCGTTGTTAGACGACCATAAAGATAGACGTGATATGGAACAAACAGATATTTCTCAGTTGGTTGAAGACCATAGATATAAATGCTAGGGAATACACATATTTCTTGCTGTTTCCATACACATATTCCGCAGCTGGTCGAATAGCAGAGACATATCTCATAGGGAATGCACAGATTTCTCTCTGTCGTTGTAGACCATAGATATATCTCAAAAGAAATACACACATTTTTCTTTGTAGTTACACCATAATCAATTGGTTAGCGAATATACACATTTTCACTGTTGTTAGACTATAAACATACCTGATAGGGAATATACACATTTCTCTCTGCTGTTAAGACTATAGACTTACCTGGCCTGGTAGGGAACACACACATTTTGCACTGCTGTTAGGCCATGAAAATACCTGAATAGGGAATACACATATGTCTCAGTGGTCCAGTCTTGGAAGACTGTACACATACCTGATAGGGATTACACACATTCCTCTCTGTTTCCACAGTTGTTGGAGACCATAGAGGTACCTAAGAGAAAATACACCGATTCTTCTGTTTCTGTCCTTTTAACCGACATAGCTGATAGGTAATACACACATTATCCCTCTCTAGTCGTGGAAGGCAATAGACATACATGATAGTGAAAACACACTTTTCTATCTCAGTTTAGGACAATTACCTAACTGGGAATACACACTGCTCTGTCTGTTGTTAGCCCATCGTTATCTGATAGGGAATACCGACACCTTTCACTGCTATTAGACCATAGACATACTCGATAGCGAATACACACTTTTCTCTGTCAGTTTAAGAGAGATACGTGATAGGGATTACACACATTTCACTCTGCTGGTAGCAGCAAAACGATATACCTGATCAGAGAATACACACATCTTACTCGGTGGTTTGAGGACAATAGGCATACCCAATAGGGAATGCATAGATTTCTCGCAGGTGTGGGCAAAAGACACACATTTCGTTATATCTTTATGGGAGACAAATCTGATAGAGAACACAAACATTTCTCTGTCAGTTAAGGGAGCTATCTAATTGAAAATACACACATTTCTCTTTGTAACGAGAAGACCATGCTCATACCTGATATAGAATCCACACATTCTTCTCTGTTACAAGAGAAGGAATGCGCATAGTTCTCTCCACTGTTAGATGACCATAGACATAGACGTGATATGGAACAAACACATATTGCTCAGTTGATTGAAGACAATAGACATACCTGATAGGGAATGCACACATTTCTCTCTGTCATTAGACCATAGACATACCTCATAGGGATTACACACATTTCTCTTTGCAGTTAAACCATAGTCAACTGATAGGGAATATACACATTTTCACTGCTGTTAAAAGACGATAGACATACCTAACCAGACTGGGAATACACACATCCCACCCAGTGGTTTGAAGACAATAGACATACCTGCTAGGGAATACACACATCTTACCAAATGATTTGAAGACAATAGACATACCTGATAAGGAATACACACGTTTGTCACTGCTGTTAGGCCATGGCCATTCCCAATAGGGAATACACATATTTCTCTCTGATCCATTCTTGAAAGTCCGAACACATAGCTGATAGGGAATACACACATTCCTATCTGTTTCCACAGCTGTTGGAAGATCATAGAGAGAGGAAATACACAGATGCTTCTGTCTTTTAGGGGGCATATCTGATAGGGAATACACACAGTATCCCTATCTAGTCTAGACCATAGACATACATGACAGTGAAAGCACTCTTTTCTCTCTTAGTTTAGGACAGTTGCCTGATTGTGAATTCACACAGTTCTCTCTGTAGTTAGACCATCGTAATCCGATGGGGAATACCCATATCTTTCACAGCTATTAGACCATAGCCATACACGATAGTGAATATACACATTTCCCTGCGAGAGATACCTAATAGGGAATACACACATTCCTCTCTGCTGTTAGAAGCCGACAGACATACCTGATAAGAGAGTACACACATCTTACTCAGTGGTTCGAAGACCATAGACATACCCGATAGGGAATACATACATTTCTCTCCGGTTTTTAAGAGCGTGTGCAAGAGACACACATTTCTTTATATCTTTATGGGAGACATATCTAATAGAGAATACAGGAATTCCTCTGTCAGTTAAGGGAGCTATCTAATTGGGAATACACACATTTTTCTTTGTAGCGAGAAGACGATGAACATACCTGATATAGAATCCATAATTCATCCCTGCTGCAAGAGAAGGAATACGCATAGTTCTATCCACTTTTAGATGGCCATAGACATAGATGTGATATGGAACAAACACATATTCCTCAGTTGGTCGAATACCATAGGCATATCTGATAGGGAATACACACTTTTCTTTCTGTTTCCTGACACATATTCCTCAGTTTGTCGAATACCATATATAGGGAATGCACACATACCTCCCTGTCTTTGTTAGACAATATACATACCCCATAGTGAATACATACATAAATTATCTCTGTTTCCTTCAGTTGTTGGAAGACCATAGATAATTAACTGATATGGAATACACAGATACTTCTGCCTTTTAGCAGACATTTCCGATATGGAATAAACACATGTCTACCTCTCCATATTTGGAAGACTGTATAGATACCTGATAGAGAATACACACACATCTCTCTGTTTCCCTCAGTTGTTGGAAGATCATAGAGTTATATGACAGGGAATACACAGATTATTCAGTCTTTTAGACGACATATCTGACAGGGGATACACACATTTATCCCACTCCATTTTCGTAAGACCATAGACATACCTGATAGAGAAAGCATGCTGCCACTTTAAGAGAGTTACCGGGTAAGAATGCACACATTTTCCCCTGTAATTAGATCATAGTTACCTGATTGTAGATACACACATTTCTCTCAGGTTTTGGAAAAGCATAGGCAAGCCTGGTTGGGAAGACACAAATCTCTTTCTATTTTAGAGGAGACATATTTGATTGGAAATACACACATTTCTCCCTGTGTATAGCCCATAGTTATCTGATGGGCAATACACACATTTATCCCTCTCCATCTCTGAAAACCGTAGACAAACCTGATAGAGAAAGCACACATTTCTCTCGCAATTTATCTCTTTCTTGACGAAGCTAGCTAAAACCGGCCTCTAAAGTGGACTTGAAGAATTTACATTTGCAGATCAAGAGAAGACTATTCTTTTAATTTACCACCGAAATGCTCGTCTTGATAACCGAGCCAGAGATTCCAGTGGAAGATTTCCAAAAATAGTCTTCTTTTGGCCTGCAAATGGACAAACAATAAGTAAATATTTTGATATTCTTAAATAAATTAAAAAAATTAAAGATTTAAGAGAGTTACCTGATTGGGAATACACACATTTTTCTCTGTTTCCTACACATATTTCTCATAGACATAACTGACAGGGAATGCACACATTTTTCTCAGTTAGTTGAAGACCATAGACATAGCTGATAGGGAATAGATATATTTCTCTCTACTGTTGCTAGATCATACACATGCCTCATAGGGAACACATATTTCTCTCTGCTCTTAGAAGACGATGAACATACCTGATATGGACTACCCACATTTTACCCAATAAGTGGAATACTATAGCCATACCTGATAGGGAATGCACATATTCATCTGTCTTTTAAGAGACTTGTCTGGTAGGGAATACACGGCTTCTTCTGTCTTCTAAGAGACATATCTGATAGGGAATACACAGATGTATCGCTGTCCATTCTCGGGAGACTGTAGACATACCAGATAGAGAAAGCACACATTTCTCTCTCAGTTTAAGAGAGGTACCTGATAGAGAAAGCACACATTTCTTTCTCAGTTTAAGAGAGGTACCTTATAGGGATGCCCACATTTCTCTCTCAGTTTAAGAGAGGTACGTGATAGGGAATGCCCACATTTCTCTCTCAGTTTAAGATAGGTACCTGATAGGGAATGCCCACATTTCTCTCTCAGTTTAAGAGAGGTACCTTATAGGGATGCCCACATTTCCCTCTCAGTTTAAGAGAGGTACGTGATAGGGAATGCCCACATTTCTCTCTCAGTTTAAGAGAGGTACCTGATAGGGAATGCCCACATTTGTCTCAGGTTTAGAAGAGCATAGGCAAGCCTGTTTGAGAAAATACACATTTGTTTCTCTCTTTACATGAGATATAACTGATAGGGAATACATACTAATCTATGTCAGTTTAAGAGAGTTATCTGATAGGGAATACTTATATTTATTTCTGCTCATAGAAGACGATAAATATATGATAGGGACTACACACATTTTCCCAATAGGTTGAATCCTATACTAGACACACTTGATGGGGAATAAAAACATTCATCTGTCCTTTAAGAGACATGTTTGATAGGGAAGACACAGCTTCTTCCATCTTCTAAGAGACACATCTGATAGGGAATACACAGATGTATCCCTTTTCATT
The DNA here is from genome assembly GCA_034401795.1 of Chaetoderma sp. LZ-2023a. Lineage (NCBI taxonomy): Eukaryota > Metazoa > Mollusca > Caudofoveata > Chaetodermatida > Chaetodermatidae > Chaetoderma > Chaetoderma sp. LZ-2023a. The sequence continues at coordinate 51,244,467 of CM067371.1, read as the reverse complement.
CTCGGAAGACCGTAGACATACCTGATAAAGAAAGCACACATTTCTCTCTCAGTTTAAGAGAGGTACTTGATAGGGAGTACAGACATTTCCCTTAGGTTTGGAAGAGCATATGTAAGCCTGTTTGAGAAGATGCACATTTCTTTCCATCTTTACAGGAGATTTAACTGATTGGGAATACGCACTATTCTCTGTTAGTTTTGTTAGTTTAACAGAGTTACCTCTTAGGGAATACACACATTTCTATCTGTAGTTAGACGATAGTTACATGATAGGAAATACACGCATGTCTCTAAGGATTTGGAAGAGTATTGACAAGCCTGGTTGGAAAGACACGAATTTCTTTCTATTTCTATCGGAGACATATCTGATTGGGAATACACACATTTCACACTGTGGTTCGACCATAGTTATCTGATAATGAATAGACACATTTATCCCTCTCCATTCTTGGAGGATCATAGACAGACCTGATAGAGTAAGAAAGCTACTTGATTGGGAATACACACATTTCTCTTTGTCGTTAGGATACCACGATCATACCTGATATAGATAAAATCTGCCTATCCACAGTTAAGTCTCTCTATGGCTTTCTAAATACAGAGGAAAATTAGTGTATGTATGATTTCTGTATTCTGCGGCCATAGTAGTAGATAGATCCTACAGCTGCAATCAGTCCTTCTTCCCTTTTGCACACTGTGTCTTGTCCTCAGCCCAAATCCTTAGCTTCCTCAGGTCCATTTTTGACTTGAGTGTACCTAATCCTGCTTTCTTGAGGTCACCACGTAGCACGCTAAGCAGATTTATGAAATGACGTCCTCTCCTGGCTCTGTATTTGTTGGCTCCGAGTAGGGCGAATTTCAAGGCTCTCTGTGCTGGTGTGTCTTCTGGCATATTTAGCACATGGCCAAACATAGACCATCTTTGCTGGCCAACTTTTACAGACAGCAGCGGCATATTACACATCTTGTATAGTGCATCGTTGGAAATTATGCTCTCTGGCCATCGGTATCCAGTGATGGTGCATAGGTGTTTGCAGTGGCAGGCATCAAGTTTGTCTAGAGCTGCCGTTGGAGCTGCCCAGCTGTTACAGTTATACATCATCAAGGATACGCAGGTTGCATTGTATAAATAGGGTTTCCGCAGTAATCGGATCAGCCACCACCAATGTAAGCAGTAAAAAAAGGTTTCATACCCGGATCTAGTTCTAACATGTAATCATATTTTGACGGTTATTACACGTTAAAACAGTTTCTTAACAGTTTATCTTAAAGAACGGTCGTCAGACACAAAGGTTGTCTTCATAAACTGGTTAGAAATTGTTTATAGTTTGTAGAATGTTGATCCATACACCTACCCGTCGAGTTTAGTGAGTGTTTATAGTCATTGGTACATTTGTAAAAGTATGATTCGTAATTTCCCACATATTGCTAGAATGCTGATACATACACGCATCCGTAGATTGGACAGTTGCTGAAGTTACATTAAATGTTTAGATTCCGCAAATGCATTGTCGATAGATGCTTCCTTAGTTTTAAAAGGTTTACAAAAATGCAGTAGAGATGGTGGTTCTTACGTACGTCTCTGTAGATGCACATTCCGTTAACATTCATACAGGCATCCATAGCTTTGGAAAATGTTTTTAAACAGTTATGCATACTCGTAGTTAATACCATTCATTGGCACGTGGCAATCTGATATCCAGTATGTAATTAAGCTTAGATATGCTTGAAATGGCAATTGTTTAATCCCAATTACAGACCTTCATAATTGTACACGTATGTGCAGCGCCATGTTTTACACGCCATCGTAGAATAGCTAAGTTCGCACTCCCATTCTAGGAATGACTGGAATGTCAATTGTTTCAATCCTAACTAATCACAGGCCTCCGTAGTTTTCCTCGGACTTATCTCAAATTGTAACTAAACATTCTACGAATTTTTCAGCACATTAGTTAAAGATAATCACTTACAGTTGTTTCTTAACTTTTCACACCTAATCGTTGTCCAGTTAAAGTCATCCAATTACGAAATCAAGATTTTCCGTAATGTAGCATTAGTCTGAGTATTCAGGGCCATTGTAATGGAATATGACGCCCTAAGTTGTTTGTCCGGAGGCGCCCCGACACTACCCCGCCACCCACCTCGACCGACTACCACCACCACCACCATCCACACCCACCAGAAAATATTGAAAATTAATTACATTCTCTTGAAACGATTTCTCGTATTCTGAGTGATAAACAACACATTTATTTTGATTACTAAATTGTCAATAATTTACACATCTGTTTAGGTAAATATGAGTTTAAGAGCAATGGATCACGATATTTTTGGTTAATTCAATACACGCTCAATTAGCAATTATAGTAATTATAGTAATGCCTGTAAGAAAGATTATATTGAATATTATGAAAGAACCTTACTGAAATATGTCCTCCTAAGGCAGCAATGACTTCCAGTCAAATTAATGTCAACCTATTCAACAACCTTCCTGTATGTATGCTTCGTTTGAAATTGAAATATTGGGAAGTTAGTCAACAGAGAAAGGGTCACCAAATTTATATTTTCATTCGCATAGGTTGATAATTCGAAAATAATTTAACTATAGCTGTTGATAACATATTCTTGACAAATTAGTGTTAAAATAAAAGCAATCGAAAATTTTTAATCATGGATAGTTAATGGCCCGTCAAGATGAATGTGTCAATTTAACTATGTGAGTATAGTCCTCGGGCAGGTGGACAGTAATTAATATCTAGCGGCTATACTATCACATGGATAAGATTTTTTTCTGAAAAGTTAAAATGTGTCAAGCCACCCCACCCCACCCACCTGTCAATTACAGTTGCTTGTCCTCGCCCCACCCATGATTTTCTTTCGGATTTATACTTTTTGTGATATCAGCCGAATCGTACTCGGGACTGGTACAATTAAGTTCACCTACCACTATTACTCAAATTCCTGGATAAAATCATAAGGACAACAGGATGTTTGTGCCGATGGATGCAAGCTAAAACAGATTTAGCACACCACACCTATTACAGTGTTTAATTTAGATGAAATAAGTGGTCACACAGACACAGATAAATATTATATATCACTATCAAGATGCGTGCTATAGGGTTCATTATAGCTATGACTGGCAGCATCGTGTTGGGTATGTAGTCTAAATGATGACCAAGTAGACCAAAGCGTTCTCTACAGGGGTCTTGAGGAATATCCATTTGTAGTCCCAGAGATGTCGACAAACGAGCGAGTCAGTCAAATGGGAAATTTCCAGAAAAAGACTGTCTTTACATGCACACGGACCATGACGAAGCTGAAACCGGAGTTTCTTGGCAAATAACTGTTTAATGGTAAAGCCAGCCAAAAACGCGTGCAGTGGCCGCAAATAAAATACATTCGCAGGACAGCATAAAGCGATTTTTTGGTAAATTTACAAAAACAAATCAATTTTTTCTCTGCAAATGGACAGCCAATGACCAAAAATTTCAATTTTTATTTACATTCCTGACCATTAAAGGGTTAAATGACAGACGTTGCATTTTGAACGATTTGAGGCGCTGTTGCCACAAGAGGGGTTAATCAGTGACAGGGCGGACATAGGCAGGGGCGGTAGCAGGAAAGGTTTCGGGGTGGAGTGAGGGAGGGGAAGCAAGCGAGGGGCAGGTATGTCCCCATGATGGCAAGTTTAGTGGAAGGTCTAGGACGGGTGGTCCCTCTTAAAAGGCAGGTGGGTTCGGTGGTTCTCCCTCGGGGTAATTTGAAAATTAGATACTCTGAGAAGCCATTACTTTCAATCAGAGTGATAAACAGCATCTTTAATTTAAATCCTAAATTTCCATATATTAATAAACTAATCATATGAAATATCCTCATACAATGTTCTATGGGAGGAGGCGGGTGTGGGTGGGTGGTGGGGGTGGCGGTGTTAGTGGCGTGTGTGAGTGATGAGATGGGTTCGTGTGGTGAAAAGCATTCTTGGAGGGCGACATTTGCCCGGCTAGCCCCCACCCCACATGTAGCGCCGCCACAGATCGCCGCCACTGGTCATAGGCAAGCTATAGGACTGATGAGTTGGTTTATTAACTATATTTTATAACTGTAACGATGTATATGCAAACTTTACATTTTTAATACCCTTTAACCTCTCAAATTTCTTCAAGAAAATTTCAACATTCTCTAAGAAACTGTTAATTTCCAGACCAAGAGAAGACTATTTTTGAACATTTACCACTAGAATGACTGGCACGGTTATCGAGCCAGTCATTCCAGTGATACATTTTCAAAACTCGTCTTCGCTTGGTCTGCAGCAAATGGACCCTTCACAAGACCACTGCAAAAGCCGTTTAGGCCGCTTTGAGGCTTAACTGGTTCAAATACACACCAGTCGTGTTAGCAAATATATATTTTCTATGAGAACTTTGAGATTTAAAGGGTTAACAGAGTAGCAGCAACAGTGTAATGTAAATAGCTTTTTTACATTTCAAAACACTTTATACAGACAGAGCTTGTGCACAGATTCCAGTTTGCTACCAAAAAAGTGTTATTAAAATTACAGATAGCTTATTTCAAATTTATCTATACATATTTCTTAGTATACATATAGTTAATAAACTCAACTAATATTGAATCCTGTGTTCGGTACAGTTGTTGTTGTAAAATCAAAATGGACGCTAAATATTAAGATTGGACTGAAAACCATGTGGTCATTGAGAGTCGCAAACGGAAAACCATGTGCTCATGTTGACCAATCAGAGTCGCAATATCTGTGTTCTTCCTTATCCATGTTCAGGGCATGACTTCGGCAAATGGGACCCCACCACAGTAGGAGTATAATTACACGCATCATGGCAAACGTGTTGAAGTTGGACAAAAAAAGTGGTACAGTCTTAATTTTAGTGTGTACACGCACGCACGCACGCACGCACGCACTGGGTGTGTGCATTTCCTTATGATGAATAGGAAAAAGGTGTAGATAATGCGTCAAAACACAGACACAGTGATGTTTATTAGCTTTTATTATGAGGTCGACCTTACAAGGAGAAAGTTCATCCTAAGTCCTTCCCATGCACAAACATGACCTGATAAGCCCGTGATTGTGCACACGCACGCACGCACGCACGCACGCACACACGCACAAGCTCACACACACAACCACACATGCTGACACACGCACGTACGCACGCACGCACGCACACACTGGCAGTAACACAACTCATTCTCTCTACCACAATAAAAGAGGTTTTGGCAGGTAAAGGCAGATTGGCAGAGGTATGCGTAGATTCTCTATGTAAATGCCTGGATCCGCAGCACCATGATTTGTTAAATACTAACACCTGTAATATTGTATTTTTAACTAAACACCCCCCCCCCCACCCTTTTAACAAGCCCCAGCCCACCCCACCCCGACATCAATAGCACTGGAGCTTGGACAGGCACATACAGATTGACAGACAATTGGATGCCCATTTCAATGTCTGTAGATCAGCACAACAACAACAACAACAACAGACAGGCTAAATCACATGCCGGATTGTGAAAAGGGAGGTAATCTGACAGAATGGCAGACTTACTTTAAGTGGAATGAGTTATTTCCCATATAAGTTACCAGGTATGAGTTAGAGTAATCTGTAACATTAATTTTGTGTCCATCTCGGTTACCTCTTCAACACTATTAGTCCGTGGGCTGGAGGCCCCAACTGGATAACCCCACCCCCACTAATGGACCTTTCCATTTTTAGCTATGCCCCGCCCATATCTAGCTAAGCTCCACCCACACCTCGCTCGTGTTGGGATCGATCGATCCCTGAAAACCCTGACTATCAATTTCCAAAAAACTACACAGGTAAGCTGTTAAATATTTTGAAACTAATTTGACTGGGTGCTGTTGCTGCCTAAGCAACAGCGTGGTTATTAAATAGCAAAGATTTACAAATACATACAATTCCTACAACGTGTCGGACTGTTTGAGATTTGGTGACGGTCCATATGGAACCCTTTGTGACGTAATGATTGTGACGTCATCATACACGCGCTGAGCTTATTTATGACGTCATACGAAGTCAGACGATGGATGGATACGCTGGAAAGGTGAATTGACAAAACTATATTTTTCTAACAGTTTTCGATGTCCTCTTTAAGATTATGTATGTTAACACGTGATAAACTCGGACTCAAAATGGTTTTTGATGGGTTATATTAGAGTTAATACCCACAGTGAAATATACCATATTAAGGGTATTAACAAAAATTGAGATATCTTTTGATAGAATCAATGTAGATTGGTGATCGACCACTCAAAATATTGCTTATAGTATCGTCTACTATTGTATATCGTTTACATGCAAATCAGTTTCATAATGCGGTCGGCAGAGGTCAAAAGGTCACAAATCTTCGCCACAGCTTAAAATCTAGCAACTGTATGTTGCTATCACTGACCAAGCAGCGGGAAAGGAACATTCTAGTTTTAACAGCCTAAGATTGATTAAAAGGCACAATTTGACAGATATAATGAGTAAAAGTTTAGTCATTTAATAGAATATTGTTACTATGACAACTGGCAGAATAGCAAATTTTGAGAATCTATGAAAAATGCAATCATTGTAAACTACCAATTAAGTAGATTTTGATAGAATCGTTGTATATTGGTGATTGACCACTCAGAATGTTGCTTATAATATCGACAACTATTGCATATGATTTATATGCAAATCAGTTTCATAATGCGGTCGGCAGAGGTCAATAGGTCATATATATATTCGTTACAGCTTAAAATCTAGCAACTGTATGTTGCTATCACTGACCAAGCACCGGTAAAGGAACATTGTAGTCTTAGCAGCTTAAGATTGATTAAAAGGCACAATTTGACAAATTTAATGGGTCAAAGGTTACTCATTTAATAGAATTGTGTTACTATGACAACTGACAGCATAGCCAGTTTTTGAGAATCGATGAAAAATGCAATCATTGTGAACTAAACTTGAAATGTGCATATCATCGAATCGAAATTGCGTAAAGTAATTGCTTTACGTATAGATGGATGTTATATGCAAATCAGGCAACAAATACGGCATCAGGAGTAAAAAATCAAAGAAGTAAGATGTAATTAGAAAACGTTTGATCAATAACAGGATATGCCACTGTAAAAGAATGTCTAAGAATGTTCAAAAATCCATCGCAAGATGTTGGGCAGAAATATGCCATAACGACCTTTGATCTAGGCGTGTGTATGAAAGCTTATCCTATCATATGGAAAAGCCCAGACTACTACAAGCATCACATAGTTATGATTGGTACTTTTCATTTGGCATGCCGAGTGGATCTGGATTCATTGAGATTCTACTAGAATCTGGCTTGATGTCCACCTGATCTATTAAAGGTGTGGTGTCTGGTAAGAATTATAGTCGGGCAATCCACTGCCACAAAGCAATGGCGGAAGGTCTTGAATGAGTGCTACTCTACACATACATGTACCATTATACGAAAGGGTCATTGGCAAACGTAACCACATTATTGGAAGTAAGAACCAAAGAGAATTTCGAACTATTGTCGAATGATACAGCATTTCATTCATATCTAAATGACTACTCAGACTTGCGACTGTGAGTTAGCTATGGCGAATTAGGTAAGACTGCCCAGTTTTGGTTATCTCACATGGACCATGTTTGGTTGCTTGTGTCTCTCATAAATGTAGTTAAGACAAACAATTACTATCTGTACGGAACATATCTCAATCGAATGGCTGAGCTGTTCTTTAGTTTTGATGGGCAGAATTATGCAAGGTAATTTACCTACTTTTCTATTTTCCTGGCAAACATAGAAGAATTACACCCTGAAGCAACGGAGATGATTAAGCAAGGTGCTATAAGTTTTGCAAGATCCTTTGTGCCTGGAAACTTGTGCGCAGTATACGAAACAATAGAGGAAACATTTATGAAGTACGCAAACTCGCATGCATGAGCAGGAGGAAGCGCAGCTGGCGTATCTGGTATCTTGAATAACTATGATTCACATTGACGCTGGGGAAAGACGGTACATGAACGAGCAAGGTATGTGGAAACAATGCTCCAATTGGCAGATATGACAGACGAGACAGACAGGAACAATAGACATTGGGATGTCCGTCCTTCACAGGTACGCAAAAGTGAGGCAGCCACTCTCAATGTAACGGAGTCCGTAGAAAGCTTCATGAATCCTTTCAGTCGCAATTATAATGATAAGCTGTTCCATATTGGGTCTGGTGCTCGGCACCTACCCATATCCAAACTGATATCATGGCTGCTGAGTCAATTGGGAAACTGGCCAAAGAGACTTTTATAACAGAGAGACTTGAAAGGAATACAGATTTATTTGAATCAAATAAAAGCAACAATTGAATACGTTTTCTAACATGACTAAGAATGCTCCTGTGAAAACTTCGATGGATCGTGAAATAGAATACAGACAACAAGGAAATATTGCCTTCCAGTTATTGGTGCTATCACAGAATAGGCCAGAGAAGCTTGATATGGCAGAACTATTACATTATCCACTTATGCCGATACCATCATCAATTGGCACGGCTGATGGGTACCTGTTGAAAACAGACAAAAGTAAAGGGAATATCAAATGCAGACGCACCATCTAATCACAAAACAGTGAACATTGAAGATGGAAACACCACTTTCTATCGTATGAAAGAGGTGCCGCGAACATTCAAGCAGATACGCCAGAAATTGTTTGATATTGGTACAGTAGGGAAATCCAATGTAATATTTATTACGAACATGTACAAGGAAAATTCTATCAAATCAATGGAAAGAATAAGCATCGGTTCTGGAGAGAAACGTATAATCAAGGATGAAAATACAAAGACTCTCTCTCTCTCTCTCTCTCTCTCTCTCTCTCTGTAGGAGAAACAGTTAAAGTTATCCATACAACAAACCATTTTACTAATCTTAAGCGCGCATGTACGGAATGCGTCAAGGGAGATAACTCTGGTTGACAAATATATGGACACATCATCAGGACTGATGTCTTGCCACAAGGCAGACGTGTTAACATAACCCATTTGAAACACATCCACAGAGGTGGTCAGTGGACACACATACAAAGCCTCATTCTTTTCTCTTATCTCTTATTTACTAAAATGACTTTTAGTCCATCAACAAATGGTCAAATTGCCATTATATTAAGGAAAGATGGACAAACTGACCACTTTTTAAGCTCACTGAAGGTGACATCTGATTAAATGTGGCGAAAATCCTTACAGTACAACTTAAGTTATTGTCTGAAAAATGCTGTAAAATGTATTTAATTGGGTCACCATGACGTTGAGTGACCATTGACATTTTGACCCAAAATCAATGCGCTTCTTTGGACTATAGGTGGCAATCTTGTAATAAACTCTCATGTTTGGCGAGAATTCCTCCAGTGAAAACTGATTTATCATCCGGAACCTCAATATAATTTCTGTAATTGGGCCACCATGATCTTGACCTTTGACATTGTGACTCCAAAACCGATTGGGTTCTTTGGACACCTAAGGGCAAACTTACACCCAAGTTTGGTAAAGATCCTTTCAAGAGAACTTGGGAACTCATCCGGAAATGCAATACAATTTTATTAATTAAGTCACTGCAACCTATGACCGTTTGACCCTAAAATCAGTAGGCATCTTGGGAGCACCAAGTAAAACCTTCCACCCAACCTTCAGACAGATCACTTCAATATAACTTGAGTTATCATCTGGAACAATATAATTGCATCGAGTCATCATGACCGTGACCCGTAAACCCCAAAATAGATAAGGTTCGCCGGATCTACAATGGCAACCTCTAATCCAAATTTAGTAAACATCCCTTTAATAGAACTTGAGTTTGCATAAAAAAAATCCAATATAATTTTATTAATTAGGACACTGTGACCTTGCCATTTTGACCACAAAATCACTGGCGTGCTTCCGAGCCCAAATGATAACATCTCACCCAACATTGGTAAAGCTCCTTTCAATAGAAGTTAAGTGAAAGCAATATTTCAGTAATTGGATCCCAGTGACTTTGACCTTTGACCGTTTGACTCCAACATCGATAGGGTCCTTTGGGTCCACAAGGACAACTTCTCACCATAGCTTAGTAAATCTCCCTTTAACAGAACACAAGTTATCATCCAGAAATGCCATATAATTTCATAAATTATTTCTGATCAATCGGGTTCTCCAGAGCCCCCAAGGACAACCTCCCACCCACGTTTGGTAAAGATCCCTCAATAGAACTCGCGCAATATATAATTTCATCAATTGGGGCACTGACCTTTGACGTTTTGACTGCCAAAACCATAGGGTTTTTCGGCGTCCAAAGGACAACCTCCCACCAAAGTTTAGCATCTCCTCTCAAACCATTGTGTTGGATTCAAACAAATTTGGTATACATCTTACCCATATACGGCGGATTGCGTGACAACATTTATGTTTGGTTTCGCCCCCAGGGAGTGGGGGATGAGGTCAAAAGATCAATAAATTTATTGTAGCACAACTCCTCCAGAACCAGTGGACAGCATTCAACCAAATTTGGTAAATGAGTTACTCATATAATTGTGGAGTGCAAGCGGACATTTACATTGGCAACCACCCCCCCCCCCCAACCACCCCCACCCAACCCCCACCACCAGGGTGGGATGGCCGAATTCCAGTCAAGTCGGCCCAACTATCAACTCGGCTCAATTAAATAATTCAAGCCGGCCCAAAAAATGTCAACTCGGCCTAATTCAATAAAGTCAAGTTGGCCTAGTTTTTACTTGATATAAAATTGGCCCGAGTTGACTTTTTGAACATAGGCCTAGTTGACTATCATACACAAACACACATCTGTAAACAATAACGAATGTTAAACAAGATTGAATCTAACAAAGACACGATTCACAAAATTCATAGTCCCAGATAGTGTCTTTATTTAAATATATATACATACTAGAAACCTATTTATAAAGGACACCATGGGGACATTATAAACCCGTCCATTATACACAGGTATACGGAGAAACACATGAATTCATTTACTTCCAGACTAATAATGTCATTTATGGTGTAATAAGAATACGTTGGTAGCCCACGCCTGAGTTGTACGCGAACATTGTGGTAGGTAGCAGTATCGAGTCTGCAAGACCATCATGACCCAGGTATAATACAGAGCTTCCGTGACTAACGGAACGCCCATAGAATGGCAATGTGAAGTGTCGTGATCAAGAAATGGAGACAGGTGATAATGACGTATTTTGAACCGGGGGCAGAGACTTGCTGATATGCGTCACATGGAAGCCGAAATAGATAATGTCGGTGTACGTCTCAATGGACCTTTCCAAGTTTATCCATCGATCATCTGACGTCATATGACGTCATAACCAACTAAGTGAAGTGTATGCTGACGTCATAATCATTACGTCATAAATGATTCTATTTGGCCCGTCTTTAACTCTTAATAGTCCGCCACGCTGTATGAATTATATGTCTCTACTATTAATAAACATGCTGTTGAATAATGCATGGAAATTAATAGAGCTTAGCTAGAGGTGGGTAGGGCATGGCTAAACATGGAAAGGTTCATCATAGTGTTAGTTCTCATAGTAATTATGATGACGATAGGCTTGTCGATGTGACATTTCGATCAGTTTTACACGGTACCGCGATTAGTTCATCGGCGACTTCACAAACTCCTACTACAGTCGTGTCACATTTTCTTCATCATCAATGAAGTCTGTCTTATCATCACCACCTTCATCACCACCTACCCCGGTCTTGCATTCTTCAGCTCCTGAATCACCAGAATCCCCATCCCCTCCAGGGTCACTCATGGAACCAGCGTCACCATCACATCCAGGCTCATCCATGTCACCATCACCTCCAGGCTCACCCATGACACCATCACCTCCAGGCTCACCCATGTCACCATCACCTCCAGGCTCACCCATGACACCATCACCTCCAGGCTCACCCATGTCACCATCACCTCTAGGCTCACCCATGACACCATCACCTCCAGGCTCACCCATGACACCATTACATCCAGGCTCACCCATGACACCAGCGTCACCATCACCTCCAGGCTCACCCATGTCACCATCACATCCAGGCTCACCCACTTATGTGAGCGCCACATTCCGGTTAGACTCGGTTCAAATTACACCATCGCGACTGGAAGAGAACACCTTAGAAAATCCGAATCCAGTGAATGCGGAATCTGATGATCCACCCATCACGCGTTATTAGATCGTTGGTGGGGGAACACAATGCCGGACGAAAATGTTAACAGATACTGCAGGTTACAGCTATATATTGAAGCGGGAGGGAAAGCGTGTGATGACATGGAGATGTAGTGTACAGTCTAAAACTCTACGTGTAGGCCTACGGTCACGCAGAAAGGAGATATATTTGTCACAGGTATGTAAATTACACGCACGCACGCACGCACGCACGCACGCACGCAATATATATATATATATATATATATATATATATATATATATATATATATATATATATATATATATATATATATATATATATATATATAGAATATCAAAATATTTCTATTTGAATGTCCATTTGCAGGCCAAGAGACTGTTTTGAAATTTTATCTTTGGAATGATTTGTTATGGCCAGTCATTAGAGTGATAAATTAAAAACCTCTTGGCCAACAAATTCCCATTTCCAATGACTACCGTCGACGCTGATTTTGGCAGGCTTCGACATGAAATGGTTAACACTTAACTCCATTATCTCAATTCCAAGGCTTTTGTACATGCGATGTGTTGAATATTTTAAAATTAATTTGACTGATCTTACTGGAGCCAGTTGGTAATTCTTTTCAAAACGTTCAACAGAATACTCCTTACATCATAGATAATTCTCGTTTCCGGTCTCTGTCGTTAAAGGGTTAATCAGCAATACCACAATTCATGATCATACGTGCTGCTGCTGCTGCTATGTGCTGCTGCTGCTACGTGTTGCTGCTGCTGCTATGTGCTGCTGCTGCTACGTGCTGCTGCTGCTGCTATGTGCTGCTGCTGCTACGTGCTGCTGCTGCTACGTGCTGCTGCTGCTACGTGCTGCTGCTGCTACGTGCTGCTGCTGCTACGTGCTGCTGCTGCTACGTGCTGCTGCTGCTATGTGCTGCTGCTGCTACGTGCTGCTGCTGCTACGTGCTGCTGCTGCTGCGTAGTACTACTACTGATACTTACAGGCACACATTTTACAATTCGTCACAAAGCGCACACATTATTATTATTATTATTATTATTATTATTATTATTATTATTATTCAGACATGATGACGGCACCCGCTAGTACTGTCACCGATTGATATCGTTGTTGTTTTTCCAGGCAGAAGATATTGGCGACATGTTTAGGTGTGTATTGTTTTGTAATATCATATGCAGTCAAAATTAAGCAACTGCCCATCAGTGGTGTGAATGGCGCCGTGGTAGACCGCGCCCCCACCCCACACGCACCCTCCCCGATACCGACACCCCACCCCCACCCCAACACCCACCCACGGTGAACGCCCCAAATATAGTGACAACGAGATCTGTGTTTACAAGAAATATTAATGTAAATTGCTTCTCGAGCATCTATTTCCAAAATCTTTCGGAGGAAGACACCCTGTTGGCACCATATCCTGCATATATCTGGATCTACTTGATAATGTGGAGATTATTTGAGACCAAATATCTTCTGATACATGTAGTAAACGTAAATTTTAACAGTTTTTTCCTTGACAACCCCTACCTGGTCTAGTTCACCAAATTTTGGCCTTGCTACTTGCCCCTACTGCCTACCACCCCACGACACGCAAGAAATAACAAAACAAAAAAATCATTGAATGTATAATAATCCATTTCATTTTTTCACTAGATTGATCGGTCGATGACGCGTCATCGCAAATCCCTACATTCACCGCTTTGACTTTTGACACACACTCCACAACCCACTCCAGGGGCGGTGCCAATTGTCAACGACCTTTTACACTCGGCAATCACATGGGTAACTCATATATCAAACTTGGTTGAATTTCGTGCAATAGTGTCAGAGGAGTTCCATTACAATCAGTTTCATGACCTTTTGACCCCCAACCCCCACCCCTGAGGGCGGGGCCAATGTAAATGAGCTCATCCACTCCATATTGATATGGGTAACTCACATACCAAACTTGGTTGAATTCCGTCCAATGGTTTCGGAGGAGATGCGTTAAATCAATTTACGCAGGTCAAAATTTGACCTTTAGACCCTCTCCCGCCCACTGGGGGTAGAGCCAAATCTAACTGGCCGCTTGCGCTCTGCAATCATATGGGTAACTCAGATATGAGGACTGGCGGTATGATCAGCGAACGAAAAGAAGAAGAACTAAGATATCAAATTTGGTTCCGTTCCGTCTAATGATTTCAGAGGAGTTGCATTGCAATCAATTTCATGAACTTTAGACCCCATCCTCCATTCCCTGGGGGCACGGCCAAATGTAAATGTGCTCATCCAATCCACATTAATATGGGTAACTGGCATATTAAATTTGGTTGAATTCCGTCAACAACTGTCAGAGGAGTTGCATTATAATCACCGTTTTGACCGTTTGACCTCACTCCCACCCACCCCTGGGGGCGGGGCCAAATGTAAATATGCTCGTGTACTCCATATTGATATGAGCAACCCACACACCAAATTTGGTTGAATTCTACGCAACGGTTTCGTAGGAGATGCATTACAATCAATTTCAACATGTTAAAATTTGACCTTTTTACCCCTCCTCCACCCACCCCCTGGGGAAGGAGCCAAATCTAAATGGCCTCATGCACTCTGCAATCATATGGGTAACTCAGGTATCAAATTTGGTTGAGCTCCGTCTAACGAATTCAGAGGAGTTGCGTTCCAACTGATTTTAACTTTTGACACCCTGCCACGTCCCCCTCGGGGCGGAGCCAAATCTTACTATAGTCGTGTAAAGATGAATCATATGGGTAACCCACATACCAAATTTGATTTAATTCCACGCAATTGTTTGGGAGGAGATGGCGTGACGGACGGACGGACAGACGGACTGAGACGATTACAATATACTCGACGTTTTTTTAAACGTGGTGATAATTAATATATATGACAACACAACAACGCACCATTGCAGAAAATCTGTTTATTCCTGATGTATATTCACATATGCTAACACATATCATATGAATGACATTATTATACCACTAACATCTGCACTGAAACAATGGTTGAGTTTCTGTCAAAGTACACTTGATTTTCGTGGGCATGGAAAATAAAAACTAATACCTTTGCATTATAATCAATTTGACCTTTTGACCCATGCCACACCCCTTCGGAGCTAAGCCTAATCTAAATGTCGCCGTGCAAAGCGCATTCCTATGGGTAACCCACATAACACATTTGCTTGAATTCCACCCAACAATGTGGGAGGTGTTAGTGTGATGGACAGACACAATCAATCACAATCAATTTGACCTTTTGACCCCTGCCACGCCACCTTGAGGGCGGAGCCTAATCTAAACATGGTCATATAAATTGTATTCGGATGGGTAACCTACTTACAAAATTTTGTTGAATTCCACCCAACAGTTTGGGAGGACTTAGTGTGACGGACAGACGAACAATCAATTTGACCGTTTGACCCCTGTCACGCCCCTTTGATGGCGGAGCCTAATCTATATCTCTTCTTGCAAAGCGCATTCCTATTAGTAATCCACATACAGAATTTGGTTGAATTCCACGCGACGATTTGGGGTGAGATGCATTATAATCAATTTTACCTTTTGACCCCTGCCACGCCCACATGGGGCGGAGCCTAATCAAAATATCGTCTTGCAAATTGCATTCCTATGGGTAACCTACTTACCAAATTTGGTTGAATTCCACATAACAGTTTGGGAGGAATTAGCGTGACGGACAGACAGACCATCAATTTGACCTTTTGCCCCTGCCACGCCCCCTTGGGGCGGAGCCTAATCTAAATATCGTCGTACAACTTGCATTCCTATGGGTAACCTACTTACCAAATTTGGTTGAATTCCGCACAACAGTTTGGGAGGAGTTAGCGCCGTGACGGACAGACGGACAATCAATTTGACCTTTTGACCGCTGCCACGCCCACTTGATGGCGGAGCCTAATCCATATACCGTCTTGCAAAGCGCATTCCTATTAGTAGTCGACATACCAAATTTGGTTAAATTCCACGCAACGCTTTGGGGTGAGATGCATTATAATCAATTTGACCGTGTGAGCCTAATCTAAATATCGTCTTGCATAGCGTATTCCTATGAGTAACCCACATGCCAAATTTGGTTCATTTCCATTCGGTGGTTTGGGAGGAGTTAGTGTGACAGACAGACAGGCGGACGTACAGACGGACAGAATGACAGATGGACGGAGCCGATTACAATATACTAGAAGTTTTTTTCAAAATGTGGGGATAATAACAGAAAACAACAATAACAAGAACAACAAGAAAAACAACAAGAAAAACAACAACAACAACAACAACAACAGCAAGAACAACAACAACAACAACAACAACAACTACTACTACTACTTCTACTACCGCTACCGCTACCGCTACTACTACTACTACTACTACTACTACTACTACTACTACTACTACTACTACTACTACCACAACTTACTACTACTACTACTACTACTACTACTACTACTACTACTACTACTACTACTACTACTACTACTACTACTACTGCTGCTGCTTAATAATAATAATAATAATAATAATAATAATAATAATAATAATAATAATAATAATAATAATAAATCTGCTGAATTCAGGCGTTCATCCACGGTATCACTTGAAGTTGTGTATTTTGGGTGCATATAAGAATATATAATATAAAAACTGAAGCACTGATAGTTACATAGACAATTTCCAAAGAGTTCTCAATTAATAACTTAATATCATAATTTTCAAACGAATCAATCACTATTGTTTTGACTCGCTTAAATAGCTGTTCGTATAATTTAGACGAGTTTGTCTATTTTGATATTAAACGTGAACGAATTTGAGATTAAATTTTTCATATAAATCACAATTATATTGTTTTATCAAACATAGAATGACAGCTCTGTGAAACACTATGGTCAAATTCGATTCGCTAACTATTGGTAACAATAGTTGGCTAAATCCAAGCTGACCTCTAAATACTTAACTAGCTAGTTAACTATAGTCCACCAGCCACATGAGCTCGTCGCAAATAGTTAGTACGAAATTGACTAACAATAGCTATTGGCAGGCATTAAGGCCTTAATCGGCACTTTATTAAATCTAATTGCGCTACACAATAGAGGAGGCGTTTGTTTGTAACCTGTTAGCGCCTCTAGGGCATTTATTGGATTTAGCATTTAACATTCAATCGTCATTCAATCGTCTCAGACCTCGACTTCTACAGAGACCTGCTTGCAATCTAGAGAATATGTCAATCTTTGAAATTTACCCAGGATTCTATGTTGGAGTTATTTATATAAAAAGATTCTCTGTTGAATATTTTGAAAATAAGTTGTCAGGAGCATGCACCCCCTCAAGCACGCTCCATCAGAGCTTACCCACACCACCCCAACCCAACCTACAACATGCAGCCTCCTACCATACACTCATGCACGCGCGCTCGCGCGCACGGACAGGGGCGGACTGGGCTGGAATTTCGTACCGGGAAATGTACCAAGAGGGGACCTATTTTTTAGGGTGGGCCAAGGACGGGATATCCCCCCTTCCTGTAGTCCCCTCCCCACCCGCCTCCCACCATCCCACCCCACATCACACCACCCACACCGCGCCCAACTCCACCTCACACCCCAAGAAATGTCTTGAAATTAGATAGCATAGGAGGCCATTTCCTGAATTCCGAGTAGTAATAAGGAATAATATAGTTTCAATGAAAAATTTAATTTTAGCCTTGTAATGACAGTCAGCGAAAATGCTTAAGAAACGCATAACATATTACTCAATCCACAACTTTATAAGCAGGAATACCAGCAATACAGAAGCAACTGCCAGTCATTCCTGTCTCCAATTCTCTCCCATGTCACCAACAGTTAACCATTTACTGGTTACAAGCACCAAAGGAGATAACTCCTATAATATATAAATGGACAATTATATAAATGGAAAATGTATCTGTGGAAACCTTTCACTGAAATCATTGAAAACCTTTTAAAATACATTTTCCTTGCATACATGCGATTATTCTCAGTATACAAGTTTTGTTTGACTTGACAGGAAGCGGTTAGAATTTAAGAGACAGACAGACCGACCAACCGAAAGACATGGACATACTACTATTCACAGCTAAAATAGTCATTAGATAATTCACATTTAGCATAAATGTTTACGCCTTTGATGACGAAGCAATTTAAAAAATTGCTTCCATAGGAGGTATTGAGATA
Organism: Chaetoderma sp. LZ-2023a; assembly: GCA_034401795.1. Classification (NCBI taxonomy): domain Eukaryota; kingdom Metazoa; phylum Mollusca; class Caudofoveata; order Chaetodermatida; family Chaetodermatidae; genus Chaetoderma; species Chaetoderma sp. LZ-2023a. Next base: position 51,226,034 of record CM067371.1, on the reverse strand, counting down.
CGAGGGCCATCCCATATGTTTCCGGCCTAACTATGAATAGAAAGATCCATGGTTATGTAACTTGGTAGACACATATTGCGCTATTCTAGAACCTTGTATTCTAATAATTGTAGCAATTCCGTATCATTTGCAGGGGCTGTAGAGTAAAAAGTACACATATTGAGCAGGTTGTTTAAATATAAAGGGGCGAGGCCACAGCCGTAAAACTAGGTCGATATATTTATCATTATTAGTGCCAGCGCAATATATACTGAACCAAAAAGTTTAGCAACACTGAGAATATTACTGTATAAATGTTATTTAACAAAAACAATAAATTGATTCAAATATATTATTTAATTGATAGGTCATTTTCCAATTTGAACAACAGTCTCTTGTTACTGTAATGCTAGCATCGCGCCTTTAACACAGCATCATTCAACGGAAGGGTCCAATTTAAATAATGGCACTGAGCTGTCAATACCGGTTGTGACCTCCGCGCGCATTAACCACCGCCGTACATCGCTTTCTCAAGCTTCGAATTAAGCACCTGATGTCACGAAAAGGAATCGTATCCCATTCCTGGAGCAGTGAAGCTTCCAGCTCCCGCACGTTGTGAAGATGTGGATGGTTCTCACGCACCATACGGCCAAGAATGTCCCACACGTGTTCGATAGGAGACAGGTTCGGTGATCGCGCTGGCCAGTCCAACACCGGAACGTTGTTAGCCTCAAGGAAATCACTGGTGACCCTAGCTGAATGAGGACGGGCGTTGTCTTGCTGGAACATAAAGTCTGCATGATGCTGCATAAAAGGGATGACAACAGGGGCGACAACTTCTTCACAGTAACGTTGAGCCGTTAAATTTCCGCGAATCACAATAAGATCTGTTTTGCCATTTTCATGGATTCCAGCCCACACCATGACACTGCCGCCACCGAATCTGTCGTGCTGAATGATGTTGGCTGCATCATACCGTTCTCCTAAACGTCGCCAAACCCGTTGCCTACCATCCGCCACATCCACACAAAACCTCGACTCATCACTGAACTAAACGTGGCTCCATTGTTGAGCACGCCATCGCTGATGAGTCTTGCCCAAGCAAACCGATTCTCGATGTGACGCTCTGTAAGCGGAACAGCAACAAGTGAACGACGGGCATGCAGTCCAGCATCATGTAGTCTGTTTCGCACAGTTTGTGCATTCACTGTAGTGCCGGTAGCGGTGTGCAAATTACGGGACAGCCGCGGCGCAGTCTCAAACCTGTGACGTCGTGATGACGTCACTGAGTGGCGGTCTTCTCGTGGTGTTGTCTCAGTCTGCCAGATCGTGGTCGGTCATTAACATGTCCAGTTTCCTGCTCACGTTGACGGAGACGGGAAATGGTTGAGGCGTGAACATTAAAATGTCGGGCAACAGTGCGAACGCTCTGCCCAGCAGCATGCAGTAAGCGTGCGGCCGAGAAATGCAAGAAATGATTTGCATTTCTTCATGATCAGCGAGACATTACATTGACGAAACATGCCTGCAAATTTGATTATAAATGGATGCATAGCTTTAATACAACAAACCAAACTTCACTGTTGCTAAACCTTTTTGGCTCAGTATATTTACCAAACTTCAAGACCGTCGCTATAACCTTTCATAGTGAGATCTGGCTCCGCTTGGGATACCACATAGATTCGCAGTGCTTTCAGGATTTTTCATGTTTATACCCTTAGCGCAAACATTTCTTTATGGTCCGTAGAAATGCCAAGAAACTCCTACAATTATTGGTTTCCAAGCTTTATCACACACTCTTTGTCTGCCAAGTTTCATAATTATGCATCTTTCCCTAGAAAAGTTAGACCGGAAACTTATGGGACACCCCTTGTTTATCCATTTGCAGACCAACTGAATATTTATATTTAAAATTTTATCACTGGTATGACTGGCTCCGTAGCTAGGTAGTGTGCGCCAATGGTTCCAGTAGTATATTTCAAAAATCGTATTCTGTCGTTCAGCAAATGGGCATTGACCAAGAGAAAACTGTATTCTTGATGGATTTTGATCATGATAGGATTAGGTGTGGCGAAACGTGTATACAAATCAAACATATAAAACGTATAGCTTTGAGTACACAGACGAATCTTTAAACAGAAGATTCAATAATATCGTCTACTGCGATGCTTCGAAGTAAATCCGTTTCAGTGTACATTAGATCTCCAATTTCTCGTTGCGCAATGAAGATTTAAGACGTCTTAGCCGATTGTCGTCTTGACAATTTTCAGTTTACAATGTGCCCTTTGCAACTTACTTGAGAAAAGGATGATGTAAGCAGATATTCATATGCCACAAATAGATTAGAAAATGATGACGCATTCAATAAAGCCTATACAAGATTTTGTAACAACACGTTACGCACTTTTTACAACATCCTGTATATTTAACAAACGGGTTCATATTGCCATCAGTATGCTCATCATCACCACTACTATCATCTTCTGTTTCGAGTCAAGATTATTTTCTTCTAGTTCATAATCCTCGCGCGATGTCATAAGTGCAGGTATTTATAAGTTTATACGGCTTAACGCTTTAAACTCTACATTACAGAAGTGACAAACACCTTATGATGCAAGAATTATTCTGTTCTCTGTTCACTCTGGTGGATATTTTGAAGGGAATTTTACTGAGCGCTGTTGCTGCGAATGGTTTCAGTCAAATTAGTTTTTAAATATTCGGAAGTTACATGCAAAGCTTCTAAAATAAGGGCTTCCGCGACAACGCACGGTAAGAGAAGGAATTATACCTGTCCCCTCCCTCACACGCGCGCGCAACGCGTGCGCTCGCGGAAATGGAGTTAACACCGCTTAGCGGACTGGACATCAACGCTCTCTTAATTTACGGAGGTCGTTATAGCCTATACAGGAGAGATGGAAAAGTTACTAAACATATAGAAAAACTGTAGCATAGTAACATTTTAATTCTATACACCGTGTCAAGGATGGGGCCCAGCTGGGGAAGGGCGTCACCGGGAATTTCCCCGGTTTCCCGGTGGGCCTGCCGACAGTACACCCGGCCGCGTGCGTGCGTGCGTGCGTGCGTGCGTGCGTGCGTGCGTGCGTGCGTGCGTGCGTGCGTGCGTGCGTGCGTGCGTGCGTGCGTGCGTGCGTGCGTGCGTGCGTGTGTACCGTGAACTAGGAATAGATTAACAGGGTGACATTAATTATAAATCTGCTTAGAATAACGTAGGATTTGTACGAACCGACTATTTACTGCTTAATAAGCGGGTTGGAGAATAATTTGAAACAGTTTGGACTGGCTGAGGGTTTAATGTATTTTCCGCAATGATGGGCAACGCGCGGCTAGCTTTCAGAGTTGTAAATCTAGGATCTGAGCGTGGACCTTATTATTATAATATTAATTATTATTAAATATGACTCTATAGAGCTGCCAACACGCAGGCCCATACTCATTTACATGGTTCATTAACTCCACAAAACCAAACATTGGCGACTGTTGAGGCGGTCCCACTGACTGTCCCAGAGATATGACGTTATCAGTATTTGAATAGACGTTTCCAGTTTTAGCTATGACCCGCCCACCTCTAGCTAAGCTCCACCCACACTTCGTCGTGTTGGAATTGTTCGATCCCCGAATGCCATAACTATCAATTTCCTGAAAACTATACAGGTAAGCTGTTGAGTATTTTGTAACTAATACCACGCATAGTCCGTCTTCAAATATGCGTTCGTGACGTACTTTATATCTACGTCATTCATTACGTCATTCACTATAATGTCATTCTACACGTCACGTAGTTGATTATGACGTCACATGATGGGTGGATAAAGTGGAAAGGTTCATTAGGCTCCACCCCTAATGTGTTCACACATCATTACCATTCCAATGTCTTTACAGGACACTTTGAGAGCTTGAAGGATATGACGTCATCACAGGTCGGTCAAATAATTCCACATCTAAAGATTTACGAAATGTTAATCTTTCTAAGAGTATACTTGCTAGCTCTCTTCAGGTAGGGTTGTGTTTGTTGAATGCGTTATGAGCCTACGGCGTTCTTATGTTAAGACACCTCGATGCGGCCACTTCAAAAATGTTAAGTCGTTTTAGAGCTTAGGAGCGAGACATTATCTTAAGACCAGCTTCAGGTGGAACTCTCTGGTGCATTTCCAATTGTATATATGTACTTGTGTTTCTGAACCTACACTACACTGCCACCATTATTACTGTATAATATCTATGTAGGGAGCGAGTCGTAACTAAGTTGTTAACAACTTGTGACTCAATCCCAATTGTCTCTTAGAACAATAAAATATGTTTAAATCAAACCAGCTTCAGGTGGACCCGTTTGGAATTTGAATGTTTAATTAGTCCTGGACAATATATCCAGGTGTGGTGCATACAGGTTTTTATAGCTTTGCAAGGAATAGGCAAACGGCTATGTCATGCGTCTGCTGGTGAATATTTTGAAAATATTTTGACTGGCTGAGTTACCAACATATTTCCACAAGGCCCGTACAACCTTCAGTGTCAATTAGTCACTGCTTAATGCTTATTAATCGGCTTAATTAGTCACTACTTTCACGGGTGTAAATCGATGGACCGAACCCTACGGCTTATTATTATTTTAATGTTATTAATATTAATATTATTATTAATATTATTAATAATTAATATTATTATAATTATGGTTGTAGCATGTTTTGAGGTATTTCTGCAGCTTATGTTGAAACATTTGTCTTCTTGATATAAGAGATACCCAGGGGTGGACACGCATGGATTGCCATTGCTATATTACCTTGGCCTAGGCCAGAAAACGTAGCACCCTCGTGACACCTTTAGAATATACACCCATTACCGCTACCGCAGCAATACTAGAAGTAATGGTAACGGACTACAAGTCTTCTTTTAAGTCAATTCAATTCAAGTAAATTCTATTTGCTTATTTATAGTATTACTTACAAAATGCATATAGGTGGCCCGTCAAAGGCAGAGCCTATGAGGTGAGTGGCCCCTTACATTTAACATTTATACATGCCGATGAATACATTGGAGACATTATAGACAGTTACAAACATGTATCTGTTCTGCTTGATAGTCTTACGCCGTGTTCTCTCTAGAAACTTAACCGGCGTAACGCACTAGTGCGGTATGGCTGTATTCCCGATTAACTCTCCAGTGAGAACACGGCCTAAATCCTGGTGATAGACAGTATATATTTGGAAGGATGGGGTGGGGGTTCATAGTGTTAATTAGTTTATTTATTATTATTATTATTATTATTATTATTATTATTAATTATTATTATTATTATAGGCCTCTAAATTTGGCGTAACCAAGCCAATAGTTTCTGTGTTGGTTATGCAATTCAAGAAGTGCAGAACGAAAATTACGTGAAACTGAGCTCTTTATTTATTTTCAGATCTGAGGTAGAAAGGTGTTTATGCCCTGCACATATAATCAGGTCACGCAGATGACTGGCATGTAACAGATTATTGGTTACGTCGCTAAAATACCCGTAATCTATTATTATTTTATGCATATTTACCAAATCTCATGGCCTGTGGTATTATTATTATTATTATTGTTGTTGTTGTTGTTGTTGTTGTTGTTGCGATGACTAGACTAATCTATAGTATTTAACAGCCATCTAACTCTGAACACTGGTAATTCTAGATTTTGTTGGTGAATGCCCAGGAATAATAGCATTGCCATTGTGGCCAGCATTGCTCTAGTAATTGTCTATTATCGTGTTTTTAATGTTTGGTTTGTATGATGTTTGGGTGATAATTTGTGTGCGTGTGTCTTCGTCAGTGCAGTTCCAGAGTGTTATGGCTTGAGTTGATGGTTTGTTTCTGGATGTTTCTGTGCGGCAGTATTGTGTATGTAAGCTATGGTTAGCTCTAGTGTTGTAAGACTGTATTTCCGTGTTGTTTGAAGAGATCTGATAGAGGGGATGGTAAATTGCCGTTATGGAAGTCTCTTATGATTCTTGAACCCGTTAAGACTCTATAGGGCTTCCGACACCCAGACCCCTAACCATTTGACGGTTCATTAACTCCACAGAGCGAGCATTGGCGGCTGTTGAGTCGGCTGCTCCGATTGCCTGGGAGTTATGACGTCATCAATATTTGAATTAGACAACGCCCCTAACATTTCCACAGTTCATTACCCGTGTCAATAGCTCTACAGAGCAGGCATAGAGACGGCTGCGCCTCGAGTGGTCACGTGACCTCGATTGATACCGCGACATCGAACAATGGCGACTACTGAGGCGGCTGCTCTGATAGACCTCGAGGAGTCACGTGACCTCTATTTGGACCCACCCGCCCTAGACATTTCACACCTTGCTACAGCTGTCTATAGATTTACAGGAAACACATTGGCGACTGTTGAAGCGGCTGCGCTGATAGGCCTCGAGGGGCACCTGACCTCGATTGACACCTCGACCAACGGCGACCATTGAGGCAGCTGCTTTGATAGCCCTCGAGGAGTCACGTGACTTCGATTGGGGCCCACCGCACCCTGAACATTTCACACCTCATTACACCTGTCAATAGATCTACAGGCCAAAAATTGGCGACTGTTGAGGTGGCCGAGAGTCGAGAGTTATGACATCATCATCATCATCAATATCATCACCCTTAACGCTTTCACGGGTCATTAGGCCCATCAATCCGCATTACCGAGGGTCAATATCTCAACACCTCGAACAATAGAGACCATTGAGATGGCAGATCTGATTGGCCATGAGGAGGTCACGTGACCTATATTTGGCCACGCCCCCTTTCACACATCATTGCACCTGTCAATCATCTAACCGTGTACACCCCCCAAAATACGAGAAAGGGGGATGCTCTAATTGGTCGAGAGATTATGACGTCATCGGTGAAGTCATAAAATTTGAATTAGTCTACGCCCACTTTTCCCCCCATCATAAAATACTCGATTATGATTGGTCGAGAGAGAGAGCAATAGAAATGACTCTTGACCAATTAGTTTCTAGTATTAAAGTCAGGCGAGTTCAAAGTTTGGAAATGGGTTACATCTCAGAATAAATTGGCCTTAGAATGCATGACTATCTCTATCATGCATTCTCAGAGTAATTTATACTGTTTAAAATAGGGATATGCTATAAGTAACCATTTTCATATGCTTTGATTTACAATGTATACTGTTACAGACAACATATATTGATGGAGCATGATCCAAAGACACCGCGATATGCTCTGTATGTGCGTAAATAGCATTATATAAAGTCTCGAGATTCAATGTTTTACCAACTTAAAAGATTGGAACATCTTGATGATATATGCATAAAGATATCTGTTTTCATTTTAAGACACGACCAAAAGGATAACAAAATAGGCTTGTCTGGTATTTCCTAATCCAGTTAATATTAACGTGATACACCATCTTTTTTCCAGCATCAAAATACACAAGAGCGGGAGGAGCGTGCCATCTCGCGTTAGGCGGGGATGCGGTGATGGGGTGGGATGGTGTGGGTGTGTGTCTGGGTCCGGGGTCCTCCCTGAAAATTGTGCAAATCTAGATGCTGCTCTAAATCTCGGGTCACACCAACACGCTGATTCCCGACCCGACCCGACACAATTCAACGGCATTTCGCCGATAATCGTGTTGGTGTGGCGTGAAAATTGTATCAAGTTGCCAGCGTCGTAGCCTGTCGGCCCGATTGCGCATGTTCGATCGTAGTTGGTTGTAGTTTGCCGTAGTCGTTGCCTATCGTGCTGGTGTGACCGCGTTCACGACAAAGCCCGACTGCAGTTACCTTGATTAGACAACCAAAGAACAGCCTCAAGTCACGCGTCTCGCATGCCATAAGCGGCAACACATTTCAGTCAGTGTTCTTGAAAAAATAAACAATTAGGATACAATGAACGTTGGTGCTGGTATGGCCATCACCAACGTTAACTCAAACTAGATTGATCAGTCGATGACGCGTCGTCGCAAATCCCCACGTTCACCGCTTTGAACTTTTGACCCCACCCCATAACCCAGACACGGGATCGGAGCCAGATGTAAATGTCCTTTTGCATTCCACAGTCATATGGGTAACTAACATACCAAATTTGGTGGAATTTCCAAATGTGAATATGCTCACCCACTCCACATTGATATGGGTAACTCACATACCAAATTGGCTGAATTTCGTCCAACAGTGTCAGAGGAGTTTTATTACAATCAATTTCATGACCTTTTGAACACACACCTCCCCCCCCACCCCTGGAGACGGGGCCAAACCTACATGTGCTCATGCACTCCACATTGATATGGGTAACTTCCATACCAAATTTGGCGGAATTCCGTTCAATGGTTTCGGAGGAATTGCATTACAATAAATTTCTTTACCTTTTGACTCCATCCTCCACCACCCCTGTGGGTGGGGGCCAAATGTGAATGTGCTCATCCACTTCACATTGATATGGGTAACTCACATAACAAATTTGGTTGAATTCCGTCAAACAGTCTCGAAGGAGTTGCATTACAATCCATTTCTTGCACATTTGACCCCCATCCCTTCACCCAAAGATTGATATGAGTAACTCACATACCAAACTTGGTTGAATTTCGTCCGGCAGTGTCAGAGGAGTTGCATTACAATCAATTTCATGACCCTTTGACCTCATCCCACCACATCCCACCCCCCCTATCATCCTTGGAGCGGAGCCAAATGTAAATGTGCTCATCCACTCCACATTGATATGGGTAACTCACATACCAAATTTGGTTGAATTCTGTTGAACTGTTTCGGAAGAGATGCGTTACAATCAGTTTCCGTAGATTAAAGTTTGACCTTTTGACCCCTCGCCGCTCCATGGTGGCGGATCAAAATGTAAATAGCCGCTTGCATTCCAGTCATATAATATCGTTGAGTTCTGTCTAATGATTTCAGCGGAGTTGCATTACAAGTGATTTGACCTTTTGACCCCTGCCCCGTCCACTGGGGGCATAGCTAAATGTAAATATCGTCTTGCAAAGCGGCATCATATGGGTAACCCACATACCAAATTTAGTTGAATCCACTCAACGGTTTGGGAGGAGATAGCGTGACGGACGGACAGACAGACAGACGGACAGACAGACGGAGGCGATTACAATATTTTAAAACGTTTTTTAAAACGTGGCGATAATGATTATCAAAATGTTTAGCATGGTTCACTAGCATTATATAATATATTACTTCATAAAATTCTACACGTAGACGGATACCGTTATGCGATGTTTATTCAGTAAAGCACTTTCAAGCCAAGTCGTGGTGGTGTGGTCGGGTCAAGTCAGAAACAAACAACCAACTACGACAGTGTACGATTTCACATGACCGTTGGGTTGTGTCGGATCGGGCATGTCGTATTGGTATAGCCCAGGATTTAGAGGGTATTTCCAGAATTTCTGGAGGTAGGCTAAATATGGACCTTCATTTGCATGCGAAATTATTCTATTTTTATCCGTTTTCAAGAATTTATTGTAGATATGTAGTTCACTGATTTTCATCTTGTGGAGTTATGTAATACGCAGAATACACTTTAGGACACATGATCATTAGACATTATGAATATATAGAGAATCTGGAACGAGGTCACTTTTCATATCACTATTATGGACCGAGTTGAAAATTAACAATTTGCACGAGCTTTATCGAGTGCAAAATTGATAATTTTCAACGAGGTTCATAATAGTGATATGAAAAGTGACCGAGTTTGAGATTTTATTTATCATATAAACTGTAATTTTGAAATGTTTGCCAATAGTTGCTGATGTGACTTTTATCTGATTTCTCATTGTTGATTTTCGTGAAATCGATACCGCCGCTGTGACGCACCACCACTTGATAACAGATACTGAATGCGCAGCAAAACATAGTGACAGACACAAAATCTGGCGATGTCAGCCGTTAAATAGTATTTTAACTGGTCATTGAAAATTATAGCCACAGCCATCAATCGTTACTTCGCTGCCGACTGATAAACCGTCAAACGATGACATTTTGCGATGACGTTTCATGAATGGCAAATCGTAGTAAACAAATCGTAGTAAAACGGTACCGCGTAGTAATCTCTACGCGTCACGCTCACATCAATCGATGTTTTAATTGGTCCATTTAAATGGGTTGCACACCCAACAGCTAATGAAAATACTCCGTTGAATATGGCACGTGCGCTCATATCGAAAAATATGGAACGGGCTTGTTTTATGATAAATTAAATTATGCAGTTGTGAGCGAATTATTTTAAAGACAATAATGTATGCTTGATTACTCCAGCACAACACATCCACCATACCAATTAAGAGACAAACTAATAATGCTAGCTATTTTGAATATGAGTTAACCCTTTCAACCCTGAAATCTCGGAATCTCATTTTCTAATCATGCAAGCTGTTGGCTATTTTGAAAGAAATTTAACCAGAACCAGCAAAAGCTCCCAGTCAAATTAGTTTCAAAATATTCAATAGACTATTTATTAAACTAATCATGGTGATGCAGATCCAGACATTGACACAGAGAATCTACGCATGCCTGACAATCTGCCTTAATCTGCCTTTAATTGGCAGGCATGCGTATATTCTCTATGTAAATTGCTGGATGTGCGCCAACATGATTTGTTAAATACTAACACCTGTCATATTGTATCAATGGCTGTATTCAACTGGAACCTTTCTGTATAGTAAATTTACTCGAGCAATTGCCAAAATGTTCTCTAAGCAAACGTAGCAGTCGAATGAAAAAACCGTAGCAGTATGGAAGGTGCAGAAACCGACTAAATCGCCTAAAGTTTACTATCTTAAAAATAAAATCCACCTTTCAGCGCTGTTTTCAGACACAGTGAATGCTGAATAATAGCAGAATTCAGCTCCTAGGTCACGCATTTTCAAATTTTACATCACGTGACATACTTCACGAAACATCCCGCTCATTTTCTAGACATGTAAACTGTTGCATACTTTGAGACAAATTTAACTGGAACCGGCAGAATCTCCCAGTCAAATTAGTTTCAAAATATCAAATAGACCATTTATTAAACTATAAATGATTTATCGTATTTGGTCGTTCGAGTTTAATGGTTTAATAACATTATGAATAACGCGATGAATTTCACCAAGCAAGATTGTGCTCAGCTATATTAAACTGTATATACTCCTCTAGTAACTAGTCATTGAGAATACGGACATAAATGGACCTTTCCATTTTTAGCTATGCCGCGCCCATCACTAGGTAAGCTCCACCCACCCCGCACCGTGTTGGGATTGATCGATCTCCAAATACCCTAGCTATCAATTTCCTGAAAACTATACAGGGAAGCTGTTGAATATTTTGTAACTAATTTGACTGGGTGCTGTTGCTGCCTATGGCAGTAAGAGCGCCCAGTAAAATTAGTTTCAAAATATTCAACAGAATATTTATTAAATAGCAAAAGCAAGCAATGTTTGTATAACAACGCGTAAACCGCGTTCGTGATGTACTTATCGACGTCATGCTTGACGTCATTCATTATGATCTCATTGTACACATCACGCAGTTTATTATGACGTCATATCACGGGTGGGTACTCTGGAAAGGTGAATTGTCAAAATCTTGCCCAGATTTTAAAGGTTTATTAGCAATGATTGACTCTTAGTTAGCTGAAACATTTGTAGAACATTAGCTGAAATTGACTCGGGCATTGTGAAAAACACCATGGGCACAGGCCCAGTGCGCCAGTACCCAGCGACTGCTGCTTACCGGGAACCTGACTGTAACCATGGCTGTAAATTCTATCCAGCACTGTCCGTGGTTTTAAAAAAACGCGTCGTTCCTTGGGTCCATGAAATATGTGCAATGGATATGTACAACTTTGTGAATATACATTACACCGCGATCTTAGCAAAATGATACGCCACGTTGAACGCTGATGTCATCCTATTGTGCTTAAGAAGTAACCCAAACGGTTAGGAAATGCTTTACGGAAATTTACCTTTCGTGTTCTGATTTATTTCTTGTAAATATTGCGCACCGCGAGTTAGTAACCATTTGAACGAAATTCGAAAACTCGTATAGAATTTAGTTCCATCGAATATCTATATTGGCTGTTGTTGCCTAAGACAAAAATTTTATCGAATTTGCTTCATAATATTCAACAGCTCATCTCGTTAGTTGTGCGAAATTGAAATTTTAGAATCGCAGGGTTCAAATAATATAAAAATATATTAGGAAAAACCCAGGAGCGGCGTTTATGCGCATAAGTAGACAATTCACGTCTGCCTTATAAACGGCTAAAGCAGTATCATCTTAAAGCCCAAAAACGTGGCGTGGTTTATCGCAGATCTGAACCTAACAACAAAACATAGATCTTCTGAAATTCTGCGGATAAAGTTTATGTAATTATGAAAATATTAAGCATAACGTTAGCTGGTGTATGTGCTCTGGTTATCTTTACGTTGACCATGGGTCAACACAGGTCTGTTGAAGATACGGCCGAGTCGCCGAGTCCTTGTACTGGTAAACTCACTCCGGAATTGGTGCCAGACCCAACAAACTCTAGTCGATACTATTTCTGCTGGGGAAAACATCATTTCCCACTCTCGTGTGAAGCTAACGCGTCATGGCAACCTGAGAAAAAAACATGTGTACAGAAGAGATCTCCCGACGATATATGTAAGTACATGTAGATACAAGTACACCTATTTACGCAAGGCATCAATGAGAAATAGCGTGGCCGGACATTATTATCATTTTCAGAATAAACTCACCTGTTTCAAGAGCAAATTGTCTTCTCTGGACCACCAGAACGAACATTCAAACAGCAAATTATTTGATTTTCATGATTGAATTTAGCAGACACTATTTAAACCCCTCCACTGCCCCACCCACAAAATCCCAAACAATACCATGTTTGTTGTTGTTTTGGTTATATTGGCTACTCACATCTAGGTGTATTTAAGCCATGACTCTATCTTTCAGGTGCCTTCCCGAAGGGATGCTCGGACGACGGTTTTTTAAGCCACGACTCTATCTTTGAGGTGTCTTCCCGAAAGGTTGCTCGGACGATGGTTTTGTAATTTTTTTATTCGTATCTTATAGTTCGTATATACGCTGATTCTAGTTGCTTTGTTTAATACCGTATCATTATTGGCAATATAGTGTCCAAACTCAACATTTTCAAACGTCGTTCTACGTTTCCGTGACTTAAAGCATCGCCTTCGGAGCGAGCCATAAATGTCTCCGCTGTCAAGTAATCACTAATCAGACATCGGTGAATTATTTAATCCACTTGTAATAACGCGATAGTGTAAATTGACAAGCAGGAGCATCTCCAGGATCAGGTGGCGGGTGGGCAAAGATTAGACAGAGTATCCAGTACCGGGAAGGGAGGCTATGTAGGCCTATAAGCCGGACAAAGATAAAACACTGTTTGAGTTAATTGTATCACAGCAGCTTGTTATGTCCATACATGTATGCATAGACCACGTTATGTATAACTTTTTATAAGGTCTTATAATATGTATAACTTTTTTTATAAGGCCTACCAAATATATACATTCCAATCCATTACATGCATGCCTTGCTAGAAGTGTATTAAATGTGTTACAAGTTCTGAACTGAGCTATTGAGGGTGAAAGACGATAGGGAGAATTTAGTAGTGGTAACTTTAATTAATCAAGCAAGAAAGGTCGTTTCTCCCTACTAAATACTTAGAACAATAGATTCTACCACCCCACCCCCGCCCCACCCCGGCCCTGTGTATTACCAATCTTATTCTCATGGTGGCACATCATGTATTGCAGCAGCAACCATTTACGTCATAGTAGCGATCATCTATCTATCTAGACTATACATAGCCTCACTTCCCTATTGCTTAAATCCATATTGCTTGCTGGTAGAGATGAATACTCTCTATATTTCTACCTACCTGCCTGCCTGCCTGCCTGCCTGTCTGTCTGTCTGTCTGTCTGTCTGTCTGTCTGTCTGTCTGTCTGTCTGTCTGTCTGTCTGTCTGTCTGTCTGTCTGTCTGTCTGTCTGGATGAATGGATGGATGGGCTGGATGGATGGATGGATGGATGGATAGATGGATGGTATATGTATGGATGGTCTGGCTGGATGGTCTGGCTGGATGGATGGATGGTATGGGTGGAAGGGTGGTTGGAGGAATGGATGGATGGACTGATGGAGATGGATGGATGGACCCTTCCTTCCTTCTTTCTCTCCATCCCTCCTTGTCTGGATGGATGGATGGTCAGGATGGATGGAAGGTAGATGGATAGATGGATGGATGGATGAGTGTGTGAATGAATGGATGGATGGATGGATCACTCTTCCTTCTTTCTCTCTACCCCTCCTTCTTTCAGCCCTTCATTCATTCCCCTCTTTTCCATCCATTTCCCTCAGTTTGGAGAGCGAATTTGAAATTATGATTACTGAAAGTTTTGTTGCTGCGACCAACAACAAGATACATTCAGCAACGCAACTTTCAGAATAATTTTAACACATTTTTAATTAATTTAAATCTAAACGAAATTAGTAGAAGTGGAATACGAATGTTGATTATGTCTGACTAGTTTTCTGACGTAATAATGAATTTTCAGGTTATAATCGGCCTTTTTCATTTACCCTAGTATGTTTTGAATGATGACAATTATGTACCTAAGATTTTGTGACCTCAGTGGGGTCAAACTTCGGCCTGTGTAATGTCATCGTTTGTACATGCTGGGAGTCATGGATTCTGGGGAACACCCAATTAATTTATCCTCATTTTCATGACGCAACGGAATTCTGGTTATGCTGACATTTTAGATAACGTCTGCTGGTACGTGTGTCGAACGTGTTCGGTTGTTGATTTATTTTTAGACATTGCCTGTCACGTGGGAATTTTCGTTAAACCATTACCGAATGGCTCATTCGTGTTCTCGCGAGATCTCCTACGCTAAACGGGAGCGAGATAGTGTATTCTCGGCATAGCACGAAGCTACGGCTCTATGTTTAGATTGCCGAATGTCTGTCTCTCTCTCTCTGTTATGGCGTTGGGGCACGCGGCTGGTGCAGAAATTTGCATATTTGCGTTAACTCTCTGTCTGTCAGTGATTGCGATTTTTTTATTCTCATCTTGTTTAGTGAAATTTATGTAATGGCATTGTGCCTGTGCATTGTGGGGGTCATTTAGCATTTTATTTTATGTGATTGGATGCGTATTCTGAATTTTCAATTACCTTGGGGGGTGTTTCCACTTCAGTGATTTAGGGTTAACATTCTGACCACGCAAAACTTGAGTCGTATGTCTTGTTATACAGACCGTGACATTTGTTTTAACCGAGTTAGAGATTGTGATTGGCTTAAAGCAATTATTATTCACCGAATCGCAGATCTCGTTGTTTTAGATGTACGTCTAATTACGACAGCTCGTGCGGGCTAATGTTTCAAGGTTTAGGAAAAAGATAAACGCGTTCTTCTGCTTTTGACTTTATTAGTAAAAACATCAAAATGTATAGGGCTAGAAGTCTGCTTGCGGTAAATATTTAGCTGACTTAAAACGTAACTTCTTATGTAATTAGGCCTTGAGCTTTTGAAATCGTTTTGGGGCATGTTTTAATATGCCAGTGTTAAAATAAACGAGAACAGCAACCTGGGCGCGTGTCTTGTGCAGACAGCGCCATGGGCTGTTTTAACGCTGAATGTGATAAGCGCGCTTTAACAGATTTTGTAAGTCAAGGCCTTAATTTATTTTAGTGTTATTAAGTTGATTATTCGCTTCGCACAAAGCAAGGACTTCTACGCCGCCGGCACTTGAAGAAGCACCATTTTAACTTCCTTTTCGACCAGAAGTAAAGTAAGTTTTAAAATAAGTGTCTCTTGTCAAAATTCCAGGATTTATATTCATCAAAATGTAATATTGGGATTTTCTTTTTAGAGCTCTATAGTCAATTTCAAGTTAATTGTACTCCAGTCAATTTCAAGGTAATTGCATATAATGACGTCATGTGTTTACGGTACCGGTATTTTATGAATTTATTGTAAATTTATTAAGCACCTAACTGAAAATTATAAGGTGTCCGAATTTATAAATTTATTACGCACCTAAATGAAAATTATAAGGTGCATTGTTATACAAGGTACTATTTATAACTGTTAGAAACTTCTTATTGTTGTGGATATTCGCCACTACTTATACATTTACAGCACGTAGGAGCACAACTCATTAGTGCATACACGGAGCGGATTTACTTATTTGATTATTATACATATTCACTAGGGGATTTACAGTGATTTCTAGAATGTCATTTATTGAAGTTTTATTGTACATCGCTTAAATTTTTGCTAAGAAGGTGCTCCTTCCTCACTCAGCGACGCTTTAAGCGCTATTGCATCATAGACTAGGAAATTATAGCTATTGAATCTGTCCGGACATTTCATCTTTATAGCTAGGATAGGTGAACCAGATTTATTAGATAGCAGCCTAGGGTGCTTATCAGTTCTGTGTTGGGGGTTTCTGATTAATTTAGTAAAACTGTGACTGGGTACTTTAAAATTAGTTCCAAATTGCCACAAATTTGGCTCTAGGTATCAGCACCCTTTGGATGCTCAAAACTTAGTCCGGTATCACATTAACCCAGGCCCCAAGGGAAAGCTTGTCCATCTTAGCAGGGAGTGCGAAAGTAAAGCAGCAGGGTATAAACTCTTTCTTGTGATGAATGTTGGTTGGTTAAATGTGTTCAAGAACACATTTGAACAATATTCCTCGCCATTAAGGTTTTACAATTAAGTTATATGTCTGTTTTATTTGCCGAGTCTATTTCAATAGTGAGTTAGCGCTCCTATAATCTAAGAAGATAGCATCAGGACAGTCTAAAAAACAATATTTACTTGATCGCATTTAGTAAACTTGATCTCCTTAGTCCGTGGTTTTGACATAAGTTTCTTACTAAATTGTCTTTATTTCAGAGGTCAAAGGTCGCTTTTGACCTATTTGCTTTGACATGTGTACAGTTTTCTGAAGATCAAGGTTAAGAGGTCAAGGTCATTTGACCGGATGCTTCTAATTTGAGTACTGCAGCTTGAGATAAAGGTAAAGGTCAAGATCATTGTGCTTTAAGTTTCCTTTTCCTCGATATGACAGGCAGAGAGACCACGATGCTTTATCAGAGTTCTTCATTGCCGGATTATAACGATTTATAAGATCTATCGATTAGTTTTACTAAATCAATTCAGTAACCGGCTTCCCTAGAATTTAAGTTTATTTGGCGTCCTTACCCTCAATTGTATTACGTTTGAATAACTTTGCAGGCAAAGTAATCTTCTGCTGATTCACCTCATGGTTCATCAGCGGCTCATGATTGCTTTCCATACCAGGTTGCTCTAGTTAATTTGTAGAGTTGGTTTTCCTCCACTTGTTGGATTTCAGGACAGTAGTTTGTTGTCAGTGCTTTCCAATTGATACATGTTTTGTTGCCGGATTGCATTCATACTTGGTACTTGTATACCGGGCAACGTCGCTGAGCTTAGTCCCCATTTTCGGTGTTTAAACCCTATCAGCGTGTCTTCTTCCATTTGGTAGTCTTGCCGGATTGTACTCGCGGTATTATGTTGCCAGATAGTGTTAACACTGTTACACCATTAGTAGTTGTAGTTATATCAAAGCCGCATAGAATTTAAATTGGAGTGTTGTTGATAGTGTGCTCATTTGCTATCACTACAGTATTTAATTTGTGGCCCATTTACTTGCCAGATTGTTATTCTTTGTCTCTACCTTAGCTATTGTTTATAATAAGTGACATTTATTTATAACATTCAACTTTGATACCAATCACTGAGTCAGCTTCAATTGACCTTTTTAAGTGATTTTTTTTAGATAACCAATACACTTTTCTGGGACACAGTAGGTTAATTTGACCTTTGAGCCATTAGCTAGCTATTAGTCCATTAGGTTTTTTCCACTGTTTTTATTTGAATCGCAGTTCTATTTGATTGCAAACTTGTTTTCAATCTGACCAACGACTTTTCAACTATCAACTTATTTGTTTAAGATCCATTGTCTTTCGCAGCTCGGGCTTTATATTTAGAGCCTTTTATATTGCATCACACTTCACTTAAGAATTTGATTCTTATTTAGAATTTTGCAGACAGGATAGTCTTTAGACCCATTTGGATTTTGGTGCCACCCCAACATTTTGCACTAACTAACACCCTCTTAGTGTATTCTCCCCAAATGTAACTGCTACTCCAATTCCATCGCTTGAGGCACCTTTTGCTCATTCAACCTTTATACCCGAGTCCTTGACTGGACCAGTTCCGTGTCCAGTTATTTATAGGCATTTAAACCCATCTCGATTACAGCCGCCTACAGGGTTTCCCGGTGTGCCTATGTTCTCCCCCAATTCGTTGCAATATGGTTGATAACAAGAGTTTAACGCAGAAACAGTTCAAATACCTTGTTGCGAAACGAGTCTCAAAATCACGTACATTTGATCTATTACCCAAAATTCATAAACCTATTGATTCTTGGTCAGATCCTATGATACCACCAGGATGACCTGTAATATCGGATTGTGGTTCTGAATCCTATAGGATCAGTGAAATCCTTGATTACCACCTAAAACCAACTGCGAATAGACATTTCAGCTTCTTGAAAAATACTGAAGACTATCACAGGTCTCTGAGATCTCGATACCGCCAAATTCATTTTTGATTACACTCGACATCGATGCTATGTACACGAACATTGACATCGAAAAAAGGTCTGAATTCTGTCCGTAAAGCGTTTGAAAAATACCCTGATAACAATAGGCCCACTAGCGAAATATTAGCTCTCTTAGAGCTAAGCTTAAAGGGCAATGATTTTGAATTCGCGGGTGAAACATACCAACAAATTTGCGGCTGCGCAATTGGTAAACGTTTCAGTCCAAGTTTTGCCAACATCTATGTAGCAGAGTGGGAGGAGGATGCGCTTAGCAAATGTCCGAAACAACCGCTCTTTTACAGCAGGTACCTCGATGATATTATTTCATTATTTGGTATCATACAAAGGAAGAATTTAACGAATTTTTCGCAATTTTGAACAATCATGACCCAAATGTCAAGCTAAAAGCCAATATTGAACAGATGTCCGCAGACTTTTTAGATGTAACTCTATACAAAGGTGTAAAGTATGACACAACTGGCCACCTTGATTACAAAATATATTTTAAGCCAACAGATTCGTATCAATTACTGCCCAAGATATCTATCTTTCCACCCACCTCATACCTGTAAAGGAATTGTAAAATCACAACTAATCCGTTTACATAGAAATTCGAGTGATAGAAAATCTTTGAATCCGCATGCTCCATATTTTTCAGGAGACTCAAGCCGAGAGGTTATTCATCTAGATTTTTGCACAAAATTAAATCTGAAACTTTACAGGATTTGGAAACTATCACTGATTTATACTGCAGATCACAGGCCTGCCAAGATTCGTCACAATCGTCCAATTACAGGCGTAGGCGAATCTCGGAAATGTGGAAAGAAAAGGTGTAAATTAGACCTACTTCCAAATCAAGACATTTATGAGCTTTCAGAACAAAAACACATTTCAAATTCAAACTAATTTAGATTGTGATTCCGAAAATTGATTTATTTAATATCTTGCAAATTGTGCCAAAAACAGTATGTCGGTGAAACTAAATGCCCATTAAGATGGCGAGCAACTAGACACCTTTACGATATTAGACTTGAAGAAGACACCCATGTCGCTGGCCACTTTAATCTACCTGGTTATTCAGTCACTCGTGACTTCGAAAATGTACCTATTGAACAACCACCTCTCTAATACCGCTGAAGAAACCGATAAACAAAGGAAAGTTAGAGAATCATTTTTGATTAAGCAATTATAAACAAAATGGCCGAGGGGCATAAATTTGGACCCAGGTCTAGCTGATCAGCGTGAAATAATTCTATTCACTGACATATAATCGAAAAAATGTTGAAATTTGCGAAATCTTGAAGGATGAATATCATAAATTACAGGCTAATTTAAGACAACCTCTCAACTTGCGTCCAGTAATAGCATTTAAGAAAAATCCGAATCTACGTGATATATTGGTAAAATCAAAATTAACCTGACAAACATTGCCATCTTAAAGTTGTTCAACATCTTAAAGGCCATATCGCCTCTATAAAACAAAAATAACAAGTCTGAGGCAATACAATCAACAACAAATATTTTCAAATTCTTTGTAAATTCTGATCCAGCGCGTTAACCATATGGCTGTCCGGATGGATAGATGGTCTGGTTGGATGGATGGTCTGGATGGATGGATGGTCTGGATGGATGGATGGTCTGAATGGATGGATGGTCTGGATGGATAGATGGTCTGGATGGATGGATGGTCTGGATTGATGGATGGTCTGGATGGATGGATGGTCTGGATGGATGGATGGATGGTCTGGATGGATGGATGGTCTGGATGGAGGGATGGTCTGGATGGATGGATGGTCTGGATGGATAGATGGTCTGGATGGATGGATGGTCTGGATGGATGGATGGTCTGGATGGATGGATGGTCTGGATGGATGGATGGTCTGGATGGATGGATGGTCTGGATGGATGGATGGATGGTCTGGATGGATGGAAGGTCTGGATGGATGGATGGTCTGGATGGATGGATGGATGGTCTGGATGGATAGATGGTCTGGATGGATGGATGGTCTGGATGGATAGATGGTCTGGATGGATGGATGGTCTGGATGGATGGATGGTCTGGATGGATAGATGGTCTGGATGGATGGATGGATGGTCTGGATGGATAGATGGTCTGGATGGATGGATGGTCTGGATGGATGGATGGATGGTCTGGATGGATAGATGGTCTGGATGGATGGATGGTCTGGATGGATAGATGGTCTGGATGGATGGATGGTCTGGATGGATGGATGGTCTGGATGGATAGATGGTCTGGATGGATCGATGGTCTGGATGGATGGATGGTCTGGATGGATGGATGGTCTGGATGGATAGATGGTTTGGATGGATGGATGGTCTGGATGGATGGATGGTCTGGATGGATGGATGGTCTGGATGGATGATATGTATGGATGGCCTGGATGGATGGGCTGGATGGAAGGGTTGTTGGAGGGATATGGATGGATGAATGGACTCTTCCTTCCTTCTTTCTCTCCATCCTTCCTTGTCTGGATGGTCTGGATGGATTGCCAGGATGGATGCCTGCCTGCCTGCCTACCTGCCTGCCTGTCTGCCTTTTAACAGTTTACTGGTCAACGCAAAAACCAGCCTCTAGAGTGGTCCTGAGAAATGTCCACTTGCAGGACAAGCAAAGGGAACCTTTGGAAATGTACCACTGGAATGCCTGGCTCGATAACCGAAACAGTCATTTCAATGGTACATTTTCAAAAATACTCTTCTCTTGCCACAAAAATGGAAATTCAATAAGCCAATGCTTTGATATTAAGGTCTTGACTAAATTTAGGCATTAAAGTGTTACATACATGTAGATGCACCCTATGATCCATATACAATTCCATTTTACCTTATAACAACATACAGAGCTGAAACACTGGAATAATGAATAAAATTATACTCTTTATTTATATAATGAAATGTCAGTATCCCCAAGTTTTTAAAACCAATAGGATTTCCCAAAGTTTTTCACACTTGTTGGATTTCTTTGGATCATGCCAGGCCAACATTGGCGACGTCTAGTATAAGATCACACTCTTTCTTTTAGTAAAATATGAGAAAATCAGACAAGCTGTTTCTGAGATATGGATCATAGATCCATAATTTGATCTGATCGTGCAAGCTTAATTCATAAGTGACAGGTCACAATTGACCTAATTATCATCCCTTCTAAGTCACAATAATATTGATTAAATACTATCATTCACAAGACTCAATTGATTAAATATCATCATTCACAAGTCTCAATTGATTAAATATCATTCACAAGTCATACCTGAGCAAATATTATCATTCATATGTGACAATTGGGAAAATTTCATCACTTCTAGCTAACAGTTGTGAAAATCTCATCACTCATAAATCACAAGAGAGCAAATTTCATCACTAATATGTCACAATTAAGTAAATTTCATCACTCATAATTCATAATTGAGCAAATATTATCATTCACAAGTCATAACTGAGCAGATATTATCATTCACATGTCATAACTGAGCAAATATTATCATTCACATGTCATAACTGAGCAGATATTATCATTCACATGTCATAACTGAGCAAATATTATCATTCACAAGTCATAACTGAGCAAATATTATCATTCACAAGTCATAACTGAGCAAATATTATCATTCACATGTCATAGCTGAGCAGATATTAACATTCACATGTCATAACTGAGCAGATATTATCATTCACATGTCATAACTGAGCAGATATTATCATTCACATGTCATAACTGAGCAGATATTAACATTCACAAGTCATAACTGAGCAAATATTATCATTCACAAGTCATAACTGAGCAAATATTATCATTCACATGTCATAACTGAGCAGATATTATCATTCACATGTCATAACTGAGCAGATATTATCATTCACATGTCATAACTGAGCAGATATTATCATTCACATGTCATAACTGAGCAGATATTATCATTCACATGCCATAACTGAGCAGATATTATCATTCACATGTCATAACTGAGCAGATATTATCATTCACATGTCATAACTGAGCAGATATTAACATTCACAAGTCATAACTGAGCAAATATTATCATTCACAAGTCATAACTGAGCAAATATTATCATTCACATGTCATAACTGAGCAGATATTATCATTCACATGTCATAACTGAGCAGATATTATCATTCACATGTCATAACTGAGCAGATATTATCATTCACATGTCATAACTGAGCAGATATTATCATTCACATGTCATAACTGAGCAGATATTATCATTCACATGTCATAACTGAGCAGATATTATCATTCACATGTCATAACTGAGCAGATATTATCATTCACATGTCATAACTGAGCAGATATTATCATTCA
This sequence comes from Chaetoderma sp. LZ-2023a, assembly GCA_034401795.1. NCBI lineage: Eukaryota > Metazoa > Mollusca > Caudofoveata > Chaetodermatida > Chaetodermatidae > Chaetoderma > Chaetoderma sp. LZ-2023a. The sequence continues at coordinate 51,203,043 of CM067371.1, read as the reverse complement.
CATGTCATAACTGAGCAGATATTATCATTCACATGTCATAACTGAGCAGATATTATCATTCACATGTCATAACTGAGCAAATATTATCATTCACATGTCATAACTGAGCAAATATTATCATTCACATGTCATAACTGAGCAGATATTATCATTCACATGTCATAACTGAGCAGATATTATCATTCACATGTCATAACTGAGCAGATATTAACATTCACATGTCATAACTGAGCAGATATTATCATTCACATGTCATAACTGAGCAAATATTATCATTCACATGTCATAACTGAGCAAATATTATCATTCACATATCATAACTGAGCAGATATTATCATTCACATGTCATAACTGAGCAGATATTATCATTCACATGTCATAACTGAGCAGATATTAACATTCACATGTCATAACTGAGCAGATATTAACATTCACAAGTCATAACTGAGCAAATATTATCATTCACAAGTCATAACTGAGCAGATATTATCATTCACATGTCATAACTGAGCAGATATTATCATTCACAGGTCATAACTGAGCAGATATTATCATTCACAGGTCATAACTGAGCAGATATTAACATTCACATGTCATAACTGAGCAGATATTATCATTCACAAGTCATAACTGAGCAAATATTAACATTCACATGTCATAACTGAGCAGATATTATCATTCACAAGTCATAACAGCAAATATTACCATTCACAAGTCATAACTGAGCAGATATTACCATTCACATGTCTTAACTGAGCAAATATTATCATTCACAAGTCATAACTGAGCAGATATTATCATTCACAAGTCAACTGAGCAGATATTATCATTCACAAGTCATAACTGAGCAGATATTATCATTCACAAGTCATAACAGCAAATATTACCATTCACAAGTCATAACTGAGCAGATATTACCATTCACATGTCTTAACTGAGCAAATATTATCATTCACAAGTCATAACTGAGCAGATATTATCATTCACATGTCATAACTGAGCAGATATTATCATTCACATGTCATAACTGAGCAAATATTATCATTCACATGTCATAACTGAGCAGATATTATCATTCACATGTCATAACTGAGCAAATATTATCATTCACATGTCATAACTGAGCAAATATTATCATTCACATGTCATAACTGAGCAAATATTATCATTCACATGTCATAACTGAGCAAATATTATCATTCACATGTCATAACTGAGCAGATATTATCATTCACATGTCATAACTGAGCAAATATTATCATTCACATGTCATAACTGAGCAGATATTATCATTCACATGTCATAACTGAGCAAATATTATCATTCACATGTCATAATTGAGCAAATATTATCTATCATTCACAGGTCATAACTGAGCAAGTATTATCATTCATAAGTCATAACTGAGCAAATATTATCATTCACATGTCATAATTGAGCAAATATTATCATTCACAGGTCATAACTGAGCAAATTAATATTATCATTCACAAGTCATAACTGAGCAAATATTATCATTCACAAGTCATAACTGAGCAGATAATATCATTCACAAGTCATAACTGAGCAGATATTATCGTTCACAAGTCATAACTGAGCAAATATTATCATTCACAAGTCATAACTGAGCAGATATTATCATTCACAAGTCAACTGAGCAGATATTATCATTCACAAGTCATAACTGAGCAGATATTATCATTCACATGTCATAACTGAGCAAATATCATTCACAAGTCATAACTGAGCAGATAATATCATTCACAAGTCATAACTGAGCAGATATTATCATTCACAAGTCATAACTGAGCAAATATTATCATTCACAAGTCATAACTGAGCAAATATTATCATTCACATGTCATAACTGAGCAGATATTATCATTCACAAGTCATAACTGAGCAAATATTATCATTCACAGGTCATAACTGAGCGAATATTATCATTCACATGTCATAACTGAGCGAATATTATCATTCACATGTCATAACTGAGCAGATATTATCATTCACAGGTCATAACTGAGCAGATATTATCATTCACATGTCATAATTGAGCAAATATTATCTATCATTCACAGGTCATAACTGAGCAAGTATTATCATTCATAAGTCATAACTGAGCAAATATTATCATTCACATGTCATAATTGAGCAAATATTATCATTCACAGGTCATAACTGAGCAAATTAATATTATCATTCACAAGTCATAACTGAGCAAATATTATCATTCACAAGTCATAACTGAGCAGATAATATCATTCACAAGTCATAACTGAGCAGATATTATCGTTCACAAGTCATAACTGAGCAAATATTATCATTCACAAGTCATAACTGAGCAGATATTATCATTCACAAGTCAACTGAGCAGATATTATCATTCACAAGTCATAACTGAGCAGATATTATCATTCACAAGTCATAACTGAGCAAATATTATCATTCACAAGTCATAACTGAGCAGATAATAGCATTCACAAGTCATAACTGAGCAGATATTATCATTCACAAGTCATAACTGAGCAAATATTATCATTCACAAGTCATAACTGAGCAGATATTATCATTCACAAGTCAACTGAGCAGATATTATCATTCACAAGTCATAACTGAGCAGATATTATCATTCACAAGTCATAACAGCAAAGATTACCATTCACAAGTCATAACTGAGCAGATATTACCATTCACATGTCTTAACTGAGCAAATATTATCATTCACAAGTCATAACTGAGCAGATATTATCATTCACATGTCATAACTGAGCAGATATTATCATTCACATGTCATAACTGAGCAAATATTATCATTCACATGTCATAACTGAGCAGATATTATCATTCACATGTCATAACTGAGCAAATATTATCATTCAAATGTCATAACTGAGCAGATATTATCATTCACATGTCATAACTGAGCAAATATTATCATTCAAATGTCATAACTGAGCAAATATTATCATTCACATGTCATAACTGAGCAAATATTATCATTCACATGTCATAACTGAGCAAATATTATCATTCACATGTCATAACTGAGCAGATATTATCATTCACATGTCATAACTGAGCAAATATTATCATTCACATGTCATAACTGAGCAGATATTATCATTCACATGTCATAACTGAGCAAATATTATCATTCACATGTCATAATTGAGCAAATAATATCATTCACAAGTCTTAAAGGGAAATTCCAGTGAAAATCGGGAATAAGTCAACTAAAAATATACTATAATCCGAAATAGTTGCCGCAAAAAAATATAAAATACACTGTTCCATTGCCGAGAAATAATAAAATGAATATGCCCAAAACGCTCGAAAACGTGACTCCTGGGCGCATCCATTTTCTCGCAACGAGAGCGAGAAACCGCGAGATTATGACGTCAAAGACACACCAGCAAAATATCGCCAGCGCTTGTAGATTTACCTGTTTACTTCGCGTTATGAAGGCCGAATATTAATTAACCCTTTAATGACCAAATTCCGTTAGGAAAATCAGAATATTTCCTTATTGAATGGCCATTTGCAGGCCAAGCGAAGACTATTTTTGAAAACTCACCACTGGAATGGCTGGTTCTGTTACTGAGACAGTCATTTTAGTTGTAAATTCTCAAAATAGCCTTCTTTTGACCTGCGTCCTCAACTTGACGATTGCAGGGGCCTGCAGCCAGCCGTTCCCTTGAAAATCTTCAAAAACTATTTTCTTTGTAGGCCTACCCCGGTATTCAACTGGATATTTTCGATGAGAAAATATAATTTTTCTGGAACTAATGTTAGGATTAAACGGTTAAAACCGGTTTACTGATCGACTATTGGTTTTACAGAAACTATCATATTCATGGCATTGTACCGGTACATTCCATACTGACATGTCTTAAGATTCCACCCTTTAATAGCCACAACCTGGCATTATAACTGGCGATCACGAAAACGTGTCCGATATAGATACGATTTGTTCATGTATTTGACAATGTGGACAATAAAATATCACAACATAAATTTATTTAAACATACATGTTAGAGTTTCTTTGAACCACTCCGGCGTAATATGTATACATGTAGGCCTATATGATCACTTTTAACGAGTTCAGTCGATCTCGACATCTACAGTTTAATCGTCACCGTATCAATTCTTTCACGGCTATTTGCAACTTACATAGCATATCTCTTCTTTCGGGAATCTAGTTCCACCTCTTTTAACTTTACAGCCAGGAACACAACAATATAACGGCATTTTGCTACCTAAACGCAACGATACGGTACTCTGACGTTGTTACTATACACGCCATTGATAAACGCGGAAGTATATTTATGCCTCACAACGCTCGCCCTCTGGGGAGATAACTCTTCGCGGCGCGCCCCATCGAGCAATATTTCATACAACACTAGTACTGTCACGATCCTCAAGCAAAAATCAGTCAGGAAATACGGTTTCAAAATTTAATAGCAAAACATTCATTCAATATCTCCAGACACATTATCCTCATACACTTCCTGCCAAATTCATACACCGTCTATGCACAAATCACACACAATGCACACACTTATCACACATAAATTACACACGATTCACATACAAAGCACACACAATTCACACCATTAATACCATCTTCTATTACATGCGCACATTAAAATTAAATTTAACATAAAATTAAGCCGGTGCAATACTACTACATCAATGATTTTAAAATTCCTTAATTAATTAGTAATAAATGCATTAAAATACGATATTATACATGTTGTTGATTAACGCTCAAACACGACTCTAAACTGACGAGGTAACGCACGTAAAATGCGCTACGGTACGCTGACTCAACTGTAAAACTCCAACTGTTCAGAGACCTAATGTTACCGTTTCTAAACGATACGGTTTCACAGGTTAAATGTTAAAAGATTTGTAAGGGGATGCTTTGACCCGAGAAACTAGAGGTGAATGACAGTTAATGACGATGATGAGACGAAGAGGACTACATAACACACAAGTGCGCGTTACTGACACTGATGGCAATGGGCGTGACGAAGACGATGTAGGAGACGATGACAGATACGTCTGCGCAACTCGCAGGTGATAGAAATTGACAACGATGATGAAGATAATGATGACGACGATGATGAAGGTGATAACGATAATGATGACGACGATAATAAGGAATAAGTCTGCGCAACTCGCAGGTAACTGGTATGTCGATGATAACGACGATGATAGCGAAGACGACGATAAAGACGGCTGCGCAACTCGGAGATGATTGGATTGACGATAATGACGACGATGTTAATGAAGACAATGGCAAAGATGACTGCGCAACTCGCAGGTGATAATCGCTCTTGGCGTACACACGACCCAGTACATGGTCGTGTCGACTGACGCACCCAAACCATACACGTAGACTACGGGATTCTCCCATGAGAATCTATACTGGGCACTGCGAGCCTGTGCTTCTTGCGACACCAGCCTGTCCGGAGCTAGGCTGGCCACTACAAATACAAATAACCATGTTACGGTTATTACTACGGAGAGAAATCTCTCACTAATGCATGACGTCCACAATAGCACATTTATGGACATAAAGTAATTACGACGTGAAGGATTTCATACCCTACATTTGTAACTAACATCTGGTTAACCCTTGCACCGCTTTCTCAATGGCCACCTCATGTATTATGATCCACTGAGAGATTCGTGTTTATTTTGAAACCAATGGTGCTGGAAATATTCACACATACGGTTAGCCACATGTTCCAGTATCACTGCCCTCAAAATAGGCACCAATTCTCGGTAAACTAACTTCTATACAGTCAACACATTGCGAAAAGCAGGATAGGGGTTAAATGCAGACAATGCTTTTGAATGGTACATGTCTGACAGGACACATGTATGATGAATAGGCAACATTTCTATAGTGGCTGACTAGCATTTTACGTCACTGGCGATCCAAGAGGTGAACTCAGTAGGCAGGTGCGTGTGACACAATCACCGATTTTAAAGCCCACAATTATATGACGCCATGGGTTTGACACAAAAGGGTTTCTGTATAAAATTATCAATACTCACGTAATTCATTGGAAGCAAATACATAGCTATTATAATCCTATGTTTCTATATATACTATTCGAAAGCACATACTTTAATACATAACAAATGTATACACACGCCGTTCAAAATCCAATCAGGTAAACGGATGGTATATCACAAACATTTAGACACTGTACAGCCGGCGTACTTTCACTCAATCAATCAATCAATCAATCAATCAATTTGTTACACCCAGATCACTGCACAGTGATAAATGGGGAGGTTTGGTTACAATCTTCCCATTTGGCAGTGTGCTTTTTAAAGGACTGTGACAATCTCTGGCGACCAATCTTGTACACCACTTTGCAGGTCACTCCCAAACTAATCAGTCATACCAAGCGCCTTTCCTGGAACAAAGACACTCCAAGCGCCACCACTTCTTACACACGCCTAGTTATTTCCATCTAAAATTGTAGCGTAATTTCAAAAAATCACTCCTAACATTTTGTTCGTAATTTGGAATTCAGACCGTGACAAGTACATATTATTTGCCGGCTGCGCACGTCTCGCTCAAGCTAGACTTGGGTTTAAACTCGCCCTGATATTCACGTCCGCTTGCGCCATCTAGACCAACGATAGATAGATAGTTTATTGCAAAAATCCAACATAAGGATACGGCAATACAAGTACAATCGTATAAATAAACAAGATATATGAAACAACTATATGCCCTATATAAATTAATAAACACTACTTAATTAAATATATACATATTGTACAAAGCAATAGGCAAATCGCGTCCACAACCGGATTAACTACTGCAAAAGATTGATCCACATCAAGTTATGCGCCGGACATTTGCAGCCCCGTCCACGTTCTGAGCGTGTTTGGATCGATTTATGTACTTTGAACCCTGAGGTCACAGGATCCCCTTTTTTCAAGGTGACTATACAGATAGGTTGCTGAATGTTTTGAAACTAACCAGACTTGGCGCCATTGCGGTCTACGAGTGCACCAACACCCAGCCGAACTAGCCTCAAAATGCCAACAATGTTCATTAGATAGTAATTAACCATTCCAAAGATTTGCAAACTTGACGGACTTTTAAATGATTATGGTTGAGTTAAATCCGTCATTCGTTAGGTAGTTTGATTGTGACGTCAGCCTACATATGGCGTAATTGATTGTGACGTCATATGCTTGAGTGACTGATCAGATCTCACCATTAGAGAAATTTATGAGCAACTGTTATATTAGTATACGGTTTTTATAAATCTTACGATGAAGTGGGGCACATTACCTCAAGGCATTTCGTTTCTCCATAATGACGTTTACAAATTTTAGAATCAATTTAGATATGGCTGTAGAGCCACGATTGCATGACATTAAAAAGACAAATTTATCCTGCTCATTTAAAGAATCAAAGTTAGAACAGCTAGACAACTCAGAAAATAAAGAATCCCTAGTTTCCTGGAATGTAGGACACTCTAAGACAAAGTGTCTCTCATCTTCTACTTTATTTAGATTGCAAAGATTACAGAGTCGGGACTCTACAGGTATCTTGGGCCGACAGTATCTACCTATTTCGATATGCAGACAGTGAGCGCTGAGCCTTCGCTTTGAAAATTCTCTGCGCTTTAAAACTATGGGCTGTGAGAAAATATAATTTTCAGGATTAAAATTATCTTTAAAGAGCTTATAACAGCGCAATTTAGGGGTTTTCTCGGAGTCGGTTATATACCCTATCCATGCAGAAATGTATTCATTCTTGATGGGGTCCTGAAATAATTTAATAATTTTATGTCTATATAATGATCCCTGGTTTTCCCAAACACTAATTAGATTGAATTTCGACAGCAGAAGCTGAATACACGCGGACCAATTAAAATCATCTTTTAGTGAATATGATTCTATGTATGCCTTCCGTACAATGGACGGCGAATCGGCGTTGCATAATCTAAGCCAGAATTTCATGGCTTGTGGGAGAAGGGTGATTAACGCGGGAAATTGGCCCAGGTCACCAGGCACAGCTGCATTTACTGTTCGCTTGCCAACGCCTAGCAAATACTTAGCAAATTTGATAAGTACCTTCTCCACATGTATAGAATCGCAGAGTTGAAGAAGGTTAGACTGGGTCAGTCTCCTAGTGTAGAAAGGACTCCACATTTCACTGCAGTAGCGTACAATAGGCATTACCAGGCTGTTAAAGAGACTATAAGCAGATACTATGTTATTTCTAACATTAATAGTTTTGAGCTTGAAGAGTGCTTTTAATGCTTGCTCCTAAAGTCTTGTGCAAGCGCGTTTAAAGTTGCCTGATGCGGTAAACACTATGCCTAGGTAACAGTAAGAGTGTACTATTTCAATTGGCGGGCCATTAAACAGAAAGCCGTGTTGGTTGATAAGTCTACCAGACTTATTGAAAACAATTACCTTAGTTTCGGCGAGATTGACTGTCAAGCGTAAGCTCCGATGAAATTGGTTTCAAAATCTGAACCCGCTATAGGGCAGGTTCAGAGCCCAGATCAGTGCTAAATATAGCAGATTATCTAAACTTAACCAATCAAATTGTAGGCAGGCAGGCTGGATGGCTACCTGCCTGCGTGTCTATCGCGATGGTAGTGGTGGTTGTGGCGGCGGCGGCGCTTGCAGTAGTATTAGCAGATCACTCTCCCATTCCCCTTCACCCCCCCCCTAACTATATCCATCCATCACATCCCTCTCTCTCCCTCCCTCCTCCCTACCCTCTCACCCCTCCATCTACACCCTCCCCTCCCCCCCGCCGTCCGTCCCTTCCCTCCTTCCATCCCTCTCCCCATGTCTTCCCATCCTCTCTGTCTCCCGCCCCCTCCTCCCTCCCCTCCCTCCCTCCCCCTCCCTTCGCCACCCCTTCGCCCCTCCCCCTATTCCCCCTTCCCGTCCCCCTCCCATTCGTCTGTCCTTCCGTCCCTCCTTCCTTTCCTCCTTCCCTCCTGCCTCTCTCTCTCTCTCTCTCTCTCTCTCTCTCTCTCTCTCTCTCTCTCTCTCTCCCCTCCCTCCCTCCCCCCTCTTTAAGCCAATTTCCGCATGCTGCGAAATTACTTCATATGGACCTTTTTAGGTTCGGAATATAACTAGCGTATTACGGCTCAAGTTTGTGTAGGTGAAATTCTGCGGCTGAGCACATTACAGACAATAGACCACCAAAAACGATGAATCATATCAAATTTAAGGCAATTTTAGGTATAAATTTTGTACTACGAAATTACTTCATTGTAGAAAATCTTAAACCCCAATACATTGCTCAATTAGCAGATGCATAGGCCTACACTTTTCGATTGATTTCTCTATTCAACAATCCGCTAGAATATTATTGACAGCCGTTTCGAGTGGAAATTTGGAAAATTGGTAGTCTATCTTTATACTGTTACATAATTGCATTGCCCCTACATAGTTTCCACAATTCTGCCCATCTATCCGGCCATCCACCCATTCACCCACCTGCCTTCCCGCCTACCACGTCTCTCGCTCACTCACTCACTCACTCACTCACTCACTCACTCACTCCCCTCCCTCCCTCCTCCACCCCTTCATCCTTCCCTCCCTCCTCCCTTCCCTCCCTCCCATGCCCTCCCCCTCCCTCCCATTTGTCGGTCCCTCCTTCCTTCCCTCCCGCCTTCCTTCCATCCTCTCTCGCTCTCTCTCTAGCGCGCTCTCTCTCTCTCTCTCGTGCTCCCTCCCTCCCTCCCTCCCTCCCTCCCTCCCTCCCCTCCCTCTTTAAGCCAATTGAGCCAATTTTCGCATGCTGCGAAATTACTTCATACAGACTTTTTTAGGTTCGGAATATAACTAACGTATTACGGGCTCAAGTTTGTGTAGGTGAAATTCTGTGGCTGAGCACATTACAGACAATAGAGCACCAAAAACGATAAATCATATAAAATTTAAGGCAATTTTCGGTATAAATTTTGTACTACGAAATGACTTCATGGTAGAAAATCTTAAACCCCAATACATTGCTCCACTAGCGTATTCATCTACCTATCTAACAGTATTGTGAAATTCTGTCGCCTAACTTACTGCAGATGTTGTTAACGTAGCACATGTATAGGCCTACACTTTCGAATGATTTCTCTATTCAACAATCCGCTAGAATATTACTGACAGCCGTTTCGAGTGGAAATTTGGAAAATTGGTAGTCTATCAATACATAGTTTCCATAATTCTGCCAACCCATCCGCCCACCCACCCATTCACCACCTGCCTTCCCGCCTACCATGTCTCTCGCTCACTCACTCCCTCTCACACTCACGCACTCACTCACTCACTCACTCACTCACCCATCCGCTCGCTCGCTCGCTCGCTCGCTCACTCACTCACTCACTCACCCGCCCACTGCAGATGTTCAACACGGCCCCACGACACACACCTGTTCACTTATTTACTTACTTATTGTCTCACAGGTCCTTGTGAAAATAGATTATCTGGAATCTGCTGGCATCCAACGAACTGCGCTCAATATTTTAACTGCTCAGCGAGTTCTAGCCCGTTGTACGTGATAAACAAATACCTAGATGAATGTCGCTATCCAAATTTGTTCAGTATGGCCACGAGACAATGTGAACACTTTACGCAGGTCGATTGCGCATATAGGGTAGAGGCGAAGAATCCATGTAAGTAGAATAGAATAAATTTTTATATTTATATCATTTATATACATTATGGATGATTACGTAAGATTACTGTGTTCTGCGGCTCTACATGTAGTAATTGAAACATCCCAGAGCTGCAATCAGCCCTTCTTCGCTGTTGACCATTGTGTCTTGTCCTCAGCCTAATTATTTAGCTTCATCTGGTCCATTATTGATCTGAGAGTACGCGTCCTGTTTTCTTGAGGTCACCTCGCAGCACGCGTAACCGATTTATACAATGGCGTCCTCTCCTGTCTCCTAGCAGAGCGAATTCCAAGGCTCTCTGCGCTGTTGTGTCTTCTGGCATCCTTAGGGCATGACTAAACATGGACCATATTTGCTGTCTGGCCCTCGGTGTCCAGTAATGGTGCGGAAGTGTTTGTGGTGGCAGGCATCAAGTTTGTCCCTGATCTGCCTTTGCAGCTTCCCAACTGTAACAGTTATACAGCATCAAGGATACGCAGCTTGCGTTGTATAAACGTAGTCTTATTGACAGCGCCATCTTTGACGAATCCATAGCTTCAGAGCGACTGGAAAGCTATGTTTCCCATGAAGCAGCATGTAGTTATGCCACCAATACTGCAGCGCAGTGGACCCAGGATTTTGCTTTTCCTCAACAGTACTCCGCCATGAAGTGGATCAACATTTTCTTTAATTTGATACTTTGCCGATAGATATGGGGATTTTTTTCGTTTCATTCATAAAGAGATTCTCATTTTTAGTTTGTTTGCACAGCGTTTGTTCACACAGCGGGATTAGTTCGTCAAGTGATCTCATTTCCTCGTTTATGAAATCCACATCGTCGGCATATTCCATTGCTGGCAGCATCCACAGTATATACACTGGGGTGATCGGGTGGTGTGGGGTTGGCTTGCTCTTGTGGAACTATCCGGAACAGATTTCAATGCCCCTACTGACGCCAGCTATCGGACTTAGTTTATTTTAAACATCCGAATCTGCCAGTCCCTTGTGCATTCGTGCGAATTTAGACTAGTTTTGGTGATGTTCAGACACTTCTAATGCCAGCTAACGGATGTAGTCTATTTTGCACACTGGCATCTGCCCATCCGCCTGCCCGCCCGCCCGCTCACACGCCCACACACCCGCCAGGCTGCCCACTCGCCTGCCAGCCCGCCTACCTGGCGGACCACCAAGCTGGCGGCCCACCTGGATTCCACACACATACCCACCTGCACCACAACCCACCACCCACACACACACACACACTAAGCGTCAACTGTACGCAGAGCAGGATACACCTGTGTTGCACACACATACCATCCACACTCACCACACCCGGACGCAGTTAGGGCAAGTAACACGCCAGGGACGCCCGTCAATTCCAGTGCGTCAACACTCAATGAAGCTATGCCAGCACCCCCATCCAGCACATTCACGCCAAAGTGAGGCAGATATCAATTATGCCTTTAATGTTTTGCGCCCAGCATTCGTCAAATGAACACAGTGAATGCATCTTTGCCGGCTTTGCAGAGGTAGGTTGAGGAGCAGGCCTAGCAGATGCAGTGCATTGCGGGGCTTATGACATAGCTACAGACTAGCTTGCTGCCTAGCTCCACACCCTCCTCTGTAACCAGTGAAAGACAGGCGCAGTCCTCGTCATACACTTCCGCTACAACTGGCACCCGATGTGGGGGCCATGAACCAGTCAGTGAGCTCTTCAAGTTCTCAACACACTCAACCACCTCCACCTGGGTAAACCAAACGGGTTAGGCTCCTTGAGGGTTTGCCCAGAACAGTGCAGTTCGCCTGTGAAACTGTGATATAGTACAGGGGAGAAGACTGATGTGTCTAACAAAGAATGAATTAACATCTACGGGGCGGAGTCTCCCAATGGCCACTGGGATTGAACCAAAGCCATCTCAGCAAGTGGACGTGCATGGTGCAGGGATGACAATACCTACCTAGGACATCTCTAGCATACTAGAAGTTCGGTGTGTTTGTTAGAGATGGCATGCAGGCGAGGCCAGGGAATATGGTCAAAGTTTGCATACCGTTAGCCAAGATGGATGTGGATCAGACCGTCAGTTGCCTCTGGGAATGAGTCATCTTGAACATGTCATTGCATGAACCCATTTCTGGTTATGTGTGATCGAGATGGCTCTATGTACAGCTAGGCCGTGGCATGCGTTCACATTGCGAGCTATGCCTCCTGTGATCAGACTTCACAAACCACTGAAGTGAAGGGTGCATGCATCCAAAGTGCTGCCTTAGAAGCCTTGCAATCTGACCGACAAATGGTTAGTGGGCATATAGTAAACGAGCTGCAACAATCACCACGTGCAGCATCTGCTAACATAGAATTTCAACCCACTGTGCAACGCACAGAGGAAGGTGGCTTAGCAGATATATTGTACACTAAGACTGGGGGTAGATGGCTCACACACTAGCCATCCTTAAGATGCACAAATTCTGCAAGTAAATCTGATGGTAAAGTTAGCTGGTCAGATTATCTTAGTCACTTTGAACTAATAGCTGACTTAAATGACTGGAGTGATGAAGACAAAGGTGCGCACTTAGCCGCTAAGCGTATGGGCAAAGCGCTAATGGGGCTTACTGACATACCAGCATCCTATCGTACATCCTATCTGCACTTAAAGGAAGCCATGCAATTGTGCTTTGGTTGTCTTGCTGAGGAGGAAACGAACATAATCCAACTACTTTCCTGGCACTGTTAAAAGTACATTGTTAGGCTACTGATACTAGGTTACTGGGAGCATCCACATTAATCATAAAGCATAATGGCTTCCAGTTAATCAGTATCACAGACCATCAGGCTGTTGCATATAAAATGTTCATGTAGTGGACAGTTGAACATTGAAGAATAACATAATAAGTGAATGAATATTAGGGTAAAAAATTGGAGATCAGATCCAATAATAATAAATTCAAATATATGGCTTTGTTTAATTATGCATATCTGAATTGTATGAGTTTCCTATTTAATAGACAGTCAATTGAATAATAGACAGTCAATTGAATATTTTGAAACCAATTTAACTGGGAATTCAGGGTGTGCAGTAAAATATAAATGATAACCCGGGAGCACACAAGAACAACATAATGACAAGTTCAAATATAAGCCTATGCTTATTTACACATATCAGAATTGTATGTCTTTACTGTTTAATAAAGTATGTTGAACATTTTGAAGCCATAGGCAGCACAACACCCTGTCTAATCAACCCCCAAAACCCAAAAAACAATATATATTAAGCGGTTTTGCTTAATTATACATATCTGAATTGTACGTGTTTCCTATTTAAGAAAGTCAGGTGCATATTTGTAAACCAATTTGACTGGGAATTCAGGGGTTTGTAGTAAAATATAAATGATAACCTGGCAGCACACAATGTCGGCATAATGACAAGTTCAAATACACAAGCCTTTGTTTAGGTATACATATATCAGAATTGTATGGCTTTATGGTTTAATAAAGTTTGTTGAACATTTTGAATCTAATTTAACTGGCAGCTGTTTTACTGCCTTAGGCAGCAACAGCATCGAGTCTCTCACTTTCTGTGTCTGTACCAGTTTACTTACCGGCCTGGGATCCAAATTGGCTTCCCTTTACCTTACGATCACCTGCTATTTTGTTAGTTCACACGACACCAGTTTTCGAGATCGTCTTACCCGCTAAGTATTTCTGTTGTTCAAGATCTCAGATTTTGAGCTTCATGATTTATATGCATTTGCTCCTGTATGCCCTACCAAATTGTTGTCCTCGTATTGCTGTTGCTAGTTTGTTGATTTTATTACCATTTATCTCACAGTTGAAAAATGAAACCGACATCTGGGTGTTGGTAATTTCCAGTAAAAATACTTCTTTGGGGTGATGATGGACTATTTTAGTTTCGCAAATTGCCATTTGGCCTGTTCAACACACCTAACACCTTCAAAAGACTAATGAAATGCGTCCTTACACAGCTCCAATGTCAAATTTGTCTATGTTATTTAGATGATGTCATAGTTTTCTGAAGAATCTTCAGACGCCACACAGACCTACAGCTAGTACTGGATAGGTTTGCCACTGCCAATCTTAAACTCAATGCCTGGTAAATGTCATCTGTCCAGGGAAAGTGTAAACTTTCTAGGACATGTTATCAGTTCTAGATGGATCGCTACTGATTCTGAGAAGATAAGCGCAGCAAAACATTGGCACCCACCAAAGAACTTGACTCAACTGAGACATTTTGTCGGGTTATACCAGTACAATCAGCATTACATAGAGCATTTCTCTGATATCGCACACCCATTTCACCAACTAACTGAGAAAGATACTCCCATTAAGTGGACAGAAGCAGAAGCAACTGTTTTCCAAATGCTTAAGGAATGCCTGACAAGCACTCCTATTCTGGCATATCCTGATCTAAACTTACAGTTTATCTGAGGCACTCATGCCTCTGACTTTGGTAGAGGTGCAGTGTTGTCTCAAGTGTGAGATGAACACAAATGTGTTATAGCCTAGAGCTCACGAACTGTGTCCACTACTGAGCACAATTACACTACAAGTTTTCTTTACCAACCACTACAAGCACTTGTATGGTAGAAAATTTAAACTGTGCACTGACCATGCTATGATATGGCTGAAAGATAAGAGAAACCCAGGCCAGATATCATGGCAGCAAGAAGCATTGCAACATCATCCCTTTAATTTTAACACTGTCCAGGATGCTAACATGTAATGCAGACACTCTGAGCAGGCAGTTCCCTTTTTTAAATGTTACTCTTGTAACTGATAGTCACGTAGCAGCACAGTCCTCTCAGCACTTTGCAATCTTCGATGGAGCTGAAAGGACAGAAGACGGCCTGTGCGAAGTGCGAACAACTGGTGGCGTTCTGGGCATAGTCATTGCCTGGCTTGTTGGCTATAGGTCCATCAAGGAAGATGTGTCACATTAGCCTTCTGAAGTGAAGTATTTCTATCAGAGATACGATCAGTTCAGTTTGGACAATGATCTTTATTACGGCGTGTGCTTAGTAATTCCAGAAACTTATAAGAACTCTGTCCTACAGGAGTCATACAATAACCCAGTGCATTTGGCTGTAGAGTGCAATAAGGAACGCATTAAGACATGGGCCCATTGGGCTGACATTAATACTTAAGTAACTGCCTGGGTGGCCCAGTGTGTGACATGTAAGAAACACACCACTGACCCTAAGAGCCAGCACACTACTCTACTAACACGAATCATAGGGGAACCAACGAAATGTGTGGCAATAAACACATTAAGCCCATTAGCTAATACGCCTGGTGGCAACAAGAATAGCATTGCCATCTAGGACTATTTCCCCAAGTGCATTGAAGCTCTAGCAGGCCCTGATCAAGAAGCAGCTACCGTAGCGAGCACCATAGTCAAACAACTTTACTTGCTGTTTCGACTGAGATACATAGTGATCAGGAATGCACTTTCGAGAGCAATTTGTTTCAAGAAATGTTCAAACTCTTGCCCATCAAGAAAACTCGTACCATGCCATTCCATCAACAGTGCGACGGTGTGGTCGAGCTTTTCAATCGAACATTGGCAGCAATGCTCTGTAAGGAAGTTGATGCACAATCGACGCGATTGAGACATACACCTTCCTCACATCATGATGGCTTACCAAACCTCTGTGCATTGTAGCACACGTTTTACTCCTGCCTATGCCATTTTCGGTAGTGAGCTGTCACTGCATGTAAAGCTTCTGTGCATATGTCTGGCAGGTGTTTATCAAGCCCGAAAGATGAGTTACAAGTCATGCACAGACACCAAAACTCGTGGCATAACAGGCAAGTTCATGGTGGATCTTACCAGCCCAGTGACAGAGTGTGAGAACAACATCACAGACGCACAAAGGTCCTGGCTCCCAAACTCCAATACAAATTGAAGGGACCATGGTGTGTTAGTCGTTGTCTGGCTGATATCACATACGCTCTGACAGAGTGGCTGGTGCTGTGCATGCTTTTCCACTTTGATAAATTAAAACCTTATCATGGAGAATGGGAAGAATCTAATAACATAGACGATTCCATACGCAATATGGCCACCCAGACTGACACCTCAAATCAAACCACAGTGCCACATGGTAGACCTGATAGCTTCAGCACATCAGAAGGCGCTGCGACATCAATGAATAGTGTCATCTAGTACCAAAGATTTCTTAACTAGTAAGATAGGCGCTAACGCAGACAAGCATATGGTACAGAAGTTTCTGGAAACCTAAACCCTGAACAAGTCCATGTGCAGTCTGACGCCATGGCAGATAAAACTTCTATAGAACATAATCCAAGTAATCATAAAGTAGCTCTTGCCCTGTAGGTGGGGCTTAGAATACACCTTCCGTATCCTTTGCGTGTCGTAAGAGGCAACTAAAGGAGGTAAGGGTGAGGTAACCCTGACAGAAACCTCGAGTGCTGAAGATGGAGGTTCCAGTCCGCACGGCGCACTCTAATAAACCATGGATCCATGCACTTAACGCTTATGATCATGTCGATAGTCACTTACAGGACTGGCGGTATGATCAGCGAACGACAAGAAGAAGAATAAAGTAGCCCCAGCCTGTTGCGCTCATTTCCTTAACTAGATTGAGCCTATAGCACGAATATTATGGGCTTATTCATCATTAAAGTTGACTAGAATCCGGGATGTTCCCCACTGGAAATGACCCAGAGAAACTATACTGGTGGGAATGATCAGAGAGACACTCTACAATACAATGCCTCATGGGTAAACCACGTGGCATTATAACTTTTCAAGTTTAACAAAGTTAAATTTTAATAGACTAGTCTAAATGGAACTTATGCTAGCAGTCATTCGTTAATTAAAAAAAGAATGAACAAGAAATGAAAAATGGAATTCATTTTACATAAGTAGCCACGTCACTCTGCATCACCGAGAGGTAGGCTTGTTATTTAAGCCGAGATTGCCACTTGCCCGTGGACTGTGGAGCATCGTGGCATACACAGCTCATCACGCTGCTAAGATGTCTTGTTATCAGAGCGTCATTTTGACTAATAATATCAAACTATAAGCGGAAGTAAATGCCACTATTGTCACTGGTCCTTAAGTCAGGCATTTGACATGCGCCGGGATGCCCAATGCTTGCACCGTGACTTCCGTTGGGAGTGTTTGCTGTACCAGCTGCATAACCATCAATTTGACTTACCCGCGCACCCTCTCCGCAGCTCGCACCAGACGTCGGTGGATCTGAATGGAGTGCTGGTTACGCCAAAGAAGGTGGATATATGACAGGCGTCTAGCACGACGCCGGACGATGCCTCAGGCCATCTGTCTTTAGAGGAAGAGTGTGGCTATGTACTAAATTACGTCCATCTAAATGGCAGCAGCAGCAGCGAGGACCAGGGCGAAGAGTCATCATCGTTCCTTCGTTTCAGTGCCTGTGCATCCTGCCCCATTCCCCTTTGCCATTGCTGAAACAACCTCGCACGGCACGTGATGGCACCACTGCGCTATCCTCGCAGAATATCGTGAAAGTTATTGACCTGGTCGTGGCTGCTGCTCAGTCAGTACGGAAGACGAACCACCATTCTCTAAGGGAGCTACTGCAGCAATATTATAGCTCCAGGCGTGTGGAGGCTGGCCTCAGGCTTACTCTGAGTGCCAGGTTTCCTGCCTTAGCGCCCCATCGATGCCGCAGCCTTCCTCTCTCAGACTCAGAAGATGAGTCGTCTCCTGTATCTGAGGAGACAGCGCTATCCACGTCCTTGTCAAAACCAGCAACCTCAGGTTGTGCACCAGTGGTGAACGCTATGGCGTCGCCATCACCTCCAAATTCAGTCATCCTGTGGAAGTACCACACACTTTCACCATAAATGGCCAGACCCATCATCTCAGTCCGTTTCTAAGTGTGATGATGGGAGAGACATGTTTTGTGCCTTGTCAACGCATGTTCCACTTGTAAGATAATTGTAAACTGTATATATGTGATGGCATTTGCTTTGCAGGCCGACACCTCGTAAACACGCTGAGCATTTCTTAACATGCCCCAGCTTGTTGGCCCAAGTTCCCACACGATTCTATTTACAAATCGTGTCTCTTATAATAAACGTATTGGAATAATTCCACCCCTTGTGCTTGACATACGAATCATTCTTAGCGTTCAACCTATATAGCTGTTATCCCATTAACAAATCATGTCACCCATTGCACAGCGCAATGTGCATAAATGATTATTGTATACATTGAGAAAATATTCCAAATATTAGGATAGTCAAATACCACATGAGCATAAGACCCGCAATGGCTGCAAAATTGTGCTATTTCCTTTCCTTAATTTCCTTTTTATTTCTAGATTTTCAGAAAAACTGGGTTTTAACCAAATCCATAAACATAGGGGGTTAGACACCTCAAGGTTTGTGATTAGCAGGCGGTAGTGTGTTCGCGATGGCTTCGGGACACGTTAAACATGGTTTCTAGTGCAGAGAATAGACTGCAGGCCTCTGTGTCTAATGAAGGATGAATTAACATCCTACTGTGGTCCCGTCAGTGTATGTTCAGGATACGGCGATTGGACAGGGATACCAGTCCCTACCCGGAACATCTTTAGCAGACTAGAGGTTCGCTGTGTTTGTTAGAGATGGCCTGCAGGCGAGTCCTGGGGAATATGGTCAAAGTGGTCAAAGTTCGTATACCATTAGAAAAGATGAATGAGGAGCAGACCGTTGGTTGCCCCTTGGCATGAGCTCATGTGTGGTCGTTATTGATTGGGACGCCAGCCGGTTGATTGAATCATGGCAGTGCTTCCGCCAATTTGTGGTTATGCGTGATTAGGATGGCTCACTGTACCTTCAGGCCATCGCAAGCGTTCGAATTGTGAGTCATGCCTCCTGTGAACAGTTTTCCTGAAATCTGGGAAGCAGGAGGCTAAATGTGTGATAAGTTGTAACGTGTTACTTACTGAACCTGGGTAAGCACAATCACTGATGTCAGTACTCTGGAAGCTTGGTAACATTCCAGGCATGACCAAGCAGGGATTCGGGATCTAGCCATGATGACCATTTAGTCAGCGCTTCCAGTACTACTCAATCAGAAGTCAACTAAGTTATTGTCCCACGGACCATGGTCCTCAATTGCACACAAATGCGTGAAAGGCACGTAGACTAGGCTGCATCCTATGCAAAGTACTGGACAATCGCCATGCAGAACATACCCACTAACCTATTGCCATTGCAGGTTGCTTTCTGGTTTGGCCCAGCGGGTATACGGGCCCTCGTCAAGAGAACCAATGGTACCTATTCAGCACGCATAGTCATGCCAGGAGACACACTGGGGAGGCTAAAAGGTGTATAGCGTCTTGGAAACTTATATTTTGGCCTATTTCTTCTCAAAACATATTAGTTTTTATTTCACTAAAACTTTCAAGAAGACGTGAAATTTGACAACTCAAAGTACGCATGTCGCATTAAAGAGTGGGAACAAATGCACACATTCTCTTGTTCTCCTTTTTTCTCGCATTGTCGCTGCACAGAGGGCAGGAGCAAGAAGGGATGGTACTATACAGAGAAGTTTCTGTGCTTAGACGTGCTTAGTCTTGGAATTAACCACAGATGCATTAGAATGTTAAATATGCGAACCTATAAGCCATTCAAAGCCTCGAGTATCTGGATAATCACTTCGATTCCTAGTCAGTTTACAAATAGCTAACCATGCAGACTCGGGCAATAACCTCAATTACAGCAAGCTACGCTAACGGCCGCTAGAACGGAATTTAGCTGAAGTAATTATGTTAAATTTGTGTAAACCATTAATAGGTGCATACATTCTGATATTCATGGATACAAGTTAAAGTAATCCCCCTTCAAAACGGAGCATTACTAGGCATATCCTTTCCTCAAAACGATCAATGCTTTATACGAAATAATGCATTGTTTTTGTAAATAACATGCTCATGCGAGTCCGGCCTCGTTAGGCCGAACTACGAACTCAGTTCCGAGAAAAGGGGCCAGGCTCAGAATCGACACCATGGCGCATGTGCAACTAGTTTTAGCCAATGAGATTTGAAAAGTTATTTTCTCCAAGACTAATACACATGCACTAGAAGTCATGCCGTCACGAGCACTTTATGACAAGCTGCAGCCGCTGAAAACGATATTTGTAAGAGTTTGTGCATTGGTGTTGCCTATGCATACTACAGTGGTGGGCAGCAGTGTGTGTTTATATGTGCGTGAAACCAATTGGTGCATGATGTAATTTGCATTCATTTGCTACACGTTTTGGGTTTTAATTCCTGCATCAAATGACCCGAAAAGTCATGTATGCCACGCATATATAAACGCGTGTGCAAATGCGTTAATGTGCACCGCCCGTTAGGCAGCTATAACATAGATAATATTAATGCCGTGTACAGGAATCCATCTAGGGTACAGTAAATGCCAGCAATCAGTACTAAAATATTTATGGCACTTCTAAATTCCTATATCATTGTGAGCACGTTTGGCATAGTCAACTCCTCCTTACACACACCACATTACACAAGTTCATACACGTACCAACACCACTTACATTCACTCCAAGTGCCAAAGCTATGCAGAGCGCGCTACACATTGATTGCACACACACACACCACCTGCACTCTCCACACCCGAATGAAGAGATGGCAAGTAAGGTACCAGTGACGCCCATCAATTCCAGTGCATAACCAGCCAATGAACTTATGCCAGCACCACCGTCCAGTACATTCACGCCACTAACAGAATTAATGGCTAGGGACCTGGGAGATACAGCCGAGCGCATCGCGCAGTTCAGTATCACGCCAGCACACACACACACCCATGGATAGGAGAAAGCACTAGCGAGTCGTGTAGTGAGGCAGATATCAATTATTCATTTGACGTTTTGCGTCCAAGTGCTAGGTTTGATAACTCTCTCATCGTTCCACTCGCCTAGTTACTTTTTCGATTTCAAACTTTCAAACCTGAATTTCCAGAATATAAATTTCGATACAGCTATATAGGTAAACTGTAATATTTTAAGACTAATTTGACTAGGGGCTGTTGCTACCAATGCTTGTAGCAGCTTCCAAGCACATTTGTTTCAAAGTATTCAAGTGATTGATTCCTATATCTTTATTCCATCAAAGACACGCAATTCATACACTAGTGACGAACTTTTCAATTTTCGTGACGAGACTATACGATACATCTGTAGCGCCAGTCAGTCGAGTACAAGCTGACCCAGATTGCCGGGTACGAAACGGCCTGGTCTGAGATGCTCCTGCCACATCCCCGTTGATATAGGTTTGTGCATGTAGCCCGCCGAGGGAACACTCAAATAATTAGAGTCCGCGAAAGCGCTCAGTGCCAGTGCACGCCATTCGAGATCGCTCACGCACGCTGTGTGTGTTAGCGTGTGGGGGGATGGCTGTCATATATATAACTTTACTTACTTCCTTAGGCCTTGGTATGATTCAAGACCATGGTTCGTCGGGAAAAACGAATCCGTTAACAGAATTGAAATCGGTTCAGGGGCGGCTGAGCTATCAGTATATTAAAAACTAGCGATAGTATGTGTTTACAACTTGGTAAGATCACGATCGCACATGAGTGAGGTAGTGTGACGTCATAGTCACATTGCCACTTTACGCTAGCTTGCTATGAAGTGCGCGCTGATTGGTTGAGAACTACGATGTCGCTCGCTGATTGGACGGCATACACTATAAAAGGGGCCCAATCCGCCGCAATCTTCAGTCGGATGGGAGAATGCCGGAGTGGGTAGTCATTCAGCAGCCTACTACGTAGAGCGAGTCTATTGATAATCTAGACCAACGTACATTAAGCACAGAACTTGCTCCGTACTCCGGCCCTTCGACCAACACATCGTTGTACTCAGTTTTTGAGAGCCCTGTGCCCAAGGGATAATAAACTAAATTCTAAAGTCAGGTTGCCCAAATACCATCCATTGGGAACCAGTAAGAGTACGAGCGCGGTTTCGACCACACTCAATACGTAGAGCGAGTGGCCTGTCTGATGTCTCGTCGAACATGCCGAACCACGTCGATTAGTGGAGACCAAATGAACACGTTTCCGAGTGCACTATGCATTAAATCTGTCCGTCAATGCTTGGGAACATTGCCCTCCATGCTGTCAGTGAGCTAGATAGCATGGATCGGCTTGTGTCGTAGACCTATTACCTGCCTCTCCATCAATGGAAGCAGCTTTCATTTGTTCATTGGCTGGGGTTGTCTAATCAGCACAAGGCCCACTTCGCTACGCCACTGCCAATAGCCACACCCCTTTCAATATTCTTGTCATGTTGTAATTAATTGATGAGGTTTATTGGTGATTCTTGAGCGATAAATAGGCGTTATCTATGGAAATATAGAGGAATCCTGTTCTAGCTATGCCATGCCCATTTCTCACGTGAGTAGGAATAGCCTTATCAACCTTGAACACGGTATTGCAAAATTCCAATTTCAAGCTAACTATATGGGTAAGCTTTAGAATATTTGAAACCAATTTGACTGGATGCCGTTGCTTCCCAGCAACAACACACAATCAAATTGGTTTCGTAATATTCAACGGAATGTTTGCTAAATAGTATATACATATAATTCGTACATGGACAGGGGGCAAGGCCATGGGATGATACAGAGATCCAAAATTCATCTCATAGACCCTGTATATATGTGACTTAATAAAGTTAATGTACGCATCAAACACACGAAAGCCGTTATCTGTGAAGACTCTGATGAATTTATTGATCTTCAGTATATCAGGCACGTAAATTTACCTGCACCTAGAAATAACGTGGATACTCAATGTAGAATACAAGAACATTGGTTAAAACGGATTTCCCTGTGTATTTCGTCCAAACTCAGAATTCTAAGAAGCGGAACACACTGGAACAAAATGGATGAGTACAATTATCAGAGGGGAACCAGGGTAATGGAGGGATCCGACCTGCCACTCATATTCAATTACGTCATGTATAGGATGCTGTCAAAGTACATAGTGGCGTACATAGCGCCTGTCATGAACATTGAAATGTCCGTCAAGTATTTCTGTTGCCAAAATCTAGTACTTATTCTTGACTCTTGTTTTATGAACAGGGTTAAATTTATAGATATCTGACGACGACCTGTTATACAATTTTAATTTCGCAGGCGATTATCAAAGGAACCACTATTGCCGCATTCACTGCCCACCATGCTCTTCCCGCTATCCGGACTGTACACGATTGCCCGATGGCGCTAACATCTGGAGGGGGATGAGAGGATCCGCTTACTTCTGCATTTGCAAGAATGAACGTATGATCTATTATAGAGACTGTTCCACCCAAACCCAACGCAGATGCGTCGATGCCGGAGTTTACTTCGAAAATAAGCCATAGTAATAAACAGAAATGCCAATGGAGATAAATCGATCTACATTAAAATATATTTCTGATAGCTTTTCACAGACAATACTCGTTTCTATCTGATTAAACGGATGCTTCACTCAATGGCTTTTTTAATTGTGATCGCCACCATTCTGTATGGTAACTCATTAGGACGCGATGCCACGCGGCTTCAGATGTAACAAATTCGCGATGTATTAATAACTGTGTAATTTAATATTTAGAAAATAATTTACTGTAAGTTGTTGCTAGTTGATGGATAGTTTTGACAGACACACCTTCCAGGTGAATTAATCCCACGCTATTTAGCAGCTTACATTTATGTTTGATTTAATGCCACGGGGAAGAGTGAGAATGGTTTGGACAGAGAAATTGTTCAGCCACCCCTCTAATTCTAAAATCGAACTCTATGATTGGATAATAAGATCTCATAACTATAATCATTCCAAGTTCCAGATTGTAATGGCTTGTTGAGCCACAGTTGCTTCGGTAGATATTTAATGGTTTTGTGTCTTCCTTTAAATTGTCATTCTGTAATATTGCTACACATTAACCCCTCTTGTGTCAGCATAACTCTTTAATGGTCAAGTTGGTCAAAGTGACATCTGCAGCGATCTTCAGAAATGTCCATCTACAGGCAAAAAAAGAATATTTTTGAAATTTTACCACTGGAATAACTGGATCGGTGACCGAGCCAGTCATTCCAGTGGTAAAATTTCAAAATTACTCTTCTTGGTCTGCAATTTGAATAATATTTTACCTGGATCCCTTTTTATTGTCACTAATATTTCTATAAATTAATATAATGGAAATGATTTAAGTGCAAATTAGGAAATACGTAATGGCTATGAGAGCGGTGGACATTTACAACACACTACTACACGCTGTTGCACCACTATTAGAGATAGAAGTTTGATAGCGTTCTTGTAAACAGTAGGGATGGTAGTCTCCTCGTCTGATAATATTTTTACTTGCCTTGCGCAAACAGTCACGCTAATTTCTAGGCTTGCCATGAGGGAAGTTGCCTTGGGATTATCATGGAATTTTAAATCGCTGTGACCAACCCAGATAACACGACTACGTTAGTCCAACGTATGTTGTAATACTGGCTGTCTTTGTTGGCCCAGCATCATTCTGCTCATTGGGTTATGTTGGCCCAAAATGGCCGATTTTTAGAAACACTAAAAAATCAGCTCGGAAACCGCTTGAGGAATTGATTCAAAACTCATAACACATCATCTATTGCAATGGTAGACCCAAGTTTGTTCAAGGCAACGTGATTGGCTGATTTGCCTGGCGGTCATCTTGAATGACCTAGTTTTCGCGAAAACGACTTCTCCTGAACCGTTGAAGGGATAGACCTGAAATTTGGTAAATATGCTTAAGGTCTATTCAAGTTTGTTCAAGGGAAGTTCGTACGTTAAAAACATGACCGCCATCAACCAATCACAATTTAGCGTTTGTTGGCCATATCTTTATATATGCTTATCAGTGTGGCGAGTTCAAATATGGCACTTTCAAGACTGTCAGATAAACGGTTTGGCTGCCACCTTGGTTTTTGTTTTCCCGCCATAAGCTCCCATAGTAAAGCAATGGGCCCATAGTAAAGCAATGGGGAATTCTTTAAATGACTTCTTATGAAACACTGGGCCAATTTCAATTATATTTTTGAGGACGCATGCATAAGGCATAGAGATCTAAGTTTGTTCAAACGAGGCGGATCGGTCAAAATCCCAGATGGCCGCCGGCCAAAATGGCTGATTTTTAGAAACACTTTAAAAGTCTTCTTCGAAACCACTAGAGGAATTGATTCAAAACTCATAACACATCATCTGTGGCAACGGTAGACCCAAGTTTGTTCAAGGCACCCTGATTGACCGATTAGCTTGGCGGCCATCTTGGATAACCTAGTTTTCGCGAAAACAACTTCTCCCGAACCGCTGAAGGGATAGAGCTGAAATTGTGTACATATGCTTAGGGCCCAAGGGCCTTTCAAGTTTGCTGAAGGGAAGTGTGTAGGTTAAAAAACATGGCCGCCATCAACCAATCAAAATTTAGCGTTTCTTGGTCATATTGGCTTTTTTGTATTTGACGTATTTTGATGGCGAAAATTGCTTTATATATGCTTATCAGTGTGGCCAGTTCAAATATCCCCACTTTCGAGACTGTCGGATAAACGGTTTTTCTGCCATCTTGGTTTGTTTTTCCGCCATAGGCTCCCAGAGTAAAGCAATGGGCCCATAGTAAAGCAATAAGGAATTCTTTAAACGACTTCTTCTCAAGATCCGCCATAGGCTCCCAGAGTAAAGCAATGGGCCCATAGTAAAGCAATAAGGAATTCTTTAAACGACTTCTTCTCAAGAACCACTGGGACGATTTCAATTATATTTGGGAGGAACAATCCTTAGGGCATAGATATTCAAGTTTGTTCAAGGGAAGCCGGTCGGACAATTTGGGCGGCGGCCATCTTGGATGTTGGCCGATTTTTAGAAAACTCATTAAATATGATCTAGGGCAAGAGCTGAAACAAATTTGTTCAAGAGAACTTGATTGGGCAAATAGTTCGACGGCCATCTTGGATGACCTAGTTTTCTTCGAAAACGACTTCTCCAGAACCGCTGGAAGGATCAGCCTGAAATTTGGGAGATTTTATTAGGGCCTAAGGGCCATTAAAATTTGTTCAAGGGAAGTTGATCCATTAGAAAATATGGCTGCCGTGGCCCAATCAAAATTTAGCATGTGTGGTGGCCATATTGAATTTTTTTATTTTGACGAATCTTGAAGCCGAAATTGGTTTTATATATGTGTTTGGGCATTCTGATTTCAGATTTGCCATTTTCGAAACTCTCGAATAAACGTTTTAGCGGCCACATGGATCATTTTCCAACTAGAAACTCCCTTGTACTAAAGCAATAGGAAATTTCAAGTGTATTTGGCAGAAAACATACTTAGGGTATAGAGATACACGTTTGTTCAAATGAAGCTGGTCTGTAATTTGCCTGGCGCCCCTCCTGGATTTTTTAAATGCCTTTCAAAATCTTTTCCTAATCCGCATGGGGGATTGATTCACAGCTCATGACAGGTTATTTACGGAAACAGCTGAATCCAGTTTGTCCAATGGAACTTGATTGCCTAATGCTTTAGCAGTCATCTTGGATCACCTGGTTTTTATGAAAACAACTTCGTATCCAGAATCGCTGACCGGATTGGGCCGAAATTTGGGAGATATGATAAGGGACTAAGAAGGGCCGTTAGGTTTTGTTCAAAAGTAGTTGATACATAAAGAAACATGGCTGTTTTCTTGTTATAATTCTGCTCAGCTCTGTAGGGTTCTACTTATTGTTGATGGCCTTTCTGGTTGAAATGCCTATGATGCAGTAGGTTACGTATTGGCCTATCATGCCCATGTTATTTATTATATATACATGGGTTATATATTTTAAGATTTAAACTAATCAAATACTATTTCATGGGAGGCAGGACCGAGGGGCTCTTTAATACATTTGGATGTGGAACATGTGACATTCGGATTCCAATTAATAAATTGACTTTGGTTATCTCAATAAAGATGTTCCATAAAATGTTCACAAACGCTCATTTTGAAGTGTGGTCAAGTATGCAAATCATACATTAACTGTTTGTGTATGAATTGTATTATCGATACTGATAATGTCTATTTTTAGTATTTTTCGTGATAATTAATATATGCGCGTGATCACCGCGGTGAGTTAAGTAAGGGCGGTGACTTTGGCCGAGTCACACGTCTCAGATATTGGAAGTTTGACCACATTAAAATGTATTTTCTTTGAAAACTCATGCAGACTTTTAAACTTTCAATTGAAAATTAATTAAAAATTAATGAATCTACAGCCAAACGAATTTACATTTCAAAATTTCTCCGGAGGAGCCCATTTAGCTCACTGGCCCAGGACAACGGGTATTGCAGGACGTGTAGGTGACTGGTCTCATCAGCGCATGGCATGCGATATCCTTCCCAGAGTGTTCGCACTCCGCTCTAATGCCCAGTCAGTGGTGATAATTGATGGACCCGGTCTGTCACTCAAGTATATGACGTCATAATCAATGTAGGGTGGCGGGACAATCAAATTGCATAATGAATGAAGTATCTAGCTCCGTCATGAACACTGAAAACACCTTCAAGTGTACGAATTCTATGTCTTTTGTGGATTTACTGTTTAATACACATTCTGTTGAATATTTTGAAACTAATTTGACTGAATGCTAGCTGTTTGTCATATTCAATATATTACGTGTATAGTTAGTTACATTGAAAATAGGATACTAGGACTTCAGGGTTCAAAGTATAGAAATCCATCCCAACACGCACAACACGTGGGAGGAGCTTAAATAGAATTGGGCGTGTCATAGCTAGAAATTGCTCTCTCTATAGGCATACTGTTCCAAGCCGAAGCTACCAACAGAGAGGATGCGCCCAAGATGGTGTCTTCATTAGCTCCGCCTTTTCTCGAAGCTCAACTCAAAATGATTATCTCATGTATGGTCAGATCCAACAGCGATAATGCATTTATCTACACATTCCGTTCAAAGCCACGAGAAACAAAATAACCACAAATCAAGGATCTGTGAGATACCTCCTCATAGGCCGTCTTTATTCAGCACCGACAACCATTAATGAGATTAAATATTTAAGTAGACATTGGCTATAACACCGTTAATGATCAAACACAGCTGCTTTCGATGACATAAGTATGCACATTCAAATGATACCTAGCTGCTACTGTCTGCCGGCATCATCATCCATATCGTCGTCGTCGTTGTCGTCGTAGTCGTTGCCACACCACCACAACCACACCACCACTACCATCATCATCAACATTACCATCACACCACCACCACCGCCAAACACAGCTGCTTTCGATGAAATAAGTATGTACCACCACCGCCACCAGTACCAGCACTACCACCACCATCACTACAGAATACCACCACTACAAATACCACCACCACCACCATCAACCACCCCCCCCCCCTCCCCCGCCACCACCACCGTCATGACTACCACTACCTCCTCCTCCTCCACCACCACCACTAGCACCAATACCACCTTCAGCACCACCATTATCACACAATCGCCACGACCACCAGCAGCAGTAGTATAGCCGGTAGTAGAAAAATACCACCTCCCTCCACAGGCAACCGTTCCGTGATCCGCGGCTCCCACCACCCTCTCAATTCCTGAGGCATAGGTTGCGGGGGCCACCACGGGTCGCCGAATGGCCGCCAGGGAGGTAGGATCATCCCGACACTACTACTACCAGGCGCTGAACACCCATTTAGAGACAAGCCTCCACAGTGATATACACCACTGATCGTCATCGACCACAGGGCCGGCCTCTATTCTGTGTAGGCGCAGACAAACACGTAGTCTGTGCCGGAGTCGCATCGGCATGATGGGACCACCCATAGGGGCTTCCATCTACCTTGACAACGCTCACCTGGGAGGAAGCTAAAGTGATTAGCATGTGAACCACGGCAGACTGGCAGGTTAACATGTTACGCGGAGAATCTGGTGCAGAGCAGGGGTCTCCAGCAGACAACCACGGCATACCCTCTCCACCCCATAGAAGTGGCAGACAGACTCGATCTCTTTATGTGGGTGAAAGCGGTCATAAATGTTTCTCCGCAACGGGTCGACCCAAGGATTGTACTGGGGGTCATCGCGGAAGTGGGCCCACTTGGCATCCAATATCATGGCAGTCTCAGCGCCCTGTGCCACTGCTGTAGACGCCATCACGAGCAGTATGATGAGAATCATGGCTATATATGAAGAGATAAACTGAACAGAGTGAACCCTCGAGAAATATCTGTGCCAGATCGAGCCCTGTTACATCCAGATCGATAGTGATCTTCATCCCCTCAGGGGCAGTGGCTAGCTGCTTCACTCTGCTGCCGGCTAAGAAATGTAGCTCTAGGACTAAGAGTCATTTGCAGGCTAGTGAGTCTGACTCGCTGAAACAGTTTAACAGCACCCTTGACTCTGGAGACATGTGACACACCATCTACCCGTAGGGTGCCCTCCTGGAGGTTAACAGCGTCTTCTGGTCCATCGAGCTTTCCATCTGTAACCCCGATCCGGTGACCCACCCTCATCAGGGAGACACCTTCACCTATGTAGGTGAGGAAGGATGATCCCAGATTGTAGAGCATTCGAACTGTCCCATCCTTTTTCACAACAGTGGAGAGGGCAGTAACCTCTATGTCAATGACTGCAGGAGGCCTATATAGGGGCAACCATGTTTGCCAGTCACCCCCAGGTCCAGCGCGGTACCACACTTCATTCTTCTCAAATATGAACTGCAGGTTTTTTGCCAGGGTCAATAGCAGGCCATCATGGGACATGGGCGGGGCACCGCTCGAATAGGGTTTGACCAGGTGAAAGCTGAGGTCGTTATTTAGGGTGTTGATGTCTGCCACCTCTGTATCCGAGAGCTCAATCAACGGCTCGAGGATGTACTTCCTCTTCGGGAAATCGTACCGAAACAGGATCTTGTGGCCATCTATGTTGCGACCCAGGTGCTCCTTCGTCACATCCTTGAGGTCTGTGAGCAGCTCCACCCATCACCACCAATTGGGTGGAGGGAGAATGCCTTTGAGCTTGCTTTGTACTGTAGGGCGAATGACTTGCCATCGCTCTCTTCTACCTTGGCAGCATCAACTGCGTACGCATCTGCCAGGTCAGCATGACCAGTCAAGTGAGCAAATATGGGTTCCATAGCACGCTATAGAAGGGGTTTAAACAGGAGATATAACCATGCTGATTGTCTGGCTGCTGCTCTCCGGTGGTGAGAACGTAATCTCCCCCTCTCTAGAGGGGAGACGGGTAGTACAGTACCGTGTAGAATGGGTCCTCTTCGAGGTGCCCCAGCGGGGCACAACATACATACACGCCGATGTGCTACATCAACCTCCGGGCAGTGCACACCTCAGGTCACTGGTAGAAGTCGGCCGGGACATGATAGAGTATCTCCCAGGTGCCAACAGCAACCTATGGAAAGCTATCAGTCCTAGCCTGTTCACACCTGTAAATCACCTGTTTGACAGCCCCTCCATTAACATATATGCCAGCACTGATGGGATATCGGACGTCCATTTAGAGTTTACACTCTTATTACGCATTGACCTGAGGACAACATGATATCATACCAGCATTATCTGACCTTGGTCGAGATGATGAGGAAAGAGGTTTGCCCCTTCATGACCCCTGCACAGATAAAGGCCTTAAACGAACAGAGGCTCGCACTGCAACAAGAAGGAGAGCAACTACAGTGGGAGAACTGGTATCAACAGCATGCGAGCCTTGCAAGGAGGCGAAGGAACAGTGAACATTTCCGATACTGACAGGCCCTCCTGGAGGAGAGTAAGCGGGACGCAGGAGTCTTGACAGACGACGATGAGCTAGATGTCTTCACAGACGAGGATAAGTCAGGTGTCTTCTCAGACGAGGATGAGCCAGATGGCATACAGTGGAAAGAGGAGATGGCGCAGAAGTGTAAGACCAAGAAAGCCATCCAGCGGCGGACCTACTATCTTGGTGATAAGGTGAAGTTCCAGATGTCACGTCTCAGAAAGCTACTGGCACCTGACATAGTGCTGGATGACCTCTGTCTAAGAGACGTCTGTCTCTAAACCAGCAAGCTGGCACGGTTCGCCAGGCTCCAAAATGTACCCTTCTAGGACTCATGAGCAGATTCTGCAGGTGATGCATGTTTAATCTCCAGGTATACTGTGTACTATGGCAAAATCAGAGTGGCGGAAGCAACCAGAAATATACCCCTCCGTGACTGCTGACGAGGGGGTACAGTACACGGCTGGCGACTCCAGCAGATAGATACCATCAGACAGAATCTCGTCCATGAGGCAGAAAAGTACAGCAGAATGCGCAGGCGATATAAGACAGCCTACAACGTCCTGGCACGTACAACGACTGCTGAGCTTGGGTGGCAGCTGTGGCCACTCTCGCTACAGGGGTGGGGGTCATCGTCGCCATCCCGCTGGGTGGTGTGACACTAGCCGCCACTGTCTTGGCCACGGGCTTGGGGGTGGGGCAGTGGCAGATCACAAGGAGGCTGGAGAAGCATGCTAAGTACGTGCACTGGCACATAGTATGCTACGGACTATCAACGAGTCTGTCAGCAAAGCTCTCGAGGATGGCCAGGTCACCGATAAAGAGTACCACCATATATTGAAGGTCCAAGCCCTGTACCGCACGGAGAAACCTAAAGTGTGACAGCAATACCTCAAAGGCTCCAGCGGGCGGGTTGATATGGAGAAGTTAAAAAACGAGATGTTACGGCGAGGTCGCCTCGCTGGTCTCTGTAGTCGAGACGACTACAAATAGTGTGCTGCCTGTACAGTAGATTTAAGAACACCAGTATAGATGGCCTTCCCACTGAACCTCACGACAGTCATCCGGAGCCAACTGCCCCTCCTGGGTACACCCTTGACTGGCCTGAGCGGTCTACTGGATGATATACCAGAGCTAACACCATTCTCCATCACAGTGGATGGAAGGTCCTGAACCAGCTTCTCCGTCAACCCACAAGCACTGACCAACCACCCCAGCACCATCACGGATGCGAAGCAAGCTCATACTTGGATGGCTGCTCCAAGCCTCTCATGCTGGAATCAGCAGCTGAACTTTGCTGTGTGGTGTGCAGGGGATGCAGATGTGTAACCGCGTTGTATTCTCAGTGCTTAAACAATGACGTCAACGGTACAGATCGTGAAGCAACTGCCCGAGAGCCAGGCGAGTCTTCAGAAGGTGGAAGACCTGCTGCAAACCAAGACTCAGAAGTTACTGACCAAAGTAAAACCTCTGGCAGTCCATGCCGCCAGTAACGTGGCAGCGTATGTGGCCGTGGTGAAATGACAGGGGGAAGTGAGGTTCTTCCTGCTGCCACTGCGGCTGTCCTCACTACAGTGGTGAGTGGGGTGGCTGGGCACTGTCTCGGAATAACTCATCCCATCCCAAAGAACGCCGTCAGTGGTGCCTCCTACACTGTTGCCTCCAAGATCATGGGTGAAGGTGTTACACTAATGGAGGCCACGGTTCTAGGGCTAGCAACGAGTGCAATGGCTGAGATCATCGTCGCCTACGTTTAACCCCTCTGAATAGTGAGAGATGGATCACGAGACCCTTGCAGCATATGAGGCATGGCGTGCCAGAGGGTGGTGTGTAGCCCATAGTCGAGCACGCGGACTGAGGATTGCCAATGCTCGGGAATAGTGGACCGCCCACAAGGTGTGTCCCTGCAGAGAGGGCCAGTACACTGAGCACTGCTACCTATTCCCTTGGCCGACTGCGTGGTCCTCCTATGCCCAACTATTTCACTGAGGGTATGATTAGTAGGTTTAAGCCGTCTGTATATGACTATGACTCTGTCACGCACGCCTCGGTTCAGAGGACACTGTTGCCCCTATCTCCTTCCTAGACTTCGATGAGAAGGGAGACCTGCGGGAGATCCGAGGTACCATCCCAGCCCGAGATCTCATCGGGATCACTGATACGGTAGGACAATCGTCCATTAACAAGGCCAGGACTGTATACAAAGGGATGGGCATCAAGGAGAGGGCGACAATGCGAGGTATGCTCGGAGTCGATGAGGCTGGAGCCATCAAGGTTATGGTTGAGTCCTATACACAGGACCTGGTTAAGGATCTCCTGAGACCACGGAGCACATCCATCCAGGATGGAGAGAAGCTCAAGATAGGCACCCTCAGCCTGAACAGTATCACTGTCGATGGCCAAACAGGTGCAGGTGCTATCGACAGCCTCCGGCTACCAGAGGTGAAGAAGACAGGGTTCTTTAATTTGGAGCCTAAGTAAGACCACAGGATAGTCATAGCTTCCCGTGTATCATACAGATACTAGATGAACTAGACACTGTGGGTGTTGACACAGGCCCTCTTCGCTATCTTCTCAGCTGCTGCTTGAATTTCATGCCTGGCGCCTCCATCGCATCCTTCGTATCCGCTGGAGGTGCAGGATGATCCTCCGGCTACCAGAGGTGAAGGGGTCAGGGCTCTTGAATTTGCCGTTTAAGACCGCAGGATAGTCACGGCTTCCCGTGCATGTATCATACAGATACTGGATGTACTAGACACTGTGGGTGCTGAAACAGGCCCTCTACGCTATCTTCTCAGCTGCTGCTGGGATTTCATGCTTGACGTCTCCATCGCATCTTTGTATCCGCCGGAGGTGCAGGATTCCCCGCTCTGCAGGCGAAAGAGCTGGTGCAGGAGGTACTGCCATTTAGTCTTCCAGATATACACGAGGCTACCGCCGACCAAGTGCTAACCATCCTCCACACGCATGTCTGTACCATTCGACAGTAGGCCAGCCGATGCTGGCCAGGTGGTACTGATCATTGCCCCGACAGGACCTGGGGAAAACATCTTGCTGCGGGCTCTCCTGGCCGAACATCTACACTCTCAATACATCCTTCTGGTGTCTGACTTCGCCGCTGAGGTGGTTGACAGTAATGATCAATGGTACAATGGCGCAATCACCAAGACGCAGAACCTGCAAGCACTGATGGAGAAGCTGCTGGCAGCCCGACTGACAGAACCACTTGTTCTAGTTATCGATGACCCTGCAATGGACCAGAAGACAGTCACCTACCTCAGCAACATCACTAGGGACATCCGGCACCCAAAGATAACTGTCTTCATCCCCTTTCAGAAGTACACTCGCGAGATCTCACCAGACATCACCACAATACCCAGTTGCTATGCTTCAGCTCCAAGTGGGGACGTGCCCTGCTCGCGACCATATGTGACAGCCTAACCCTCAAAGAGACCAAAGGGGACCTTATCGCAGGTATACAGAGGGCAGCTGAGCTGTACCGCTTCATCTTCAGCAACAAGGAGACAGGTGAGCTGTCACACTTCAAGCCATCTCTGGAAAAGGTGCACACCTTCACCTACAAGCTGAATCCAACCAGGAAACTAGCCTGCTCTACGCGTCATCGCTGACAGACTGTCGCAGCTGCCGCAACTTTTTTCATTCATCAGTCTCCGCTACTTCGTCTGCTGTCTCTGCTACTTTGTCAGATGCTTGAGGAACTTCATCAGAAGCTTGAGGAACTTCGTCAGAAGCCTGTCGCTTAAACCCTATCCACTGAGGGTCAGATGGTAGGACTCTCTTCTTCTGGAACTTCTCATGGAAGATCCACTTTGTCCATGCGTGACGAGCATCTGACTTGCGAGCGGATTTGATGAGGTAGTCATGGTAGTTATCTGGGAATTTCAGAAATGCTGCCAGATCACTGGCCAATCTCCTGCGCCCTTCTTCATTGAAGATGTGCTCAACAGCCTCCTTGCGGCCAACAGTGAACCCCTCCTGAGTACCTTCTACATGACCGGTGTCATGGCTCTCCACTACAGCGGCACTGACCTCCTCCCTGAAGTAGTTATTTGCTCCAGACTGGAGGCTATCCAGCATCTCTCGCTCTTCCTGGCTATGGAGGCTAAATACGGCAGCCCACTTCCCGACCATTAGTAGATCTTTGGGATCGACCCTCGCCTTTTGGAGAGCTAGAATAACAGGACTGTTGGTTTGGGTCACAGGTAGGTCGAGTGTCCTGCCCTGGGTGCTGTCAAACTTCCTGTAGAGTATCCGAGTCAGGAGTTCTTTTGTACTACGAGCTGGTGCTCCTTCCCCTATGGCGGCCAGTATCTCCGCATCAGACGGAGGTGTGACCTTGGCACGCTCGTGGATAATGTTGATGTCACGAAGCTGTCCTGGGACGCTATCACAGTGGGACAGTGCACGCTGTGGCTGTCGTGCCGACTTGCCCTGCTGCCTATAGACAATCTGCTGGAGAACTTTACCAAACATGGCAGCCGTTTAACCCCTCTATATACCCAGACCTTAAACATGCCACAGTATGTGCAACATCCAGATGGGGTCATTGAACCCACGACATCGCACTGCACTGATCCTCAGAAGGACTGGCTGACGGTCATTCGACCCAGTATACACGATGAGAACCCATTGTCCGCTGCTCGGAAGTACATTGACTTTGCAATCTCGGCACAGATCCACGAGATCAAGAGCATGACACTCGAGTTCAAGCTTCAGAGCACAATAGAACAGACGGTAGAGCTCCCGCAGGTTCTGAACATGTGGGAGATCGTGCAGAGCAAAAGCACCGTGGACACCACCTGTGTGAACGATGAGTCCCGAGTCCTAGGTCCGCTGGCTCGTGACCCAACCTTCTATGCGAAGGGAAAGGGGTACTACGCTGTGGGGTGCAATGATAGGTTCACGGAATTCGAACTACGGGCAGGTGTCGAGAAGCCCATGGCGGTTCCACTCTTAACCCTCCTCGAGAACACACACGTGAATTCGGCTGCCATGCAGGATAGGCCGTTCCTCCGGGTGTATACTGAGCAGCTCGCAGATGCGACGATGAATGCTCCAAGACTTCATGTCTGGCATGACGAGAATGACCAGGAGCTGAAGCAAACGGGTTCCAAACAGCAGATCATGCATGTGGAGCGAGAACACCAGCAGGTCCAAGCCACAGCTAATGAGCGGGTAGAGCTGGCATTGCATCGTGGTGCATCAGATTGTGTCGATGTTGCGGTCCTGGTTCAGAAGGGAGGAGCCATCCAGCAGATGGATAAGCTAGATGACATCAGGCTTGTGGTTGCTGGGACCAATGTTCTTGGTGAGGTACGCGAGCTCCCTGAGTGCCAACTCTACAGACAGAAAACTAAGTCATATGCACTTCTGCGCCTAACCAGTGGAAGCGACGACCTCGAGTCGGCACTCGAGGGCCGTCACCACCTCGGGGGCAGGGACATCCCACCTAATCAGGGCAACCGGCTCAGCTTCAACATCGGAACCCTCATAGCTGGGACTCGCTCATTAGGTGTGACGGTACTTTACTTTGGCTATGCTAAGGTATGCGTGTCGAACATATCAGGTATTCAGCTTGAGCGTGCATAGAGCACGACTCCTGTCATCACCGCTGCAGCTGCCACCACTACTATAAGCTCTGCTGTCTTCTGACCTGTCGATGCTTCATAGTCGAGCGTTGGCTCAGATATCTTTACAGCCTCGTAGTACTCGTCGAGACTCTCATCTGCCTCTGAGGCTCTGGTTGGCCCGAGCTCGGAGTTGTCGTCGGCGTGCCTCCCTCTTCTCCTTAGACAGCTTCTCTATCGCCTGGTTATGACGTTCACGCTCGACCTCTGCCACCTACTTGTCGGCGAAGCTGAGTCCCCAGTTCGCTAAGCCAAACACGCCCGCATTCAAGATTGCGGAGGCCATGCTATAGACTACAGTTTAAAGCTCCTATATAACTGCCCCAGTGACGGATCCCCAGAGCAATGTATGAACCAGAGTCTGATCCAGTCGAGGATATAGATGACGAGGACTATGAGGAGGACTACGATGAGGAGGATGATGCAGACCACTACGATGTAGCGGAGACCGCGGGTGAGTTTGATGATGTAGCGGAGACCGCGCCTGAATCCCACAAGCTAGTACACAGAGGAAAAGGAATCTATCGCACTTACGTAAAAGGTTCTATCGGTCCGCTGGCAGCAGTTGGGGCTCTGATCGCTCTGTTCACACTGAAGGCTAGCGAGACAGTCTGTAAGATCGCCAACAATGCTCTCCATGGGGTGGAGAAGATTTCTGAAGCCATACCAGCCATCGCCTCAGGAGTAGGTACGTTCTGCGGAGTCGCAGGCCCTTGGCTACCGTACGTTGCCATAGCACTCGCTGCCATCTGGGCCGCCGAACATTTAGGCCGTACTATATAAGAATGGCATCTCTGTACGACCTGGTTAAGTCCCTTAACTTCCGAGGGTTGGTCGATAAACTACTGTTCAGTGAGGATCCAGCAGAGATTAGATGCCAGTGTACGGAGGTGTTTGAGGAGGTCTTCAGTGATGGTCTAATGAATGATGGCCGTCGGTTCGTCTGTTTAGAGTTCACCCAGGCCGTGCGTGACAGGACGGCAGTGGATGTCAGTGATGAAATCCGGGAGTTTATCAACCATCTTTCTTGAGGAACTCTACTATCAGCCTGGTGCATCTTACTGTGAGCCCCCTCAACTACTCGAGGCTGCACGTCGCAAGGGCCACAACTTCACATTGGAGACAGTTAGCCAGTGGCTCAACCACCAGGCGATGTGGCAGATATACAGACCTCGTCCACGGCACATCAGGCATGCCCATTTCGAGGAAACTGTCCCGAACAGACTTCACCAGTTCTATTCCTTCCACATGACTCAGTTGGTTGTAAGACCTACATGTATGCCCTCACCATCGTCGATGTCACCAGCAGGTACAAGGCGGCAGTACCGCTCACAGACAAGGCAGCTGGACAGGTGGCCCAGGCATTCCAGGGTGTCTACGAGGCTTCGGAAAATCCCCCCCCCCCAGTGGCCGGAATTGTTGCAGGTGGATGAGGGTAAGGAGTTCAGAAGGGAGACTGCAGTCCTCATGCGGAAGCACGGTGTGGCAGTTAGGCGAGGCGAGGTAGGGCATCACCATGCCCAGGCTATTGTTGAGCGGTAGAATCGGACACTGGCAGAGAGACTGTTCCCACACGAATACGCCCAGGCAATGGCCACGCCGAGTGAATGTTCTAGAGTATGGGTGAGAGGGCTGCCTGCTGTGGTGGAGAGATCCAATGCCGAGTTTACTAGGCTAATCGGGAAGAAGCCGGTAGAGGCTATCAGACACTCTGCTGGTCACAGCTCTAGAGGAGCGAACAAGGGAGAGGAGTGCCTCCACCTGATGCTCTGGTTCGGTACCTGTATGAGCCTGGTGAGCTGGAAGGTGGTCGACGGCCTGCAACAGATCCTAACTGGTCGATAGATCTTCACAAGCTTGACAGGTATGTGGAGGCGGAGGGGCGGCCTACACTGTACTACCTGGCACGCCAGCACGGAGTGCCTAGGCGACCATTTGTCGTAGATGAGCTTCAGCTAGTCCCTGAAGACACACAGCTACCACCCCCTAGGGTGCTAACATGATACTCGATGGGCTCGCTATGGACGCCATCTGGCAGCACATGGCGCTTTTCATAGTAAGCGGAGAGTCCGAGCTTTTGCTGCGCATACGTCAACATACCCTGATTGCGCATGCGTAGGCCTCGATTGGTGGCTCTGTCCACTACACCATCGAGGGCGCTGTAGAACCTCTGCCAGGAGATGTCATTCTGCTGTTTAGACATTCCCTTGGTCGAGCATTTCACTTGCAAGTTTCTGCTGTTCCAGCGGTCTGTATTCTCCACGTTGTAGCACTTGGAGCAGAGAGCAATACCACGAGTGCCTTCGACCTCGAGCTTGAACAATCCCGGAGTGCGGTTAGACAATTTGTCCCATGCCAACCAGTCCCGTTTGCAGGCCTCATACTCCGTTCGCATCTCTGGGTATATCACCTCATCAAGGTTGGAGCTTGCTATGGCGATATAGGCAGAATCGGTGTCCATCTGCAGGTGCTCGAAGCTGTCATGAGCTACGTAGCGGTCGAGGAAGTCATAGTAGAACTCCAGCATTCGTAGCTTCGCCAGCTCGTATTTTGCTATACCAACCTGGAAGGGGCGACGAATGGTGATTTTAGCCTTATGGCTCTGCAATTCGTAGGAATCACCGATCTCCTCTAGATCCTCGAACCATGCGCTACGCAAAGCTTTGTCTACTGCTCGTTCATCCTTACTGAAGCTCGTGTTGGTATGACATTCTAATGCCTCGATCAGCTTCCCATATGCACTGTTGCCGAGGAGTTTGAAGAGATCAGCCAACAAGGCTTTACTTTTGTCAACAAAACCCCGGTATGACGTGCATCAGAAACAGAGTCTACAAACCATTCAAAAGGTTTCTGTGAGGTATAGTCTATAGTGCGATAGATAGCAGTAATCTCTAACCCATGGGCAAGGTACCACTTGAGAGTTGGTGCATACAATACCCTCTTCTTACCAGAGAGTGCACCAACGAGCTTGCTAGTTGTAGACTTTTGTCGACCTGTTTTATCAAGGTATGCAAGCATCTCCGATGGTATAGCCTCTTCTGGGATCTCACAATTATAGCGGATGGGAGACATCTCCACGAACTTTGGCCATAACACTTTAGGTACCTCAATGTCGACGTCAGCAAACCCGAACCAGCGATCCGCAAGCAGATCTTGCTTAAAGCGTTCAATATCACTGCTTACACGCCCACCCCACCGTCGTACAGTTTCTTTACCACAAGGCATTGCTTGGGCGATGGTTGACAAATACAGATCATTTGCATCATAACCAAGGAGACGTTGACATACTCGCTTACCTTGGCGAATTCAGCTAACCCCAGACTCGTGATATCTCGTGAACACAATGCTCGGACCACCAACAACCAGCACCCTTTAACATCTCGTAGGCTTCCTTGCCTGGAGAGTAAGGGCTAATATCTGGCTCATGTTCAGCAGTACCACGAAGTAAGTACTGAAGCGACACACCAGGAAGTGACACCGCATCCTTCAGAATGTCAATACCTCGTTCTGTGTAGAATTCTCGCATCTTCTCTAAGGCTTCAATGAACGGGCTAACATCCAAGTTGTTGTAATATCACAACCAGTCAGCAAGCATCTTCATCCCCAGATCTCTGAAGGTCTGCTTACAAGCTTTCCACTCCGACAACTCAAGAAGGTAACCACCTTTGAGCTTGGACCACCACGCAGGATAATCAGGTAGTCCAGGATCGTCAAGCTTCTCAGGTGAGCCGAACCATTCATAAGGTAACCAGCTCTTCTGTTGCGTGCAACTGTAGGCTTTGATCCATTTCTCATAAGAAACCTCTGGGCCGAGGTAGTTGATTACATCGAGAAACCTCAGTTCAGGCGTAATGAGGAATATTGTCTGGCTAGCCTTCTTGGTGACTTTCACCGTTCCTTGGACGAAGTAGTAAGTTCATCCACGAAGTACTTCTTGATGAGGTTCAGCTCGTACTTAAAGAATCTACACCTGTCTCCAAAATATATTTACTGTAGAAATAGTGACCAGTTGATGATGAACCATGCTAGTATTTTCCGTCATAAGCAGATGCGACTGGTCCAAGAATTGTGGTGCTATTTAGATTCCGAAACAAAGGTTTATAAATACATTATTCAGTATCGTTTGCTTCGAAATGACTAATACCTTCTTCACCAGGTTCTGCCCTAAATGTCTGCACATGGCAACTGTTGTTTGACTCACCCACACGACGTTCTCGTACAGCCAGTCATAACTCTGGCCAGAGCCTCGAGAGCTGGATCACTAACACATTTTAACTGTAGACCGTCTCCAGTTCGCTGACTCCCATTAGTAGTCTTAGGGATGGAAATTCTAGACATGGCTTTTGTGATGACCTACAAACTAGATCCATATAATAATCCCCAGATGCATGTGGAATTAATATTCTCAAGAGACATTGGACCTTTCCAATTAATACATCCATCGTATGACGTCATAATAAACTACGTAACGTATAGGATGACGTCATAATCATGGCGTCATGAATGACTCGATTTATTCCGCCTTAAGCGCTTAATACTCCAACACAGTGCACGAATTATACGTCTGCTATTTAATAAACATGATGTTATATATTTTGAAGCTAAGTTGACTGGGCTCCGTTGTTGCCATGGCAGCAGAGTCACCAAGTCAAATTAGTCTCAACATATTTAACAGCTTACCTGCATAGTTTTCTGGAAACTGATAGTCAGAGCATTCAGGGATCGATCGAGCCAACACGGTCGAAGTGTGGTTGGAGCTTAGCTAGAGTTGGACAGGGCATAGATAAAACTAGAAGGGCCTGGTGTTGGCTCTGCCACTTTATGCAAATAATGTCCATCTTAGTTCTCTAATATCACATGCTCTGATGTAACGTGTTCTGGGAAGTAAATTGAGATACGCTCCATTTGTTCAAGGATTCAATCCAGTACCTCATAGAAACGTTAAAATGTTGAAGGCGCTCTAAGAATCGCATCATCAGCTTGCAAAAACGCCTGTACATGGGTTAATGTACGTTTGCCTGTGAATGATTCA
This sequence comes from Chaetoderma sp. LZ-2023a, assembly GCA_034401795.1. Classification (NCBI taxonomy): domain Eukaryota; kingdom Metazoa; phylum Mollusca; class Caudofoveata; order Chaetodermatida; family Chaetodermatidae; genus Chaetoderma; species Chaetoderma sp. LZ-2023a. The sequence continues at coordinate 51,160,923 of CM067371.1, read as the reverse complement.
ATGTTATCTGTTCCCAGAAAACATACTGTCCAATGACTGCTTCAGCTCTCTTGTGTCTCAGCTATCATCTCTGGCAGAAGGACGGTCTTAGGTTATTGACAATGGAGGAATCCAGTTTTAGCTATGCCCCGCCCATCTTTAGCTAAGTTAAAACCACACAATGCTCGTGCTGAGATCAACCGATCCCTGACCTCCATGACTATCAATTCGCAGAAACGGATACAGGTAAGCTATTGAATATTTTGAAACTTTGAAACTGCCTATGGCAGTCAAATTAGTTTCAAAATATTCAACAGCATGTTTATTAAATAGTGAGGCCATACAATTCGTCCAGCAACGCTTAGTCCGTCAGCAATACACCTTTCTCGCGTTGACGTCATTACGCAGGGATTTCCCTAAATCAACGCTCAGAGCAAAGCTGTTGCCAACAAGACGCTGACGCGCCTTGTGTTACTTTTGCGTTAAAATACACCGCAATCTAAACCGTTCCTGTGATAAACTAAAATCATATTATTTAAATCATATATCATTGGAAAGCGCATTAAATTGCCGAAACATTATGGCATTATTTTTTATATTTTTGTAACGTTTTCAGTTATTTGCGTATATAAAATACACCATTCGACTTAGATTCATTAAATCAAGTTGACAATAGGGGATATTTTAAAATTGAAATCAACTGTATTAAATTTTATAAAACTATAAAAACGAATACAGAAATGTATTTAAAAATTGGCTTGGCTTTCCAGTGATGTATGCCTTCAATAATATTTTGAACATAGTTTTTCATATCCGCTGCTTAAAGTGCACTGTATCTGATTCCCATAGTAAAGTAATGCTGTTTGCGTGTCGGCTATGGCGATTACCAGCCGGTAGTGGTACGCGCGATGCATTCCGGGAAGGTATTTTCCCAGAATACGCTAATGTGTCTATTAAGCGTTCGTGACGAACTTAGCTATGTCATTCACAACGTCATTGACTATGACGTCATCCCACAATTCACGTAGTTCATTATGACGTCATATGATTAATGGAGAAATTTTAAAGGTCAATTGACTATCGTTGCTGTGAGATACGTGACTACCAAATTGTGTGACTTGTCTTGGTAATAACAAATGAAATTTCTTTCTGATAGCAAGCCGATAAGATCTGCCATAGTATGCCAAGGATTTGCATTAATACTCTAGATGACAGCATCATCATTGGATCAGTATTGTCCTGGTAGTTCGCGTGTCATGAGTTGTTTCATTGGTTGAGCCTGTTAGATTGTGATAAAACCCAGCCTGATCTCACCATGACAAAGACCAAAAATAATCTCTGTGCAAGGTTTATAGCACTTAACAGGTCTTGGTTTCCGCTATCACGTTACGTTGCACGACAATGCGCTGTGATGAAGGCTTATTACTGTGTGATTCAGATTTGTATCCGCGTTTTCGTGTATATACAGAACCGATGATGTCGTCGGGCGATATGCCCGAGAATATTATTAACCTATCCGGATGTAATGTGGACAGTGGGGTTACAATACATTCAAAATCTCAGATAGCATCCAAGACACCAGAGTCTGACCTACTCTTCATTACAACACTTAACCGAGACAGAAGTTTTCTTTCCTGTTTGTTTGCTGTCAGTTTACCGTAAATTTTAGTTTGTAGTATAGCTCCAAATCTTCGAGGCATGGTAAACTGTTCTTGTCTTGGGCATCCCAAACTTTGACTCTTTTTCTCGCCAATCTAATCGAAACAAAATTCTATTTTTGCCCTAAATTTTCGGAGATTTCATAGTAACAGGCGATACCACAAGATTAAATGCAGCATTCTTTAGAAATGGGCCGCCTATTTGGTAATAACATTGACGGTATTTGGTGCATTTGGACTCATCCGAGTACGCTTTACAGCAACACGCTCACGAGGGAGTTAGCTAGTTTGGCTCGTTTCAATTCCAGCATAATATTTGAACACTTGAACTAGTGTAAAATGTGTGGGAGCTTTAATAAAGCGCGTCTCTAGATCACGGCCATTACCTGTGATGTCAATGAAACCTCATCGTCTTGTTCTATGATATGATCTGGATCAATAGCTGTAAACGGAACTCTGTAATTGTAAATTACCATCGTCTACCAACGTCCACGTCTCATGGTTTTTTTTGTAATTTTCAATTCCACAATGTCTGCTACATATAATGGACCCCATTACCGTCCATAATTGTACTGATCACGAACATGAAAATTAGTCACCTGTTCGAGATTTTCACAGTGAAGCTTCCGGTTTGACGTCCGTGTTGCATAAGTAAAACCACCACCCCCTCATATATGTAATTTGTGAGAACCACTCATTTAATCGTCCAATAGATGAATCCTGTTTTAGAGCTATGCCACGCCCATCTTTAGCTAAACTGCACACAAACTTCGCCCGTGTTGGGATCGATCGATCCCTGAAATCCTTTACTATTAATTTCCAGAAAAATATAGACACGCCGTTGAGTATTTTGAAGCTAATTTTAGTGGGTGCTTTTGCGCCCAGTTAAATTAGTTTTAAAATATTCAACAGCATGTTTATTAAATAGTAAAGACATACAATTCCTACAACAACGCATCAATTAAGCATTCGCATCAACTAAGCGTTCGTGACAAACTTATTTACGTCGTGAATGACGCCATTGATTTTGACGCCATCGTACACGCCACGTAGTTGATTATAGAGTCATATGAATGATGGATAAACTGGAAAGTTCAATTGGAAGCTGCTGTTTTCGTAGCACCTGACAAGGTTGAGTCAAATTATGCTCAAAACATTCTTGAAACAGCTAACGTGTATTTTTGTTTCAATAACTAGACATGAGATGTCAGCGTTAAAAGGGTTACATATTTATTTATTATAATAATAGTAGCAAAAAAATTACCAGATACATACATTTTGCTTATATCATTTTACCAAAATCAATAGATTAGACGCAATAAAAATTATATTACGGCCTAGATCATTTGTAAATATGTAATTTCATCCACCATTACAGTGCGAAATTTGATCACATGGGAAAAAAACAATCTAAAAACGTGACAACGTAACGTATAAACCCGAAAAATAATAAACCAAGAAACTCGAGTTAGCTAATTTGTTAAAGTAGTCTCAGAATATGGTCAAATATAACCGGCGGTTAAGCGATTATGGCGGAGTTACCATTCATGACGTATTTCATTGTGACGCCAGCCAACCTGTGACGTAATTGATTATGACATCATATACTCGTTTGCCGGACTAGATTCCGTTATTAGGAGCGATAATAGAGGATTCTTGTTTATCCATCAATCATATGACGTCATACTCATCTACACTCAATTATGGCATGAATGCCTCGATTTAGTCCGTCTTAAGCGCTTAATATTCCGGCACTTTGTATACAAATTGTATGTCTTTGCTATTTAATAGACATTTTGTCGAATATTTTGAGATTAAACCATAAGCAGCAACAGCACCCAGTCAAATTAGTTTCAAAATATTGAACAGCTTACCTCTATAGTTTTCTGGAAATCGATAGTCAGGGAGCGTGCTGCTCGTGGAGATTAACTAGATATGGGCGGGGCATGGCTAAAACTGGAAACGTCCGTTTACGCCTGTCTTACACTCAATGCACGAGACTCGGTGTGTCTGGGTGTCAAACAGACCCCCCTGGATGCCGTTGACATACACTGTACTAATACCCCCATTCACATGTCAGCGGAACACGCACTTTGCTTTTTTTACCCAAACTGTATTCGATCGCTCTAAGTGCTGGTAATTTAGCAATATAATTAGCTTGTGACATTTATATAACATCCGGGTTTTCAGCTTAAAGTATCGGACATTGCAAAGCGTTCACGTGCATGTTGATTGGGAGTCAGAGTAGTGCAACTGGAACAAGCTAGAATAATGTATATCGTCTACATTTGCGGGATGTTTGCAATTTCCACAATATTAGAAGGTATGGTTCATTAATTAATTAACGATGACGACGACGACGACGCAGACGCAGCTTCGGGCACAGGCGCCAACGCATAGCTAACCAAGAGTAATCACTGATTGCAGACCCTCGCCTATTACTTTTTGTCATATCTTAAAAGTTTCGGATTTTGCCAATTTTTCGGATTGCGACCAAAATAATCCTAGTTTGCCGTCACAGATTTTCTTGTGTTAAATTTTAAGCCAGATGGGACACACAACTCAGCACACACGCACTCACGAGCACACGCACACGACAACATCTAGTATTTTTATACAGATGCTGCATACGGCTTGTGGGACTGTTCGATGACAAACGTATATGCACTTCGGAACTGTACGGATCCCAGCGGCGTGAAGTATTTTGTGTCAGGCCAGGACCGATACGACCTGGACACATTACAGCAGTTCTGCAGGTAAGCCATGGATAATAGGCAGTAGAGGATCCATCTCTTGACAGGCTCAACCCATTTCTATCTAAGCTCCGCCCAGTTTTTACACGTGTTAAAACCGATTTGATACATTGAAACCTGTAATTCACGGAATCAAAATGCCAAGATAAGTATATCCCGTGTTTCTCATGGCATCTAAATTTTGGAGGACCCAGGCACCACCACTCTGTCATCTGGGGATCCCGGAGCTGAAATCTTAGGGTCGCGAACTGAAGATCTTGGGTTCCCAGACAGTTTTTATCATCCATGCTAAAGTTAGAAGGTACCATGGACTCAGGGCTATGAATTATGCGGTTCACATGTTAGATTGTGTGGGTATTATTTATGCAAAACCCTATAAAACTAATTAATATTTAATACTCATACAAGATCTGCAGTGGTCGAATGAGACCCACTGCCATCTCTTTTGGGGGTGCCGAGTTGCATTATTGGGTCTATACCCTCAAAAGGACCCTTATGAGAATCGCCGATTGTATCGGTAAGCTGTTGTGCATAATTTGAAACCAATATGAATGGTGCTGTTGGTTATTATGTTAGTCTGTGTTGATGGAAATGATAGTGAGCCTATGACGGCAACAACTTTATTTTCAAAATATGCAACGGAATATTCTTTACATAACGAAGAACGCTTTCAGTTCTGTAATAGTGTTACTACATGTTAAGAGCTCATAGTCAGTTAATAATCTATACCAATTTTTGTTTTTGTAATTAATATTGTGGGATTACCAATGCTCGTAAGGTTAGTGGTTTTGGTGGTGGTCGGGATGGTCATGACAATGGTGGTGGTGGTGCTGCTGCAGGTGTTGGTAGTGGTGGTCGTTGTCGAGTAGTGGTGGTGGTGGTGATGGTGGTGGTGGTTGTGGATGGTGCTGCTGTTGATGATGGTGTTGATGCTGATGATGGTAGTGGTGGTGTTGCTGGTTGTCGTGGTGGTGGTGGTGGTGGTGGTGGTGGTGGTGGTGGTAGCGTGGGAGGTGCTGCTGCAGATGGTGGTAGTGGTGGTTGGGACGGTGCTGGCGATGATGGTGTGGTGGTGATTAAACTTGTTTTCACATAATCCAATGAAATTTGAATTCATAGTTAACGTGTGTTCCAATTCAAATGCTGAGACGTGCACACAATTTTGAACATGTGCACCATGTCTTCTACTGTTATTGAATTGGGTCCATGCACACCTGTACCTGTTAAATTCACTCCCATTAATTGATTTCTTATTAGCGTACTTTGAACAATTCTGTCCAATTATCAGTAACGTCTATTTGGCTATGTTATGCAAGTAGTCATGGCATTACGGTATATTGGTATAGACAGGGAACCGAACCCGTAACTGACGAAAGCGCCAAGCATCGTAGCTCTCACACGCTTCCACCACGTCTTGCGGCGTTGGTGTGGTGGAAGCTTTTGTGGGCTATGAATGCCTATGATGCTTCGCGCTTTCGTCTGTTGTGGCCGTCCGATTCCCTGTATTTGGATATGAAATCCTTTATTCTAAAATGCAGCTCTGATTCGGCAACTGGTGTGTCCCATTGCATTAGAAGACTATATGTGAACTGTGAACTACCTGAAGACATAGTGCGGGGCTTCAACCTTGTTGCGGACATGATTGAACACGGTTTGGAGTCAGCCTGTGTCGTGGGCATTGCTGGTGAGTTAAGGAATACTCGGCTGAAGCATTAACATTAAATTGATGAATGAAAAATGAATGTACATATAAATATGTGTTAACACTTTTACTGTTAAAATTTCCGTATCTCACTCCTCAAGTAAAAAAAATACAGGTAAATTGGTGAATATTTTGAAACTAATTCAACTGGAACCTCTCAAATTAGTTTCCCAGTCAAATTAGTTCCAAAATATTCAACAAATGTTTTTGTATCATGAAGAATTTTGCCATATTATATCTACAAGGGTAAACGTGTTAATATTGCTATAATCGTGGTAACGCTCGACTGTCAAATCATAGTTAGGCAAGCTTGTCCATTTGCCAGTTGAATAGTATTTGTATTCCAACATCGTCATTTTTCAGGGTAAAGACGATAAAATACTACGATGAAGAACATATTATCTTGTGTTTCTTGACTAAATTGATTAGACGCGTTTTCTGTTTAGACATCTTCTATCCTAATTAGTTTTAAAATATTCAATAGATCGTTTAAAATTGAAATACTAGAATTAAAGTAGTGAAATGGTAAGCAGCACGTTTGAAGAATTAAATAACGATTGCTAACGTAACAAGAGTCATCAGAGATTACAGACCCTCGTCACGTTGTAAAAAGGTTTTCGATTCTTCGGATATTTTTTGGATTTTTCTGATTTCTTTAGTCAGATCATGTCCAAAGTTGTTGAATCCTATGAGCCTTTCCGGTTTTAGCTATGCCCTGCCCATCTCTAGCTAAGCTCCAGCCACACATCGCTCGTGTTGGGATCGATCGATCTCTGAACACCCTGACTATTAATTTCCAAAAAACTACACGTTTAGGCTGTTAAATATTTTGAAACTAATTTGACTGGGTTGCTGCTTAAGGCAGTAAAAGTGTCCAGTCGAATTAGTTTCAAAATATTCAACAGCATGTTTATTAAATAGCAAAGAATTACAAACACATACAATTCATACAACGTGTCGGAGTATTTGAGATTTGGTGACGGTCTATATGGAACCCTTTGTGACGTAATGATTGTGATGTCATCATACACGCGTTGAGCTGATTATGTCGTCATACGAGGTCAGATGATAAATGGATACGCTGGAAAGGTGAATTGTAAAGGCATCCCCTTTCTTGTGTTAATCAGACCAGTGGTGTCCGAGATATCCATGGAGCCAGGATTTGATGCATCCGGATGCAGGCATACATGACAATAAACACATATAAAATGGAAGTCTTCCTGATGGGTTGCCATATGATCACACGTCGTAATCAATCTGAATTCACCTTTCCAGAGTACCCACCCATGATATGACGTCATAATGAACTGCGTGATGTGTACAATGACATCATAATGAATGACGTCGATAAGTACGTCACGAACGCATATTTGAAGACGGTCTATGCGTTGTTGTACAAATTGTTTGCTTTTACTATTTAATAAATATTCTGTTGAATATTTTGAAACTAATTTGACTGGGCGCTGTTGCTGCCATAGGCAGCAACAGCACCCAGTCAAATTAGTTACAACATATTCAACAGTTTCCCTGTATAGTTTTCAGGAAATTGATAGCTAGGGCATTTGGGGATCTATCAATCCCAACAGTCAGCAGATGGTGGGATGCTAAGTCACGTTGTATTTCGACCACCTTTCGTTAAAAACCACCTTATTTTGGTTCCAAAATGCAGATGGTATTTTGCCCCAGTCAGAAGATATAAGGTGCTTTGGACATGTATCCGTGTTAAGTAGAATATTGACTGAGGTTGGAGAAGCATAACTCATACTCCGAATCAGGCCAAATGGAGTTTATTTGCTTTCGCAGGTAGTCCATCTAGGACAATTCTTAGCAAAATCTACTTGACCAATGGCTATAGATAGGGACCCTATCTGACACAATATGGCCCGAGACGGGTCATGTCAGGCTGGTGGCATGAGAAATGGAAATTTCAATATTCAATATATAATGACCAGGCTACAATGCACCATGAGATGCCCTTTTTGATCGTATCCAATCCACCTTTCCAGGGTACCCACCCATCATATGACGTCATAATGAACTGCGTGATGTGTACAATGACATCATAATGAATGACGTCGATAAGTACGTCACGAACGCATATTTGAACACGGTCTATGCGTTGTTGTACAAATTGTTTGCTTTTACTATTTAATAAATATTCTGTTGAATATTTTGAAACTAATTTGACTGGGCGCTGTTGCTGCTATAGGCTGCAACAGCACCCAGTAAAATAAGTAAAAAAATTTGAATATTTTGCCATGGATCCAATTTTGAGCTGATTGCTATAGAAGTTATTCCTTCCAAGCAGTGGCGAATGTTTTGGTGAGATCAAAGAGCGTAGTTATTTGTTTACATTTCTGGCGAACATCTTAAATATCCCAGGTCAGGTATATGATTTGCTTGTCTTTAATTTGATGTCTTCAGAAAACAGATCGGCAATCATCCGGTAGACGACGCGTGCTAAGATACTGTATTCGTCTGCTTTTTCCCACTCCGTTGTGACTTTGCCAAGCTTCCGTGATTGCTTAAATAATCAACTAATTAAGAGTATGTATAGTCTGGTTTTAGTAGGCTCAGATGCCTTATTATCGCGTTTATCAATTCATCAGTTGCCAGTGATCTCAGTTGTTTTGAGTCCACTCATGGTGCACCTCAGTTTATGGAGTTTGTAGAGTTTTGCCATTGTTTGGAACCGTACAGTTCGAGTGTGTATGGTAATTTTAAATTAGTTTGTGACCTCAACAGGTCTCTGCTGGCTCAGCATTATTTTGTTTTTCAATTAAAAGCTTTCAGCAAGTACATTTGCATCATGTTTCTTTCGGTGAATACCTTTCAAACTTCTTCAATATCTGTGCTCATTCAACTGGCCAGTGAGTCAGCTACTTAATTAAAAAACTTCGTCAAATTTTAAGACCTTTCCCACAGTGTTCTGTTCTTTTTTCCAGTTGTCTGATTATGGTGAGACTATCTCTCTTGCGCGTGGCTTGGTGTGCATTATCAATGGTGTGCATATCATTTCCATTACATTCCCAGGATTATGGACAGTTTTATGAAGTTGCTGGACCGTGACGTTCTTGAATGCATTCTAATTTGGTCTCCGTCTTCTGGGAATACACTTATAATGCGCTGCTTGGAGTAGAAAATGTGTAAATATTTTGTCATCATTTCTCACCTCACTGTCTGTGAAGGGATCTTTCAATTTGCTTTCAGTGCATCCTTTGTCAAGAATCCAATCTCTCTTTTTAATTCAATGTGGTAATAGTCTACTTGATAGCTGGAAGCTGTGTCGCACTGATATTTAGGATGGTTGACAACTAATTGCTTCATCCGAGCTGTTTGGTCACCTCTTTCGCCACCTCTTTCAATGCTATCTCCGCTATTCCTTGCATGATCTCTGTTGTTTCGACTAAAGCAGGTGTATTTCATGTTTTCCATCATTTGGAATAGAAGTTTAGTTCATCCTCGGATTTATTTATCATGATGACTGACCTGTTTGTTTGATATCTCTGCCACGACTTCCTCTCCTGTGGTGTGCATAAGATAGATTTGTAGCTGCAGTTTGGCGAGTGACTGTTATTGTTCTCAATAAATAAATAAATATATATATATATATATATATATAATTCTCCACAATTCTGATGCCATTCAAGCTCAAATGTACATTGTTGGGCAGGAGAATTGCAGATGACTGTTTTATCTGGGTTTAATGGCAGTTTCAGTGTAGCATGGATATTATTCCAAATTAGGATGAAAATAGAGGAATGCAGTTTATTGATCAATCATATGACGTCATAATCAACGTCACATATATGCGTATGTCATAATCAATTACGCCATGAATGAAGCGGTCCATCATAAACGCTTAATAGTCCGTCAAGCTGTACGAATTGTATGTCTTTACCTATTTAATAAACATTCTATTGAATATTTTGAGACTAATTTGACTTGACTGCCATAGGAAGCGACAGCACCTAGTCAAATTAGTTTCAAAATATTCAACAGCTTACCTGCATAGAATTCTGGAAATTTATATTCAGAGAGTGCATGGATCGATTAATCCCAACACGGCCAAAGCGTGGGTGGAGCGTAGCTAGTAATGGGCGTGGCATAGCCACATAACCAAACTGGATTCCTCCATTGCATCCTTCCTTCCCTGTCTGTGCGAAACGTTCCATACACACTGACGGGAATTGATAGTCTATGCGGAGGGTTGTCTCTTCAGTATATAAAAGTATTAAAACATCAACCTCGTTGCTCCGAAAATGTCACGGAGCGCCTGTTTGTTGTTTCTTATTCCTCCCTGCATCCCACAATATGTATTGCATGTGGATGGAGGCGGGCTCTTTCTTTTGTGTGTAGCTTTGCGTTTGTTAAGCCTTCGCTCTACTTAGCCTTTGTCAGCAAATCTAGGTGAATCCCTTCTGTGTTGGGTATCTGGCGCTGCTCCTAATGGACATTTCCATTTAGCTATGCCCCGCCCATCACTGGCTAAGCTCCACCCACACCTCGCCGTGTTGGGATTGATCGATCCCCAAATGCCATAGCTATCAATTTCTTGAAAACTTTATAGGGAAGTTGTTGAATATTTTGTAACTAATTTGACTGGGTGCTGTTGCTGCCTATGTCAAATTAGTTTCAAAATATTCAACAGAATATTTATTAAGTAGCAAAAGCCAACAATTTATACAACAACGCATAGACCGTCTTCAAATGTGTTCGTGACGTACTTATCGACGTCATTCATGACGTCATTCATTATGATGTAATTGTACACATCAAACAGTTCATTATGACGTCATATGATGGGTGGGTACTCTGGAAAGGTGAATTGGATACGATCAAAAATGGCAAATCATGGTGCATTTGTAGCCTGGTCATTATATATTAAATATTGCAATTTCCATTTCCCATGCTACCAGACTGACATGACCCGTCTCGGGCCATATTGTTTCTGATAGGGTCCGCATCTGTAGCCATTGGTCAAGTAGATTTTTCTTAGAATTGTCCTAGATGGGCTACCTGCGAAAGCAAATAAACTCCATTTGGCCTAATTCGGAGTATGAGTTATACTTCTCCAACTTCAGTCAATATTCTACTTAACACGGATACATGTCCAGAGTACCTTATCTGCTGACTGGGGCAAAATACCATCTGCATTTTGTAACCAAAATAAGGTGGTTTTTTGGAAAGGTGGTCGGAATACAACGTGACTTAATATACCACCATCTGCGGACTCCAATATACATGTCTGATAATAAGTTACTTGTATTAAGAGAACACCTGGCCACCGCCTAGCGAGTTATCTATAATCTATTTGGTACACAATCATTGCTCACGCAAAAAGGTATTGCTGGTGGTGTCGTCTGTCTATCCGTTTGTCTATACAATTTGCGTATTTGTTTGTCTGTTTGGCCGCAGACAATCTCCTGAGTGCAAAGACGTAGAATCAAATAACTTGGCACATATTGTGTTTGACAGTTGACTAGAAAGCATTTGGCTTTGAGGTCAAAATGTAAAATATCTAGGTCATGGGATCACTAAGTACATACCTGAATACAAATTGTTGTCGATAACCCTGGAATGCAACGCGACACAAACCCCAGATTTCGCACATTCTTCATATTGCAACTCCTTAGTAATGTTTTGAGTTTGAGGGCGGTGAGTCCACTATCTAGGCCATGCGATCACGAAGTGCAATCCGGAATTTGGATTGTTGGCCATAACTCTGGAACGCAAGTAGGTAAAATCACCAGATTTGGCAATATTAAAGGCACACCACTTCAAGCGACTGGTTAGGACTTGCATCTTACTGCAAAATATCAAAAATCTAGGTCACGTGGTCACTAAGCGTATTGGCAAACAGATCACAAAGACGTGACTCAGCGCCTCCTCTCTGAGTGCAGTCTCGTATTAAGACTAGTTTTGTTCTAATGAATGAATCTGCTTTTAGCTATTCCCCACTCATCTCTAGCTAAGCTCCGCCCACCTTTTCCCCTATGTTGTGATTGATCGAACCTTGAACTCAGTGAATCTCAATTTCCAGAATGCAATACAGGCAAGCTCTTAAGAATTTAATGGGTTGATGTTGCTGTCAGAGCCCAGTCAAATTAGTTTCAAAATATTCAACATAATATTTATTAAATACTAAAGACATACAATTCGTACAACTGACGGCCTTTTAAAAGTTCCTGGCGGACTTAGCTACGCCATTTATTACGGAGTTAATTATGACGTGCGCCTACATGTGACGTAGCTGACTATGACGTTATACACATGACTGACAGATTGGCTTGCTCTATTTGTGTTGCAGATATCATGGCTGGACGTGGCTGCATTACCAGGAATATGGGAGCTATCGACCATTGCGTACACTCGCGGGCCGACGCATACTTTATCCAGCCTTCCCAACAGAGACCAATTGAGGAGATGTGGAGCACAAATCTCTCACCTGAGCGAATGTGCCCGTTAGTTTGTATTTATTTATCTTATCATCTGACTACACAGTTATTCAATTTCACAACAATAAAATTTAATATTTAATTTTTCTAACACATCACTCGGATGCCTGTTTCGATAGCCTAAACACGAGCTTTTAACCCCTTTTGTGTCAACAGTGCCTAAAACGCTCAAAATGCTACTAGTATCAATTTATCGCTTAAGGGTTAAGATCTAAAAAAAAAGAAGTAAATATCAATTCGCAGGTTAAGAGAAGACCTTTTTGTGTAAATCTACCACTAGAATGTACGCAGATAATTTATATTGGTCTGCAGCAATTGTGAACATAAAATGGTCAATTTCCACGAATACTACACGATTTTGGCTTGGTCAATATTCATTTGCTGTCAAAGGGAAGACTATTTTGAAAATTTACCACTGGAATAACTGGCTCGGTTACATAACAGGACATGATGAAATCTCTTTTTCTCACCTTAACCCTTTCCCCGATAAATTCAGCATGTCTTATTTTTAAGGCAACCATACAGGAAACTGTTGAATATTTTGAAATTAATTTGACTGGACGCAGTTACTAAGGCAGCAACGGCTTCCAGTCGAATTATTTTCAAAATATTTAACAGAATAAGTTTTATATCACAAAGAAGATGCTTCTTCCGAGATTTGTCGGTGAAAGGGTTAAAATTCTAATATTTTCTTTGAGTGTGTATAATTTGGTCATATAAGCAGTTCTATACTCTGTATGCCTGCAGTTATGCGCTTGAAATGTATCATTAATCTGCGTGCAGAAACTGCATGCAGATTATTATTCTACGATCGGTTCTTTCTTATTCTTCTTATTATTATTCTTGGTCACTATTTTTTCAAACGTATCTTCTCCCAGAGATTTATTCAGATCATTTTGCAACCTTATCGACCCAATAGAACGTCATTTGTAGTTTATTGCTATTGGTTTTTTTTACTTTGATCGGGGCAATTATTTGCGAGAAGTAACCATTTTCATGCCAAAATCTTAACATTTTAAAACGCTCCTTTTCGTAGAGTTTTGATCAGATTTTCGCAAATCTTGGCTACTTTCTTTTCTTTTTCTTTTTCCCAACTTTTGCATAAAAATAAAATTCGACGCGACCACGATTTTATTAGAAATTTTTTTCTCTTTTCCGAATTCTGGTCCTATCGGTTCGCGGTTAAGACTTCCTGATTCGCAGCGCCGTCTACATTCTGAATCCGTTTACAGAATTCAAATATCTCAGGCGGTTCTCGCGATATTAATTACTCGTCTCCCAAAAGTTTAGGACGTATCGCCTCCTATAGTTTTGAAGAGATCAACTCCAAACTTGGTCAACTCCAAGCACACCTGGTGGAATCGATGGCGTGTGTTTTTAATTTGGCTCTGCCCAGAAGTTTTCGAGCTACCAAACTTTGAGTGGGCAAAAATGTCCCATAGGAAATGTATGGAGATTATCAATATTTATATTTGAAGTCTGACTACACCTAGAGTTTTGATGGAATCACTACCATACTGTCCTAGAATGTTACCCGTTTGCTCTCAAAGAGTTCCTCTCATTTTGGGGTCAAAGGCCGAATATCAAGGTCGTTTCTTTGTGATAAACGTTACCTGATTTTGTTTTTGGCAGGAATTAGCTCCCCTTGTCCACAAAATGTCAATGCAAGGTCAAAATTTGGAACATCGTTAGGCAGCCGCGAAGTACGTTGATTCGTGCAGAAAAATTATAAAATCTCATAAACACCTGTCTATAACAGCCAAAACGCACATTTTCACTTTCAAATTTCAACCGCTGATAGCTGGCTTAATAGATCCCGGATCTGAAAAATACGCTCCCACCCCTCCCCCCCTCCCCCCCCCACCCCGAATGTTCGGAGTGTAGTTCTCTTCGGCGCATCCATTCAGCACTTTATGGTCTTTCCGTTCTCGAGATATTCGAAAATCTGTAAAACACAATTTTCAAAAATTACGAAAACCGGTGTCGAGCATCTGAAAAAATTTTCAGAGCTATTTTTGTTCAATATATTGCAGATTATTATAATTACGCAGGATCTTTCTTATTAGTCTCTGATCGACTTGAAATTTGGTAAACTTCTACATCTTATATTGCCTTGATTGTGCGCTGCCTCATAAATTTAAGATTGACCCATCCAACAGATGGATATCAGACAGACTTACAACGGATGGTCAGCATGGCATAAGCTCACTTGTCCATTCTGGCAAGCTGAGCTAATAACAATGATAATTGAGTCATTGAAGTGAACAACTAAGAAGATAACAAACCGTATATTCTGGGAATTCAACAAATGTATAAAATATGCCTGATTCCAATACAATTCAATGAGAGGGGGCAGAAATATCATGGCTCAAAATTATAGATGACATTTGACACTCCAACCCAATTTGTCATTATATTGTCACCAAGGGGACACCATCATCACACAGATATAGATTAAGGAGGGTATTTCATATCTCAAAACCATCCCTGTTATGCTGTTTCACCTCCCATTCAGTAGAGAGTTGCTGTAAATATCATGGTTCAAAATTACCATATGATATTAGGACTGCTCCATATTGTCAACCAATTGTCACTAAGGTAACAAAATCCCTAAAGTTCTGATTCCCATCCAATTCAATAAAGTGACCACCTTAACAGAGTTATGTTAGGAAGAGAATTGCACATCCCAGAACTATACATGATATTCTGTTTCTGATAGCATTCATTACTGGGTAATGGCACAAATACCATTGCTCAGACTTATCAATGACATATGGGCTCAACCCCACACAATTCCCTTAAATCATACAGAGAGGTTAGAGATGATTTAATATTTTATGGCTATCGATGGTATTCTGTTTCCCATACCATTCAAAATTACTCAGGATATTTAGACCCCTCCCACAATTTGGCATCCTATTGCCATTAAGTTGACAAAATCATACAGAGAGATGGTAGGGAGAGCATTTCATGTGCCTCTCTTGTCAAAACAGCTTCAGCACGCAGATTTACAGTTGCTTGCAACTGCACCTTCTAGTTTCATTATTATTATTATTATTATTATTATTATTATTATTATTATTATTATTATTATTATTATTAGGGGGCCAAGCCATCATGGCTGGCACTCTATTGTTATTGTTCTGTTTATTTTTTTATTATTCCGCTATTTTATTTGTTCGTGAATAGCGCAAAGACAAAAATGCCAATGAAATTCAAACTTGGCATAGCCAGAGGGCTTATTAGAGTAAACTTTTTACGTGTGAATGAATATGATTTTCTAGATAGGTTGGTGGCCATCTAGGATTTCCAGACAATTTTCTGACGTTTTAAAAAAATCTCCAGAACCACTGAACGGAATGAGGTAAAATTTTGTCAGAAGCAGCGGAGAGTGGGTCTGTATAAAGTTTGTTCAAGAGAAGTTAATAGCTCGAAAAACATGGATTTCCGTATGGACCAATCCGCATCAAGCTTTCCGTCGGCCATGTTTAATTTTTTATTTAATGGATTTTGATGCCCAAATTGGGCCTATATAGGTTTTTGGGGTCGAGAAATCCAAATCTGGCATTTTCGAATTTGTTGGCCGCCATCTTGGATTCGTTTCCCTCCAAGATCCCCATAGTAAAGCAATTGGAAATTTTTAATGCCTCCTCGGAAACCACTAGGTGGATTTCAATTATATTTTGCAGAAAGCATCATTATGTAATAGATCTCTGATTTTGTTCAAACAATGCTGGTCGGCCTATCAGGGCGGCGGCCATTTTGGATTTTGTGGTATTTCAGGAAACGTATTTAAAAATCTTCTCCAAAAGCACTTGGCGGATTGATTCAAAACTCATGAAATATCATCTAAGGCATCCGCTGAACGAAGTTTGTTCAAGGGTATTTGATTGGCCAAAAACGTTGGTGGCCATCTTGAATGTTTCGTGAAAACGAGTTCTCCAGAGCCGTTGAACGGATCGGGCCGAAATTTGGCTGGTATGATTAGAGACTGAGGGGAATTACAGGATGTTCAAGAGGAATTGATATGTAAAAAAAACATGGCCGCCATCGATCAATCAAAATTCAACATGATTGGCGGGCATTTAGAATTTTTTTATTTGTGGAAATTTGAAGGCGAAATTGGTTTTACATAGGTTTTTGGGTCTTCTGATTCCAAATTTGCCACTTTAAATACTGTTGGACGAACGGTTTGACGACCATCAAGACTGGGCGGATAAAGAAGATTCCTACTGTAACCTTCTCACATAATTCAATAAAATTTACAGCATTAATCCAACTTGATCAAATCTAAGAGGCTAATTATGCTCTAAGCCACCTATAAGAGTTGGCTCAGATACGGTTCTCGTCTTAGGGACCGGGATGCTAGGCACTTGCACCCCCCCCCACCACCCACCCACCCACCCCCGCTTGCGGCTATATTTATTATTATTATTATTATTATTATTTTTATTATTATTATTATTATTATTATTGTTATTATTATTACAGCTTAGCAGACGCGATTGGTAGCTGTATTTCCGATGTGGTCGGGCCATGTGATCAGCGCGCGGCTGCTGCTCTCTATAACTTGGAAGCAGCGCCACCTGGTATCTGCTCTCAAACGGAGCTTCAACCATTTGATCCTCATGAATTTTAAATCTTTTGAGCATTATTTTTGATATTTTCCTTTCACGTGTGACATACTTAACTATCTATGGGTCTCTATTGTTGCTTCTTCTTCTTCTTCTTCCCATCGCCGTCTTCTTCTTCTTCTTCTTCTTCTTCTTCTTTCGTAATTATCTATCATTTTATACAGATGTTACGATTCTATTGACCATTTAAATTTGTTCAAGAATATCAAAATATCTGCTTATTGAACATCCATTTGCAGGCCATGAGAAGACTATTTTTGAAAATTGACCACTGAAATGACTGGCTCGGTCACCGAGCCAGACATTTCAGTTGTAAATTTTCAAAAATGGTTTTCTCTCGGCCTGCAAATGGATATTCCTCAAGATCACGACAGAGGCTGGTTTTGGCCGGCTTCGCCATGAAAGGGTTAAATGTGTTTACCAGACATGATTACCATTGTAAGTACGCGTTTTTATAGCAACACGTCTCGAGCGCCGTGTAATGCTTTCAAGCCTTACATATGAGAACAGACCAAATTTGGTTTAATACGTATTCCATTATATATATTGAAATGGAAATTTTCAGTCTATCCACCAATTATGTGACGTCATAATCAACTAAGTGACGTGTAGGATGACGGCATAATAAATTAGCTTACCTACTGAATTACGTAGCTAAGTTCGTCATGAACACTTAATTGATAACGGACTAAGCGTTATTGTACGAATTGTATGTATTTACTATTGAATAAACAGGCTGTTGAATATTTTGAAACTAATTTCACTGGGCGCTGTTGCTGCCATTCGCAGCATCAGCATGCAGTCAAATTAGTTTCAAAATGTTCAACAGCTTACCTGTATAGTTTCCTGGAAATTAATAGTCAGTGAGGTCAGGGATCGGGCGAAGCGTGGGTGGATTGTGTGGGTGGAGCTTACGTAGAGATGGGCGGGGCAAAACTAAAACTGGATTCCTCTATTAGGGGATAGTTGACTCTTTCTTGACGAAACCGGCCTATACAGTGGCTTTATGGAATGTCCATTTACAGGCCAAAAGAAGACTATTTAAAAAAGATTACCACAGGAATGACTGGCGCGATAACCGAGCCAGTCATTCCAGTAGTAAATTTTCAAAAATAATCTTCCGTTGTCCTGCGAATGGGCATTCAATGAGCAAATTTTTTTATTTTGTTATCAAATTTAGTCATTGAAGGGTTAATGTACCCTCCTTGTCCACTTTAATGTTATGCTATCTGACATTTGGATACACTGGCGCATCAGAAAATCTCGCAGCTACTGATAGCGTGTGTAAGCAATAGCAATCAGATATTGCAGTCCTTCGTCCTGCCGTTTTTGTAACAATATTAAAAGGTTTTGGATTTTCAGTATTTTTTTTAAAGATTTTCCTGATTTTTAGATCACGCCAAATGTTGTGGAATCCTAATGTACAGTTTCATGCCTTCTTGTGTTAAAAGTTGAGCCAAATCCGAAATGTCCATAGATCCAGATTTAATCCAATACGGATCCAGATTCTTTTATCCGGAGCACGGCAAATCTCTGGGAATTCTCTTGTCCGACAAGTTCCTTGGTTGTGTTTGAGCTAAATTTGATCAGTAATCTTCGAGGTACAGCTCCTGTCACATGCACGCTCGCACGCACGCACGCACACACGCACTCATTTTCTTATTGTTGAATATCGTAATTCTAAACTTTGGGAGAGTGTTGATATTATCAATACTATCAGGTTGGTGAGAATCGTCTTAAATTGTCAACATGTTATAAAGTTACAGCTAAAGAGATAATTCGAAAATGATAGTAATTTTGAGATTTCTTTGTATATTTGCACAAAATCGGTGGTTGAGCACCTCTGAGCACAGAGTACTAGGTTACTTTGACATAATTTCTGGGGGAATTTAGGCCAAAGATATATGTGTCCCATTTGAGCCAATAGTAAAACAGCTAGATATCACTTATGCAAATTTTTTATTATTACTATATCAAACTGACCTAATTTATACATGTCCGGTAGCCTGTATCTAAAAGTGCCCACCCACCATGTCGCCTGGTTCAAATGTATAAAGAAATAAACAAATTATATCCCTTTTTTTCCTTTTTTATAGGCAAACTCCAAATAAACAAGGGGCTGTAACTCTAATAATATCTTGACAAGACCTTTCCATTTTTAGCTATGCCCCGCCCATCACTAGCTAAGCTCCACCCACACCTCACTCGTATTGGGATTGATCGATCACCGAATACTACAACTATCAATTTCCTGAAAACTATACAGGGAAGCTGTTGAATATTTTATAACTAATTTGACTGGGTGCTGTTGCTGCCTATGGCAGCAACAGCGCCCAGTCAAATTAGTTTCAAAATAGTCAACAAAATATGTATTAAGTAGTAAAAGCAAACAAGTTGTACAACAACGCATAGACCGTCTTCAAATATGCGTTCGTGACATACTTATCGACGTCATTCATGACGTCATTCATTATGATGTCATTGTACACATCACGCAGTTCATTCATTATGACGTCATATGATGGGTGGGTACTCTGGATAGGTGAATTGGATACGATCAAAAAGGGCAAATCATTGTGCATTGTAGCCTGGTCATTATATATTAAATATTGCAATTTCCATTTCCCATGCCACCAAAACAATACAGGGAAGCTGTTGAATATTTTATAACTAATTTGACTGGGTGCTGTTGCTGCCTATGGCAGCAACAGCGCCCAGTCAAATTAGTTTCAAAATATTCAACACCATGTTTATTAAATAGCAAAGAATTACAAAGACATGCAATTCATACAACATGTCGGAGTATTTGCGATTTGGTAACGGTCTATATGGAACCTTTTGTGACGTAATGATTGTGACGTCATCATACACGCGCTGAGCTGATTATGACGTCATACGAGGTCAGATGCTGGATGGACACTCTGGACAGGTGAAATTGCCACGATTGTCACCAAACTGATGCATATTGCCAATGACAAATGCATTTACCATGTGATTCGACAATTTAAAAAATCTCAGGTTTCCATACAGCGAGAATTTACAAGGGTATTATTGCCTCTAGTGCTTTAGCAGGTATTCACATCGATTTTTATCTTTCTAATAGATATCATATGCCAAATTTAGTTTTAATTCATAATCAAATAGTGAGACCTTCATCATTCTATTGTCGACGAACGCCGCTGGAGAATGGATTGTTACGGCCTAATTTCGACCACCAAATGACCCCGGGGCAAAAGCAAAGGTGTCATCTGGCCGATTATTGTTCCCAATGACCAATATAACGCAACTAAAATGGATAGCATACGTTACTAAACGTTGTCTGCCACCATTTTGGATCCTGCCACTCACTCCACTATGATACCTACACATCATTCACATGACACGTCCTTCAGGGGCGTAAAGCTGTTGCCCACGACACTCTTCAGTGACGCACCTCAAAGATAGTCATGGCTCAAATACACCTCAGTTTAAGCGGACAATAAAACCAAAATAACAACGCCAACAACAACAACTACAGACAAGCCAAATCACATGGCCAGGTTGTGAAAAGGGAGGTGATCAACAGACTCACAGACTTACTTTAAGTGGAAAGAGTTATTTCCCATATAAATTACCAGGTTTGAATTAGAGTAACATTTTAATTGTAACATTTGTGTCCATCTCGGTCAATTCTTCAGCGCTATCTGATGGTCACAGACTATGTCACGCGAGCCAGTTCCTGTTGACTCACGTGACAGCATAGAGCACTGGTATACTGTAGCCATCGTTTCTGTTTAGAGATGGTGGGTGTTGTATATTTCAATTTTCCAATGGCCTACTTGACATTTTCTTTTGAAGACGTTATGGCCGATGCTAAGTATGCCAGAGTTCTAACTTCTACCATTCCATGTTGTCACGTGACTTCACAGGCACTGATGAGAGTGACATCGGTTTGTGTTGAAGAAGGTATTCAACATAGCGAAGATGTACAGCGCAGCTCAAAAATATATTTAAATGTTTCTAAAACAAAATCAGAAGTATGTTTCTTAGTATAATTTTGAACACGGTGTAAGAAATGTTCTGTTGAATATTTTGAACACAATTGGATTGGCAGACATCGCTGCGTTAGGCAGAAATGTCTTCCGATCCAATTGTGTTCAAAGGTAGGCACAGTGCAGCTCGGAAATAACTTAATAGTTATTTCCAAATCAAAATAAAATGTATTATTGAATATTTTGAATATAATTGGGTTGAAATACATTGCTGACTAAGGCAGTAATGTCTTCCAGTTCTTATTCAATTACGTGCAAAATAGTCCACAAGACATTTGTTACATTGTGTTTATAATTTTACTAATTAACATCTTTTGGTTTGGTTTTGGAAACATGTTAACTTATATAAAAGCTGTAATTTAGCAAAAAATTTCCGCCAGTATTGGTATTTTCATGCGAAGCCTTAAACAGGCCTGTTAAGTTTTAGCTATGCCCCGCCCATCTGTAGTTAAGCTCCATCCACATATCGCTTGTGTTGGGATCGATCGATCCCCGAACTTCTTGACTATCAATTTCCAGAAAACTATGCAGGGAACCATGTTGAATATTTTGAAACTAATTTGACTGGGTGCTGTTGCGACAGTCAAATTAGTTTCAAAATATTCAACAGAATGTTTATTACATTTTAAAGACATACAATTCATACAACGTGTCGGACTAATTAAGCGTTGGAGACGAACTATACCGAATCACTCAAGACATCATGATTATGACGTCATCCTATACGTCACGTAGTTGATTATGATGTTATGATGGATGGATACACCTGGAAAGGTTCATTAAGACGACCATAGCATATTTGCAAAGGCACTGGGAGATGTGTTCATCATAAAGGGCTTCGGTATCAGTCAGATACTGTGACTACCACAAAATGGGCATTGACATGTCACGAGCCTTTGACACAATTAAACACTCAAAGATCACAGATGTACTACGCCGGACCAGTTGCAATGAAGATGAGCGACGACTAGGAAGACTACTGCTTGCAGACACCAAGCTGAGAGTACGAGTCAAGTCAGTGAAGTCTGTAGGGTTTGAGACATCAATCAGCTCCCCACATGGAGATGCTCCATCTCCGGTGCTTTTCACCTGCTACCTTGCTGCCACATTGAAATTTGTGCGGGAAAGTTCCACAAGACCAAACCCCCAGTGTCAATACTGGGCATGCCGCTAGAGATGGAATATGCGACGATGTGGACTTCATAGACGAGGAAAAGTAACCCCTTGACGAACTTCTCCCAATAGCTGCAAGCAAACTAAAAGTTGAGAATCTCTTTATGAATGAATCCAAAACAGAGTTCACCCACATATACTTATGGACAAAGCATGAAACTATAGAAAGTGACGACCCACTTCGTGGTGGCGAACCATGGAGGAAAAGTAAAATCCTGGGCCCACTGCTTTGCAGTACTGCTGACATTTGTGCACGCTGCGTCATTGGGAACCTAGCTTTCCAGTCCTTCTGGAAGCTATGGATTCGTAGATCAAAGATGCCCTTGATAAAGAGGCTACATTTATACAATGCAACCTGCGTATCCTTGATGCTGTATAATTGTAACAGCTGGGCAGCTCCAAAGGCAGCTCCAGACAAACTTGATGCCTGCCACCGCAAACACCTACGCACCATCACTGGATACCGATGGCCAGACAGCATAATTTCCAATGATGCACTATACAAGATGTGTAATACGTCGCCGCTGTCTGTAAAAGTCGCCCAGCAAAGATGGTCCATGTTGGCCGTGTGCTAAGGATGCCAGAAGAGACACCAGCACGCAGAGCCTGGGAATTCGCCCTACTCGGAGCCAGCAAATACAAAGCCAGGAGAAGACATCATTGCATAAATCTGCTAAGCTTGCTACGAGGTGATCTCAAGAAAGCAGGACTTGGTACACTCAAGTCAAGAATAGCCCTAAGGAAGCTACGGATTGCGGCTGAGGAAACGACACAGTGGGCAAAAGCGAAGAAGGACTGATTGCAACTGTAGGATGTTTCTACTACTACAGCCGCAGAATACAGTAATCATACATACATCAGCCAGAACATCGATAAACTATTTTTCTCCCTACATTTCCTTAGAAAGTGGGCATTATGTCGTAAATGTGTAAATTGATTGCCATCCAATTCCTCCAACACCGTGTAGTAAAGTGTAATAAAGTGTACGTGTTAACATATGCATAGATGTGTTCATAAGAGATTGCTCTCTGTGTAGGCAACAAGTGCACGTTATTATTGCGACATTGGTGGCATTTTCCCGTTTTTACAAGATATTTGACCGAGTGTGTGGCAGACCAACCGACATGGCGACCGACTGACCAGTCGAGTGACAGCGCAGCCGACCGATGGGGCGATCGACTAACCAATTCAATTCGAATTATTGCGTAAAAACATACAGTATGGTGTCTGCATACAGCACATACAATATATGTATATATATACACACACGCACGTACACGCGCACGTGCACACACACACGCACGCACACACACGCACACACAACCACACACGCACGCACGCACGCACGCACGCACGCACGGACGCACGCACGCACGCACGCACACACACACACATATATATATATATATATATATATATATATATATATATATATATATATATATATATATATATATATATATATATATATAAGTTCAAACAAAAACATACAGTGTTTCCCCACCATCATAATCAGCATTCCTCTAGTTGCATTATTACCTCTTGCACTAAGATGGATGGGTACATAAATGTTTATGCTATTGCTTTCTTCATAGCACATGAATATACCCTCGCATGTGCGTAAAAATAGGGTGGTGCTTAACTTTTGCACAGGTGTATATATAAAAATACACACGCATTAACAATACATACACAATGAAACAGTCAGTATATCTACGAAACAGCAACAAATTAAACTAATGGGTGCATGACTGTCGGCTGGTTAGCATGTGGAAATTGAAGCAGCGTGTTGCCAGTGCGTCAATAAAATAAAATACATATACTGCCAGAGCCGTGATGGAGTCTGAGTACAATAGGCTTTAAACAAGGATTGAATAGTGACCGGGGAGATGGTGATCAACAACTTAAACTAATGGGTGCATGACTGTCGGCTGGTTAGCATTTGGAAATTGAAGCCGCGCGTTGCCAGTGCGTCAATAAAATAAAATACATATACTACCAGGGCTGTGATGGATTGTATAGTGGCAGGTGCATCCACAGATACTCCCATATGAATCGCCAGAGTGTCAGTGTATCAGACATGTAAAAGCTGGTTGCTAAATCAAGATTCTTATCTTGGCACAGTGGTCCAGGAGAAAGATGTCTGGTTGCTGATGCCATGCGGAGTTGCAGTATGGCGGTTCGATCCCCGACCGGGGAGATGTTGATCAACAAATTAAACTAATGACTGTATGACTGTCAGCTGGTTAGCATGTGGAAATTGAAGTCGTGCATTGCCAGTGCGTCAATAAAATAAGATACATATACTGCCAGAGCTGTGATGGAGTCAGAGTAAAATAGGCTTAAAAGCCAAGG
This sequence comes from Chaetoderma sp. LZ-2023a, assembly GCA_034401795.1. Lineage (NCBI taxonomy): Eukaryota > Metazoa > Mollusca > Caudofoveata > Chaetodermatida > Chaetodermatidae > Chaetoderma > Chaetoderma sp. LZ-2023a. Next base: position 51,136,180 of record CM067371.1, on the reverse strand, counting down.
ATTGAATAGTGGCAGGTACATCCAAAAATAGTCCCATATGAATCTTCAGAGTGTCTGTATATCAGACATGTGAAAGCTGGTCTGCTAAACCATGATTCTTATCTTGCCACAGTGGTACAGGGGAAAGATGTCTGGTTGTTGATGCCATGTGGAGTTGCAGTATGGAGGTTCGATCCCTGACCAGTGAGATGGTGATCAACAAATTAAACTAATCTGTGCATGACTGTCGGCTGGTTATCATGTGGAAATTGAAGACGCGCATTGCCAGTGCGTCAATGGCATAAAATACATATACTGCCAGAGCCATGATGGAGTCAGAGTACAATAGGCTTAAAAGCCAAGGATTGAATAGTGGCAGGTGCATCCAAAAATAGTCCCATATGAATCTTCAGAGTGTCTGTATATCAGACATGTGAAAGCTGGTCTGCTAAACCAAGATTCTTATCTGGGCGCAGTGGTCCAGGGGAAAGATATCTATTTGCTGATGCCATGCGGAGTTGCAGTATGGCGGTTCGATTCCTAACCGGGGAGATGGTGATCAACAAACGAAACTAATGTGTGCATGACTGTCGGCTGGTTAGCATGTGGAAATTGAAGCCACGCATTGCCAGTTTGTCAATGAAATAAAATACATATACTGCCAGAGCTGTGATGGAGTCAGAGTACAATAGGCTTAAAGCACACATGCATGAACAAAGGGTAGAACCAGTTCAGAGATTTCTGTATCGCCATTATTACAGGACATCAGGAACATGAACCTCTCATCATCAATTAATGATGGGAAGTCACAAACGGAGCCGCGTTCATTGAAGAGGTTCTGTCATTCATAGTCATAAGCAGAACAATGCAGGATAAAGTGCTTCTCGTCTTCAATACACTCTGATACACACATCTTGCATATCCTGCATTCAAGTACTACCTTTTGGCGTCTTCCGAATTCAATTGCCAGGCTGTGTACACTAACTCTAAGTTTCATGAAATCCTTACGTATTAAGAGATTGCGAGAATTAATCAGATAGCGTTCCATGCAAAGTTAAATTTGAAAAATCCATAAGTGCGTAATTTAGCATTTATGTTTCGAAGGTTATCTTTCCAAACGACTATATATTTGGACTGCATCAAAAGTTTTAATTTCTTAACATCAGATTCCATGTGACCAACAACCGTGTTATCCCATGTATAGTCGAAACCAAAATAGGTACGGAGTTCGCTGGTGAAGAAAGGCCAATTACAATTACTCGATATATTAGAATAGGGTTCGCAAAACAATTTGCGGACTATGGAAGTATTATCTAGTGCACATAGCCTGCACCAATACGACTGACAGACCGACTGACCAGCTGACCAATTGACTGACAGAACAAACGACCGAGACAGTCTTACACTTGTTACGAATTGCAATTAACTAACAACAAAGGCAATCAATTAGTTTTATGCTTTTATTTATAAATATACTTAATTACAATGTTTACATTTTTACATTTCCGCAAATAGCAAATCTTCTGTAAATCATAAATGTTCATATAGTAAGGAATAGCTACGTCATAAATATATCTCTTTATTAAAGAAATCTTCACTGCATACTTTTAAAGTTCACGTGTTCCATTAAATAGAGAAATATTTGCATGCGATATAAGATGCCCGCTGAGTTTATTTTACTCAGTATGCATTGTCGTGCCTCGATATTCGTTGTATCTATTGGACGCCATATTAGTCGAGTCTGTTTGTACATACAGGGATTTTTAAAACAAATTTCCTTGTTTGCATGAGTAACACGTCATTTGTCAGCTGGCTTTTGAGGCATAAGCACGTAGCGCATAGAAAGGTTCACGACAGTGCACTTATCAGTGCATATTTTGAATACTGTTCAGAGCAAGCGTATCGATTTTCAGGAGATAATACAAGAAAGCTGGTGTATACTTTGACAATAATGTGAGTGGATTCAGCCAATTTTGTGTCCAAAGAATTAGTAGGCATTGCGATTGCTACCTGGTACCGATTTAATACAAATTCTTATGAAAATTGTTGCTGCAACAGCTTTCAGTTGAAATTTCCTAAAATAATCATTATAGTTTTCAAGTGAAACCTGCTGCGATCTGAATAGCAATTTGACTGTAAGTTGTTACTGACTAAGGCACCAACAACTTTGCTAAATTGTTATCCATACAATCATCTGGTTTTCTATCGCCATATTGACAATAATTCGACTGAATGTTGTTGCTGTCGTTGTCAGAAATACCGTTCATACATATTATTATCAAAGTATGCACCAGCTTCCTGGTACTTTTTTCTTGGGAATTGATACACTTGCGCTGACCAGTATTGAAAATATACACTGCCGAGCGTAAGGCCTGAGGACGCCCAACTTACGTCTCAAGAACTGGTTGCCAAATGACCATTTTCACGTGCAGACATGGAGATTTTCTTTGAAAAATCTTGGACTTTACAGGCAATAGACTCATTCATTACAATGAATATTGCATTCTGAATAAATTGCACAAAAATCAACAGATATCTCATTCCTCAAGCAAAATAATATTGCTATATCTAATCGAGCACGAGAACGTTAATTACTAAATCTTTTATTGAAGAATTGGTAAAAGGAATTGTTTGTATAGGGTACGTTCTGCACACATATCTTGCAACATCTAGTAGTGTTACTGGTGTATGCGAGTTCTCTTTAACCGAGACGCGCCTAATGCTCGTTAAAGAAATTATAACGCTGAGCCAGGATTCGCTATCAAGACGCTAATTAACTTAGGATACCAGACACGGGAGAGGAGCTGCTTCATTCTCACAAATTCTACATATACCGATACTGAGAAACATTTTCTCATACTGCTTAATAAACTTTAATAAATCTAACTATACACTTTTAATGTCGGGAAGCAATAAGAATTTACTTGGATATGTTTTTCCTCACATGCTATGGTAAATCTGCAAATGCAATCGCACAGATCCATGAGTGAATGAGTGAGTGACATTTAACTATAATAATCAACTGTATATATAAACAATGGATAAATCCTGTTTAGCTATGCCACGCCCATATTTAGCTAACCTTCTAGCTAACACTTCGTCCGTGTTTGGATCGAATGATCTCTGAACTCCCTGACTATTAATTTCCAGAAAACTATAAAAGTAAGCTGTTAAACATTTTGAAACTAATTTGACTGGGTACTGTTGCTGCTCTAGTCAAATTAAGTACAAAATATTCAACAGCATGTTTACTAAATAGTAAAGACATACAATTCGTACAACAACGCTTAGTCCGTGACCAATTTACCGTTCGTGATGAACTTAGGTACACCATTCATGACGTAATTGATTATTACACGTCAAGTAGCGGATTATGACGTCATATGATTGATGGATACACTGGAATCCTCTATTAACGATGCCACTAAGACAATCCGATCGTAAATATACAGTGTCAGTGTAGTCATAGTCTCATAGACTGCACTCTACAGTATAACTAGTGTGGGGAATGATGATTCCGTGCGTAGTTGAACAAACTTGATGCACTATAGTCGGGAATGAACCTTTCCATTTTAGCTATGCGCCGCCCATTTTTAGCTAAGCTCTACCGATACCTCGCTCGTGTTGGGATCGATCGATCTCTGAACTCCCTGACTATCAATTTCCAGAAAACTATACAGGTATGCTGTTGCAAAAATGTTAAAACTAATTTGACTGGGTGCTGTTGCTGCCTATGGCAAATTCGTTTCAAAATATTCAACAGCATATTTATTAAATAGTAGAGACATGCAATTCTTACAACGTGTCGGACTATTAAGAGTTAAAGACGGGGCTAATATAATCATTTATGACGTAATGATTATGACGTCATCCTACACGATGCTTGTCTGAGTATAACGTCATCGATGGATACTCTGGAAAGGTGAATTAGGTAGTTTTGTCAGACTGACCGACCGATTGACCAACTGACTGACCGACAGACTGACTGACCAACCGACTGACCAGCGACCGAACGACTGACTGGCTTATACTAGAAGTAAGTCACTATGATATATATTCCTTGCTCGCTAGCAGGTATGCTCACGTTGGCACTGTGATGACGTACTAAATACCTACATTCTATATTGGGAATGTAGAGGGATCCGATCTGTAACTCGAGTATCTGACGTCATAATCAATATACGTCACATAGTACCCGACGTCACAATCAAAATAACGTAGAACCTCTCAGTCATTAATCTCAACATGTCCGTCACGTGTACTGTAGGCGTATAGTTATCTTGAAATTGGGAGTCTGGTAATTGAGGGTTCAAAGTATATAAATCGATTGCAATACGCGTACAAAAGGTGTGGAGCTTATTAGAGATGGGCGGGGAATATATCTGGAGATGATTCGCTCCAATAAATACGTAATATATAACAGATTATAACTGTTCAGCTCGACGAGTTTCCGTGATTTCCTGAACATAGCTTGATACGGTAGGCGTATGCACATCTAACCATCCTAAACATTCAGGAACATTGTAAATATCACTACTGGTCATTATGAAAACTATGTACAAACATCGATTAGTCGCCGGTTTGTAACTGTTTGATTGGGTGTACCTAAAGGAGGACTCCAGTTGTAGTTATTCCCTGCCCATGTCTACCTAAGGCCGTTTTATCACTAGAGAGTTAATCCGGAATAACGTCATACTTCAATATAGCGTTATTCATGATTAAGTCTGAGAGAACACGGCCCAAGCTTCACCCACACTTCGCCCATGTTGGGATCGATCTGTCCCTGCGCTCTCTGAATCTCAATTTCTAGAAAGCTATACTTATAAGCTGTTGATTAATTCGTACAACCTGGCGGACTATTAAGCGTTTAAGACGGGCTAAATCGAGTCATTCATGACATAATTGATTATGGCGTTATCCTACACGTCACGTAGTTGATTATGACGTTATATGATTGATAGATAAACTGGAATCCTCTATTCTCTCTTTCTTAAAAGTTCCACACCATCTTTGGAGTCTCTTCTCTCGATAGAGGTCTCTCTAAAATATTTGGCAATCTGTAATAATAATAATAATAATAATAATAATAATAATAATAATAATAATAATAATGGCGGTTGTGGTGGTAGTGACTGGTGATGGTGGTGGTGGTAGTGACTGGTGATGGTGGTGGTGGTGGTGGTGGTGGTGGTGGTGGTGGTGGTTATGATGATGATGATGATGATGATGATGATGGTGGTGATGATGATGATGATGATGATGATGAGGAGGAGGAGGAGGAGGAGGAGGTGGAGGAGTAGCAGCAGGAGAAGGAGGAGGAGTAAGAAGAAAACGAAACGAGGATGAGGAGGAGGAGGATGGGGAGGAGGGGGAGGAGGAGGAGCTTGGGGAAGATGGAAGAAGAATATGATAAGAAAACAAATGATAATCATCGTCAGCGGCGGTGACGGCGGCGGCGGCGGGGGCAGTGACGGTGGCAACAGGTTACCTGACAATACTTACTTTGAATACTTATTGAGCAAGTCTAACTTTTCTTTCTTCAGCGAATTAGGGTCTATTTTGCCTTCAAGTAGATCCTGTGATTGCTTTCTCAGCATGTATGACGACTCCTTCTTCATCGGAAAGCCAACAGGGTTCATGTCTCGCTGTATGGCCTCCCCTGATGGTGGCCTGAGTCCGCGGCTATATTTTCTGTCGGACATATCAAGCGGGTCTAAGCAGATGTTGTCATGCATGGACAGAAATAAGGGGATATAGCACAGGTAGTCTAAAAACGAGATCTGTTAAAAAGAGAATAAGATAAGACCACGTGGTTAATATAGGGGATCTCAAACGAGAGAAAGTTTAACCAGTTGAACCCGAAAGGCGGATTTCGAAAACTCATTTACAGTTTAATAATGATGTTGCTTATTTTGAAACTAAGTTGACTGGAAGCTGTTGTTGCCCATGACAGCAACAGCTTCCTGTTCAATTAGGTTCAAAATATTCAACAACTTACCTGGATAGTTACCTTGAAATTGAGATTCTGGGAATTCAGGGATGGTGTATAAATTATCAATAGAGTTTATTAAACGTCATAAGTTTTAATGTGCTTTAGCGAATTTTAAATGATATTTATTAAACAAGGTGATTAATTTGGTTATTAAATCGGGAATAGTACGAGACTCTATTTATCAAATAAACGCTAATTGTTTTCATTTTCTCAGCATATAATAATTCATTTTCTACACATTCGCTAAGATACCCAGTAATGTAATATCTCTAAGTTTGATCGGGTGTGGCGTAGGGGTACGGGTGTAGTGTAGGTGTACGCGGTATAGCCTTAGACAGTATTGCAATATATAGTGAATAGATATCGCGATACATCGATATATCTATATATCGCGTGTTCCGATACTGGAAGAAATATTGGTGTGGTGGTGAGGTAGCGTGGTTTATCACACATATACATAGCTAACTAATAATGTCAATGAAGAATAGTGTCAAACATTAAAATATTTTGAAATTAATTGAACTGAAAACTGCAGCAGCAATAATATCGTATGTTCCAATACTGGATGAAGTCTTATTGGTTGGTGTGGCGTGGTTCGCCACATATAGGCCTATACATCTGCGATATGGTTATAGAAACCTAGCGTCACACGGTTGAACAGTTTGAATACGTAAGCAGCAAAGTATTATTAATAGTAGCTAACATATCGTTGCAAATGGAGGGATCCGATCTGCCGTTCAAGAATGTGACGTCATAGTCAAGTATGTGACATGAAGCTTGATGTCATAATCATAATGACGTATTATATCTAGCGCTAAAACTTAAAAAGTCCGTCAAGTGTACGAATTGTAGGTATTTGATGGATTTAGAATCTGATAAACATGATGGTGAATATTTTGTAATTAATTAGACTGGAAGCTGTTGCTGAATATTGCTGTCAAATTTCATGGAAAATATTCAGCAGAATGCTAGATTCAGCGAATTAAGTTTCAAAATTCTTAAATCGATTCTAACAGGAGTAAGAATTGGGCGGATCTTAGCTAGAAATGGGCGGGACCTATCAAGAAATTAAACCCTCTATTTCAATATTATCTAGCATGTCATCGCAAATTGTTTACGATTTTCCGATCTTTTCAGATTTACAAATTTAAAAAAAAGATTTTAAATTTAATCGAGATAATTATATCCCTTACCTCAAAATAAGAAGTTGGTTGTAATCGTTCCATGATATACTGTTGCTGTGTCCAGTTTAAACCGCCCGCTATTAGTTCTATCTTCAGAGATTCCGCCGTGATGAAGTTTGAGTCCCGGTCCGACGTTATGTTCTGGTAGAACATGAGTCGATAGAGACCCATTTTCCTTTCAATATCAAGCAAATCGCATATCTCCAAGAGGTGTTTGCTCAAAGGGCTGGAAATAAAAACAAATAGTCAGCGAATAAGTTAACTGTTATCATCGATAAATTTTCTATATCTCAATTTCAAAGCAATACTACAGGAAAGATGTTGAATATTTTGAAATTAATATGACTGGAAGTCGTTGCTGCCTTAGGCAGCAACGGCTTCCAATCATATTAACGTCAAGATATTCAACAGAATAATCAATGAAACAGAAAGTATTTACCGGCTTTGGTAAAGGATTTGTCGGTGGACGGGTTAAATAGGAAGGTGTGATTGGATAAACGATTTATTTTCAGCCTGTGGGTTTATAACTATCAACGAAAGCCGTGTCAGCGCTGACAATTTCCTCCGCTAAATATTCTTTACTATCTATGTGAATGGGCAGTTCTCTAATATCTAAAGCTTCTATGCGTGTGTTCTTTGGCTAATTAATTGGTTAAATCAATGTATGGTCCATCTATATCGGTTGGTTGAAGCAGGCAAATATAGACAACAATGTTGAGTGCGTGACTAACCAGTGAGCATTTCGCTATAGACCTAGGTGAAAATATTGGAAAACCTCCTTCGTTGCTTTTCTCCAGACAATAGTAGAAATTGAATACCGGTGTATAAATTGGATGAGTTACTCCTTGTTGCCTCTCTCCATCCAGGAATATGAATGGGTGCCAGTGGAAAACTGGGAAAGTTACTCATAATAGACTGAAATAACACCATCCTAGAGATGGCGTGAATGGAACCTGTAGGCAGGGACTCGATAGACACTAATCAAACCAATAACTTCTGGATTTGTATAAGTTACCTGTACTGGTGTAATACACTTTAAACAGCATAGATATGACCTGGATGGGACCTCGCTGTAGGCCAACCAAACCAATAACGTCTTCGCGTAGGCAGTACTGTTCCTAAGAGGAACGAATGTTTAAATGCACGGATTTGACATTATTTCTGATGAGGGAAAATTCTCAAATGTCATTTTATATGACAACCCCCAAAAGTGTTCGTTATCGAGTAGTGGTTACTGTAGTTTCAGAAACCTAGTATTACTATTATATTTAATGGATATCGTCAACTACACTACACATGATCACGTTAACGTATTATTGATGCCCCGACCATGTCTAGCTAAGCACGGCACACATTTTACGAGTGTTGTCATAAATTCAAAAGTTTTAAACCTGAATTCCCACTTGCATAATTTCGAAGCAACTATGCGGGTAAGCTGTTGAATATTTTAAAACTAATTTGACTGAGGGCTGTTGTTCAAAATATTCAACATAATGATTATTACATTTTAAATTCATCAAAGACATACATTTTAGTGACGGAGATACGTCATTTCGATTGTGACATCTGCTAAAAGTTGGCGTATTTGATTATAATGTCAAATACTTGAATTTCAGATTGAATCCCTCAATCTGTTTAGAGAGCCTATGATAGTACATGGAACGATGAGTACTTACTCCATATTGTTAACTCTTTCACAAAGAGCGGAGATAACTGCGAACATTTTGAATGTCACCTGACTAGCATCGTCTATTTTCAGCACCTGCAGATAAGAAGACACAAGGCATTCACTCACAGAGAAACCATGTACATGTCGGGGACATAAGATGTGCTGTCCAACGACATCCCTCAATGAACCATTATTATAACATATTACTAACAATTCACAGATATGAACAATATGAACAACGGTGCCCAATAAATTCAAATTGAAGACAATAGTAACCTGTTAAATATTTTGAAAATACGTTTTCATAGTCAGCAACACATTCAGTTCACATAACGTCAAAATATTGAACAACATATTTATTAAATTTTAATTGATAGTTCAGTGTGAAGGGTGAAGTGGTCATCATAACTTACTGTACTACCGGAAACAGATAACTTCCACTGCGAAGTTCCTAAAGAGCAATTATTAATAAGTAGAATTAAGGTATGATACCTTACCTTTAAAACATACTCCATTTGCTTTGATGTCATAGCCTGCATGCCAGGTACGCCATCCATAGCTATTCTTGTTTCCTAAAATAAACATAATACTAACGGTAGAATAATGGGCACCCTCTAGTAAATGCAGGATTAATTAGTTTCTAGTCAACGACTCAAACACATCACGCTTGTGTTGGGATCGATCGATCTCTGAACTCCCTGACTATTAATTTCCAGAAAACTATGCAAGTAAGCTGTTGAATATTTTGAAACTAATTCGACCGGGTGCTCGTGCTGCCAACAGCGTGTTTATTAAATAGCGTTAAAGACGGTCTGTATCGAAGCATTCATGACGTCATAATTATGACGTCAGTCTACACGTTACTTAGTTGATTATGAAGTTATATACTCGATGGCTAAACTGGAAAGGTGAATTGCAACAGGAGAGAAAGATACCACGCTAGAATACCAATCTGTCTTTATATCAGCCAAATAAAAAGCCAATTCTACATGATGTGATATTCTCCAATGAAGAAGAAACGAATTGATGATCATATGAGAACACAATGGAGGATTCCAGTTTATCCATCAATCATATGACGTCATAATTAACTACGAGGCGTATATGATGACGTCATAATAAAATACGTCATCAATGACGTAGCTAACTTCGTTAGGAACGCTTAATTGAGGACGGACTAGGCGTTCTTGTACGAATTGTATGTCTTTAATATTTAATAAACATGCCATATGCAGCAACAGCACCCAGCCAAGTTCGTTTCAAAATATTCAACAGCTTACAGGTATAGTTTTCTGGAAATTGATAGTCAGAGAATTCTGGCATCGATCCCAACATAGGCAAAGCGTCGGTGAAGCTTGGCTAGAGATGGATGGTGCATAGCTAAAACTGGATTCCTCCATTGTGACTATTGGTATTGCAATTGCTACATCGAGATTAAAATCATAGATGAGAAATTACGAATTCCTTCCGGGGGATGTTCATGGCGAGTGTCCCTTGGACTAGTGTCCTCAGTCATGGGGCATGCGAGTGTCCCCAGCCATGGCCCGATTTGGCGAGTGCCCCTGGGGGTGGTCATGGCCAGTGTCCCCGGAGATGGGCCATGTCTAGTGTCCGCGGCCAAGGGTCATAACTAGTCTCCCTGGGGATGGGTGATGGCGAATCCCCCGCCCCCACCCCTCCCCCATCCCCGCGGATGGGCCATGACACCGCGGAACGGTTGCGCATTTGGACTGGTTCTAGATGTCAGATTAGTTCATTAAATCCATTTCTAACAATGCGGTCTGTACCATCAACATAATTCAAATTTTTCTGAATAGAAATTACACCGCAATTCTGTTAAATATGTTCTATTCCGGATTATTACTAAAATAAGGAAGTAAAGCGTCTATGGGGAGCCGATCATTGGTTAGACTCGATTCAAATCTATAACGCACCGCAGCTCAGAAATAAGTTAACATGTTAACAAAACAAACTAAAACGTGCTGTTGAATATCTTGGACTCAATTGGATCGGAGGCCATTTCTGCCTAAGTATTCAACAGACTATTTCTTACATCCTGTTCAAAATTGTACTAACTAACACGTTTCTGTTTTTGTTTGGGAAGCATTTATGTTATTTCTTATCTGTTTTAGGCGGGGATTAAACCACAAGAGCTGGCTTATTGATTTTTAGACAAGCGTAGATCTGGAATAATGAACCTTTCCAATTTTAGGTAATCCCCGCCCATCTCTATTTAAGCTCCACCCGCGCCTCGCTCGTTTTGGGATTGATCGATCTCTGAACTCCCTGACTATCACTTTCCAGAAAGCTACACAGGTAACCTGTTGCATATTTTGAAACTAATTGGACTGGGTGCTGTTGCTGGCAGCAACAACGCCCAGCCAAATTAGTTTCAAAATATTCAACAGCATGTTTATTAAATAGTAGAGACATACAATTCGTAGAACGTGTCAAGAGTTAAAGACGGGCCTAATAGACTCATTTATGACGCAATGATTATGGCGTCATCCTACACGTCGCTTAGTTTAGTATGACGTCATGTGACGTCAGATCATCGATGGATACTCTGGAAAGGTGAATTGCCACACTACGTGAGAGATGCATACCAAGGCAACCACCTCCTGGACCAGATACAGATGTTAATACTGAATAAACATACTATTTTATGAAAGACCTCCAGGAGGGTTTATAATAGCCTACCATGATGGCGAAAATGTCGACTTCACATTAACACAAATTTCTGAGTAGAGAGTGGAAAGGATCCTCTTTAATATCGATCATTCGTACAATTCATCGTGACTAGGTCATACGTATCCACGTGCGATCGATGCGTGTGTTGGTCTGCATATGACTACCAGGCGCTACTATGAAGGGTGGGGTGAGGGGGGGGGGGGGGCCGCAAAGATATTTCGAAATACAGCCGAAATTCCCCAAGCAGGTTACAGCGTAGGCCTATTCACGAATCCATTCTCTAGGCTACATACCGGTACGCGCTTGTACATAAAGTGGACTTACCTTTGAGTCTATTACCGTGTCGAAGTCATCATCCTCGCACACGAATGCACGTGCGTAGCCCTCAAGCTTTGCCGTGTCCACCAGACGATAATGAGCGAGGAAGTCTATGTCACCTAGAAAAAAGAAAATTGGTGATATTTTATCGTATATGCCTACTGATAAACGATCGAATCTATGAGGCATTTACTAAGGTTGTGACTAGCTTAAAGAGCTATAACATGTTATGAATTTCATTTTAGCTGGGGGGTTGCCTGCGAAATATTACGCCACCACACTCATTTTTTTTCATCGCATTCATCCTACACCCACACCTCCCTCTACCGGCCCTCCATGCCCCTATCTATCAGTCTCTCCTCTCTTTCCAGGCCTTGCTAACTTCTCCCTCCCGCCCACCCTCTCTCCCTCGCTCTCTCTCTCTCTCTCTCTCTCTCTCTCACTCTCTCTCTCCAATTGTAACATTTGTTTTGTTGTTACCGAAACGGCAGGGCGATGACGCAATATGAGTTGTCATTATTAAACACCATAATCAAACATACTTATCCCTAATATCTTGAGCCTATGAATCAAAAGATAATTCATACCTTCAAGAAACATGTATTGTGACAATGGTAACCACATAGCCGCATGCAGTGGGTGAATGCTGGGTATGAATATCAGCCTGTAGGAAGGACAGCTGAAAAATGACATCAGTGTTACGCTCACGGGATATTGACGAAAATCTTGGCATTTTGCACTTCCAAATCAAGATCACAGTGACATTGACCTTAAAAGTCTGAATATCTGTGCTGCTCCTCCTGGTAGAGGAAACTATATGAAGATGCTTAGTTCCAATAATTCGGCCAATTCTGAAATAACGTCCAGGCGAGCTAAGCAGAACCAAACTGTTAAGTATGCATTTTATACAAATGTTACAATGACCTTGACTCCTTCATATAGTTAAACACGTGACCAAGTTAAATCTAAGTAGGGTGAATCAATCCTGAGATATAAGCCAATATGTTGAGCTAAACCAAATATTTAGGCGACAAGAATCTTATATTAAGGTCGCAGTTAACTTGACATTTGACCTCAACACCATTGTGCTGAACCTGGTTGATATATATATATATATATATATATATATATATATATATATATATATATATATATAAAACCAAGTTTAGTCACAATATGCTGAACCAATCCTTGGATATAAAACAATATGTTGAACTGAACTAAAAACTTAAACGGAAATAATACATTATTGTACCAATAGCCTCGTGGCCTTGACATTTGGCCTCAATATCATTGTGTTCCATCTGGTTGAGATATGTAATCATGAGTCCAAGTTTCATCCCAATAGTATGGAAACATAGCTAGATATAACGCAAAACTTAACCGTAAAAAAGAGCCGTATACTAAGTTCACATTGACCTTAAACTATGACCTTATGACCTCAATATCATTCTGCTCAATCCCCTTGATATAAACAGGCATGTGTCTAAGCTTAGTCCTAATAGAGTGAAGCCATGCCGAGATATAAGAGGATATGTTGAGCTAAACGCAAAACTTCACCGTAAAAATTAGAGTTTTATATCAAGTTTATTGTGACCTTGAACTTTGATCTCATGAACTCAGCTCACTATAGTTGTGCCCCATCAACTTGATACACGAAGCATGTGTTCAAGTTTAGTCCTAATAAGGTGAAAGCCTACCGAGATATAAGAGAATATTTTGAGCCAAAAGCAAAACCTAACCGCAAAAAGTAGTTTTATAACAAGGTTAAATGACCATGAACTTTGACCTCATGACCGCGATAGCATTGTGCTCCAACCACTTGATATAAGGAAGCTCGCCCGAGATTTGGCGCCTATAAACAGACAGACAGACAGACAGCGTAAAGGAACATTGGTGAAACTAATTTTCGGCAATAATAATGATAGGTTCAGTGTAGATAATGTACTACTAACCTCTTTCGTCTAGATCTTTTGCATAGTCATCTTGTAGTTTAGACATATCCATCACTAGCTTCATATGGTCCATTAGTGCTTGTCCTCCTCGCTTCATCTTAATCTTCACACGTCTTTGACCCTTCACTGCACAAGAAAAGTAAGACAATAGACGTACTCAATTTTTGTGATAATAGTCTTGCACACTTTTTTAATTATTGATCCTTAAATTCATTTTCGCAATAAAACTTTGAAACCTAAAAGAGGGATATTATAATTATGAACAATGTTTGAAGCATTCCGTTTAATAGGCTATTCTGAAATTTTTGTTTTATATAGAAATTGGTGTTTAAGCTTCTAGAAAAACAGGTTTCAAATTATTTACCAACTATCATGGAACATTAAAATCATCGGATTTTATGGTTGAACCAGGCAATAGTATAGCCATTGGTAATTATCTGGATCTAATGCCGTCTTCTCACTAGAGAGTTAATCAGGAATAACACCATACTTCAATATGGAGTTATTCCTGATTACGTCTCTAGTGAGAACACGCCATTAGTCAATAAGCAAGAAAATGTTTAATAGGGTTTTTTACATTTTAAACATGAATAATGTTCATCAACGCTGGAGACATGTATGGAAAACGAAATTAATGTCTGCTAAAAAATGAAAACAGCTCTCCAAACTTGCGGGTACAGCGGAAGCCTGCACCAATGGAACATTTGTAGCCGCAAGCAAATGAATATAGAAAGAGCAATTATCTAAGTGAGAGTACATACGTGTATCGACGTCAAGGTCGCTGTCGTCGGCTAGCTCGTCGGTTCCGACATCACTGCCATACTCATCAATGCCCTTTGTGCCAACTTTCTGATTACCTGTTGTTATTTGGATGTCGTCGCCAAATTTTTGCTGTAATGATGATAAGGTAAATTGAATTTAAATCAATGAGGGTAGCTCTCCTAATTCAAATAGACATCATCAATATACGTCAGACCTGCGTAAGATCGCACCTGCCATTTGGAGCCAAAGGAACCTTGTTGTCGCCAAAAGAAATATCACATAACATGTCGCGTGTATAAAGAGACCATCTACCCATAGTGACTGATTGAGGGGGGAGGGGGTGTTGGTCTGATATACCACTTCTATCTGACGTCATAATCAATCCGTCACTTCTTAGCCGAAGCCACACTCAAAATAACATAGGTCCGTAACTAAAATGGTAATGTTCCATCACGAAAGTATATGAATGTTATGTCTTTGGTGGATGTACAATTTAATAAACATTATGTAGAAAATTTTGAAACTAATTTGGCTGAGAACAATAAATTCACTAAAAATATACAATGCAGACACTTTCGTGATGGTCTTGTTTCACTTTTGGGGCATATCTACGTTATTTTGATTGGGATGTCAGCTAACAAGTGACATACGGTGATTTTGAGGGCTGATACTTGAGTGACAGATCGGATCCATCCATTACAGTTAGTGTCTTCGAATGGTATAGTCACACGATCGACACGGTCTTAATTACTATTTTGCAGGTATAATGCAGTATATCCAATTCATTAAATTATTTTGGCAGCACCAGTCTCCAAGTCAAATTAGCTTTGCAATATCCAACGGGTTATCTGAATAGAAACCTTCGAATTCCGATTATAGGACCACAGTGTTCAAAAGTTTCAAATCGATTCCAGCACGCGTACAAAGTTGGCCAAGTCTAGATAGAAATGGGTGGAGCAAAGCTAGAAATGGGTAGATCATAGCTAGATATGGGTGGAGCATAGCCAGAAATGGGTGGAGCATAGCTAGAACTGAGTGCAGCATAGCTAGAAATGGGTGGAGCATTACTAGAAACGAGCTGAGCATAGCTAGAAACAGGTGGAGCATAGATAGAAATGGGTAGAGCATAACTAGAAATGGGTGGAGCACAGCTAGAAATGGATGGATCATAGCTAGAAATGGGTGGAGCATAGCTAGAAATGGGTGGAGCATAGCTAGAAATGGATGGAGCATAGCTAGAAATGGGTGGAGTATAGCTATAAATGGGTGGGCCATAGCTAGAAATGGGTGCAGCATACATAGAAATGGGTGAAGCATAGCTAGACATGGGTGGAGCATAACTAGAAATGAGTGGAGCATGGCTAGAAATCGGTGGATCATAGCTAGAAATGGGTGGAGCACAGCTAGAAATGGATGGAGCATAGCTAGAAATGGGTGGAGCATAGCTAGAAATCGGTGGAGCATAGCTAGAAATGGGTGGAGCATAGCCAGAAATGGGTGGAGCATAGCTAGAAATGGGTGGATCATAGCTAGAAATGGGTAGAGCAAAGCTAGAAATGGGTAGATCATAGCTAGATATGGGTGGAGCATAGATAGAAATGGGTGGAGCATAGCTAGAAATGGGTGGAGCATAGCCAGAAATGGGTGGATCATAGCTAGAAATGGGTGGAGCATATCTAGAAATGGGTAGAGCATAGCTAGAAATGGGTAGAGCATAGCTAGAAATGGGTGGAGCATAGCTAGAAATGGGTAGAGCATAGCTAGAAATGGGTGGAGCATAGCTAGAAATGGGTGGAGCATAGCTAGAAATGGGTGGAGCATAGCCAGAAATGGGTGGGGCATAGCTAGAAATAGATCCCTCTATATAAGGTACATGTTGATGGAGGAATCCAGTTTTAGCTAGGCCCTGTCCATCTCTAGCTAAGCTCCACCCATACTTAGTCCGTGTTGGGATCCATCGATCCCTGAACTCCCTGAAATTTCCGTAAAACTATAAAGGTAAGCTGTTGAATATGTTTATTAAATAGTCAAGATATACAATTTGTATAACAACGCATAGTCCGTCAACAATTAAGCGTTCCTGACGACTTAGCTTCGTCATTCATGGCACAATTGATTACGCCGTCACCCTACACGTCACGTAGTTGATTATGACGTCATAAGATTGATGGATAAACTGGAATCCTCCATTAAATGAGACAGCATCACCGAGCATTCAAATGTTTCTCAGAACCTGATCTGGTATCGCTCCAGGAATTTGGTCATCACAACTTTGCAGCTCTGATGCCCCAAGGTAAGAACTTCAGAAAACCTACACTCTGGACTACGTTGTGCCCTGACCATCACATCTTGACCACAGAATCTGCATACCATGGCGATTCACCTTTCCAGAGTATCCATCGCTGATTTGACGTCATATTACGTCATAATCAGATAACGTCATAATCATTATGTCATAAATGATTCTATTAGGACCGTCTTTAACTCTTATTTAGTCCGACACGTTGTAAGATTTGTATGTCTCTTCTACTTAATAAACAAGCTGTTGAATAGTTTGAAACTAATTTGACTGGGCGCTAAGCAGCAACAGCGCCCAGTCAAATTAGTTTCAAAATATTCAACAGCTTACCTGTATAGTTTTCTGGAAATTGATAGTCAAGGAGTTCAGAGATCGGTCGATCACAACACGAGCAATGTGTAGTTGGAGCTTATCTAGAGATATATAGCGGGGTATAGCTAAAGGGGAATTGAATTTAATAAGAGATTAGATTTCTTTTGTGACCACTTAAATTATATACACCTTTAACTAACAATACTAACGTAAAAAAATAGGACATAAAGTAAAATTTGTAATAGAATACCTTAAGCAGTTTGGCGATCTCTGCCTTCGATAGTGTCGGGTCAATACCGAGATTCCTCAAGTCTTCATCCGTCAGTTTTGATAGGTCAATCTTCTTTTTGCCAGCTTTAAGTCTTATTGTTCCATCCGCGCCCTTCTCGAAATAGTCTCCCGTTGAACTGCCTGAATCAACTAAGTAATAATAATAATAATAATAATAATAATAATAATAATAATAATAATAATAATAATAACAAGCATTCTGTAAGTATTGCTTTGTAATACATGTTCCTTACCTGGTGATGTAAATCTTTAGAGATTGACAGTCAAAGATTTCATTAAAAATTGTCAAAAGCAGCTGAAACTCGAACTTGATCTGTAACTTCTCATAACATAGCAATAAACCAAGTCTCAGTTATATATGCTGAAGGAGAAGGAAAACGTCTTTGAAAGCTGACATGTTTGTATTTTATAAGTCGAAAGGGGACATAACTCCATCAAAAAATGATGCAAACGGCTGAAAATCGAACTTGGTCTGTAATTTCTCATAATAAAGTAATGTACCTATTCTCAGGTGAATATCTTGAAAGACGGCGAGCATACGCCTGAAAATCGAACTTGATCTGTAACTTCTCATAACAAAGCAATGTAGCAATTCTCAGTACAATATCTTGAAAGACTGGGAAAAAAGTGCGGAAAACTAATATTTTTCGTATTTCATAAGTCAAAAGGGGGCACAACTTCATGAAAGATTGACGAAAATGTGTGAAACTCGAACTTGCTCTGTAACTCCTTATACTAAACCGATGCACCGATTTTCGCTTAAATATCCTGAAGGAGTGCGACAAAAGTGCGGAAAGCTATTATTTTTCGTATTTCTTAAGTCGAAAGGGGGCATAACTCCATCACACAGACGGACAGACGGACGGACATACGGACGGACAGACGGATGGACAGATGGACAGACGGAGCGCAAACCTATAGTCCTCCCCCCCCCCGGTTTTACCGGTAGGGGACTAATAATAAGAATAATAATAATGTCAAGAAACTATATCCCAATTATACCAGTTGATATAATAAGCCAAATGCTCATCAGAAGCGACAGTTAATTAGGATTTACCTGCCTTTTTGGATAGTTAACCTAAATTATATAATTTATATCATAATAACCAGCGATTTTTTATGTTATCGAATAATTACTGGAAACAGGCACGATAGAAATTATGACCATCCGATAGATGACCAAGTCGACCATCCAATAGATGACCAAGTCGACCATCCAATAGATGACCAAGTCGACCACCCAATAGATGACCAAGTCGACCATCCAATAGATGACCAAGTCGACCATCCAACAGATGACCAAGTCAGGTACATAAAGTGAAAGATTTACTATAAAATTACTTACTTCTAGCACCTTTACCCTTGACCTTCTTTTCTCCAATCACATTACCATCCTTATCTGAAACAGAGCCACATCACATTTTTAGAGAATCCTACTAAGATGGCAATGTTCTATGAATCAAAACGAGCCTAGCTATTAGACCAGAAACAAGAACAAACACTGTGTTAAGGGAGGATACCAGTTTCTCAGTCTATCATATGCCATCATTATCAACTACGTGACGTGTATGGTTAGGTCATAATCAATTACGTCATGCTTGATGTAGCTAAGTTCGTGGCGAATGCTTAATTGATGACAGACTAAGCGTTGTTGTACGAATTGTATGCCTTTTCTATTTAATAAACCCGCTGTTGAATATTTTGAAACTAATTTGGCTGGGCGTTGTTGCTGCAGCGACATAGCTTACCTATATAGTTTTCTGAAAATTGAGATTCATAAAGTGCATGGATCGATTGATCCCAAAACGGGCTACGTGTGGGTGGGGTATTTACTAGGGATGTGTGTGACCTAGCTAAAACTGGATCTTGCCGCGTGATATTCCAAGCAGGTCGCATTATTTTTTTAGGGTACATAGCAAGAGTATGCAGGAGTACTGCCATGATTGATCACCTGCGTTTAGCACAACAGGACCGTTGCTCGGCAGGCATCGTGTGTACTTCAGTTCTTAAAGTCTTTAACACGTTAACACTAAATTCTCTGAATTTCAATGTCAATGTAATTATATAGGCTGTAACAGCTCCAACTGAAATTAGTTTCAAAATTGAGCCTTCACCTGTTGTGTAGCTATTGGAGATAGTGTGTCAAGATGATCCTTTAGCTCGTTGACATGGTCATCATCATCTGGAGACTGCAAGCAGCGTGTTCTCGTACAGATTGTAGAGCTGCGGCAAGGTATCGAGTGAAGAGCGCTGGTAATAAACCATCACCTTGTGGTGATGCTATTGATGTTTCGAACTGTATGGAAAGCGTTGATTTGACGCAAACAATTAAGTTGGTCTTTGCCAATAGGAGTCTCATTACGTGTAGTTCGTCATCGTCACAGTCAGCTTGATGGAGAAAATGAAGGATATCTGGTCTATTGATGGGATTAAATGCACATCGTGTAGAGGTCTCACCGCTTTGATAGTCCTACTGATGTCAACAGCCGTAGAGCCCAGGCTATGCCACCGCAGCAATATTATCTTTTAACCATAATGGGCATTAGAATATTATATAGAGTAATACATTTAGTTTTCTATTCTTACCATATTCATATTCATATTCAGACAACTCGTCATCATCGCCCTGAAATTAAATGAACACAATTTTAATTTGAAATTCAATTTCAATTTCAGCAACAACTTGACTAAATAGTCTGATTGCCCATGAGCCAACTGTTTTCCCCCGATTCTACTCCACCACTCAATGTAAGAAATACGACAGAGGATGTGATGTGTTGGCCCGTTTAACTATATGGTCATGCTAGTATTCTCAGTGCAACACATAAAGTATGTTTGCAAACCTCTTTGAGTTAATTGGGCCTGGAATCTTAACTCAATATGAAATCCAGTATGGCTCCAGGTAGCCATCCTATAATGTAATTCAATAGAACGGATCTATATACGTAAACTGATTGATGCAAGCTTGAGAAATTGGTTGCTTCTGGATTTGTTTGGCATTATATATTAAATCTAATAAGGCTCACATACATCCATTTCAAAATACGAAATACTTAAAATGTTTGAGGGGCTGGTGGTGGGTGGAGGTGTGGGGCGGGGGTTTGCAGGGTGGTTGTGGTGTGGGGGTGGTTGTTGTTATGCATCATAGCAATCTGTGATTGTTGTTTTTATAGATGTCCACATATGCATACAATTAAGCCAATTCAAACACTATGTACAATCGTTATTCTAACGTGTATTAGCAAATAGGTTCTCAGATTATATTTACATCTCTACAACAATATTAGTGAAACCTCATTATCAGATTAAGCGTACCCTTTTGCCTTTAACACGCTTCTTTCCAATAACCTTTCCTTCTTTGTCGTACGTCTGACAAAAATTAGAAAAATACAGTATAGTATGGTAAATTATTTAGTAAACAACAACGACGACATCGACGACGACGACGACGACGACGACGACGACGACGACGACGACGACGACGATGACGACGACGAAACTACTGTTACTGATACGCGGCTGCTGCAGTGACATCTGCCCTTGCTGCTGCTGCGGCTGCTGCTACTACTACTACTACTACTACTACTACTACTACTACTACTACTACTACTACTACTACTACTACTACTACTACTACTACTACTACTACTACTGCTACCACTACTACTACTACTACTACTACTACTACTACTACTACTACTACTACTACTACTACTACTACTACTACTACTACTACTACTACTACTACTACTACTACTACTACTACTACTACTACTACTACTACTGCTGCGGCTGCGGCTGCTGCTGCTGCTGCTGACAATTATTAATCTCCCCTCCTTACATATTCATATTCGCTGGCTTCTGAACCTAGCGCTGAGCCGCGCTTTTTCTTCCTTCTCTTGCCAGTGACAGGGTCCTCTGAAAACAAACAACACGCAGAAAATTACCACTCGATTGATCTGGAATATGTTAAAACCAATATGACTCGAAACAGCTGTTCTTACAGGCAGAAAAAGCTCCCAGTCGTATTAGTTCTAATATATTCAACATCATATTTCTTACAACAGGAAGAATGTGTCGTAAAGTGTAAAATGGTCAAGCATAGTTTAATTGCATCGATATACTCGTATGGCAGCATTGCTATGCTGAATATAAGTTAGTAGTAAAACAAATAAACGTCTCAATATTTGAAAGGGTTAGTCTGATTTGCTGTGAATTGTGTCAAACTTAACCCCGTGTGTGCCAAACGTGCGTCAAAACGCTCAAATACTACTTGTATCAAATTAGCATTTTAATGGTCAACGTTTTTCAAGAAATCTTAATATTAGAAGACAATTTTTTGTAAATTTACCTCTGAAATTTTTGGCCGGCTTGACCCTTAAAGGGGTAATGGTAAAGAAAATTCAAGCTTTGGCCTACCCAGTACCCATTTGCAGGTCAGGAGAAGAGAATTTTTGAAAATTTACCACTGGAATTACTGGCTCTGTTACCGAGCCAGTCATTCCAGTGGGTAATTTTCCAAAATACTCTTCTCTTGACCTGCTAATAAACATGCCTCAAGACCACTCCAGCGTTGTTTTGGTCAGTTTGACCATTAGACGTTTACGTTAACACAAGTGTGCTTAAACATGTTACTAACCCTTTAATGTTTAAATTTGGTCAATAAAATCCAAATATCTAATTATTGAATGTCCATTTGCAGGCCAAATGAAGATTATTTTGTACATTTTACCACTGGAATGGCTGGCTCTGTTACAGAGCCAGTCATTTGAGTGGTAAAATTTTCAAAAATGGTATTCTCTTAGCCTGCAAATGGACATTCCACAAGACCACTACAGATGCCGATTTTTGCCGGATTCGTCATGAAATGATTAAAGGCCCATATTCACACCAAAATGCTTGAAAATACAATTGTTAAAATTGTAGACTTTAGAGGCTTAAATTGTGTACCCCAATGTAATAAAACAAAATAAATCCTAACATATGATTTGATTCCGTATAAATTAATATATTTTTAGGTGTGAAGTTGAATTAGGGATACTGTATCCTAATTCAATTTCACGACATAAATTATATTAATCTTTATGGAATGAAATCATCATATGTTAAGAGGTCGTTTGTGTCATCGCATTGAGGTAATTAAGTTACGGTTCTAAATATCTACAATTTTAACCATTTTATTTTCAAGTATTCTGGTGTGAAATGGGCCTTTCGTATATACTTATTCAGTATCTTACTATTAAATTAAACATTCTATTCGTAATATTCTTTAAATAATAGTAATTATGTACCCAATGTGTGGCATGTTTGTTTTCTAATTAGTATGCCTACACGAATGATAACATTTGTACAAAGTAAATGTGTTTTCCATTTTGCTACAATAAATGCCGTTTCGATGACGATCTGGTTAATCAGGTTGGTTGTAGAGGGCTAAGTTAAGGTAAGGTTAAGTCTATCATCTTCTTAGCTTAGCTAACCTTCTTCACTCTCATCGTCAGCCTCGTTACCATCGCCACCTGGGCCACGACCTTTCTTCTTCTTCCCGCCCCATCTATGGAAAAATAATTGTTGTCATGGTTTATTTAAGATATATATATATAGACATACATATTCTTGTCTACATAGACGTATGGGGAAAATACCGAGAATGGACGATTCCAGTTTCTCAGTCAATCATATGACACTATAATCAGCTACGTGACGTGTATGCTAACATCATTATCAATTACGTCATGATTGGCGTAGCTAAGCTCGTCACTGACGGACTAAGGGTTGTTGTACGAATTATACGACTTTACTATTTAATAAACATGCCAGCAACAGCGCCCAGTCAAATTAGGTTCGAAATATTCAACAGCTTACCTGTATAGGTTTTTTTGGAAAGCGAGATCAGGGATCGATCGATCACAACACGGGCGAAATGTGATGGAGCTTAGCTAGAGATGGGCGGGGCATGGCCAAAACTGGATTCCTTTGTTGAAGTATATCCATTCACGCATGTTGTTAGCCTTCCACGCCATTTATTACCTGGTGAATTTTGTTGTTGAAATATTGTACATAGCTTCCCTATAACACTGTAGTGTTACCATGAGAATAAACTCAATGATTGATTGATTGATTGATTGATTGATTGACCTAAGATATTTAGTCCTATATCAAAATATTAACCGCTACCGCCATATTCCTCAATTCGAGAAGGTACACGCAATCTTCAAATAATATTTAATTAGAAAATCGATTCTTCACTATAATTAATATGTAGACTATAATTAAGTAAAGGCAACAAACCCTAATTTGTAGGCCTATGTATGTGCCTACAGTTTAATTAATTTCCTTACAATGGTTTCAATACAATAGACGAGCAGCCAAAGATTGCAGACCCTCCATCGTTCCGCACAGTTTTCTGATTTTTAACCATTTTAACCCGAATTGCCAAATTCAATTACAATTTAATAAATACTATAAGGACTATTTTGAAATTGATTTGACTTGGAGCTGATGCTGTCTAGTACACCAACAGGTTCTTGTCAAAGTTTCTTCAAAATATTCAACACATCACATTGTTGATTATGACGTCATATAATTGATGGATAAACTTGGAAAGATTCCTGTTTCAAGCCCGGACTATCTCTTACGTTAATATTTCAGTAATCTCATCAGAGGTTTCCATTAAACAGTACCAGACTGAGAGACAAACAAACAAATAATACACAGTCATACTAGAATATAATACCCGTTTTCACAATGCGAGCGTGGGAATGAATGCGATACAAAATAATCAATAATCGATAATACTTACTCATCATGACCCATACCAGGCTCGCGGCCATCCGTCTTTTCAATAGGCCCGGTATCACGACCTTTGCCCTTTCCATACGTCACCATACTCTTGGCATTTCTCTTCTCTTCCTCATCGGCAAGTTGTTCTTTCTTATCTTTCTTTTTCCTATGCAAATTATTAAAATAATATATTGTTAGAAATTATCCGGATTAAGTACATAGTGTTGCTAGTGAACACGATGACGCTGATTATTGTGAATGCATGACTATTGCATTCTAGCTAGGTAGCATATCACCAGCTATTTAAACATACGTTAGCTCATCCACTGCTGGTAGTTCTCGATTTTAACCTCTCTTGTGTCAACCTAACCTTTTAATTGTCAAACTGACCAAAACAACTCTGCAGTGGTCTTGAGGCATGTTTATTAGCAGGCCAAGAGAAGAGTATTTTTGAAAATTTACCACTGGAATGACTGGCTCGGTTACCGAGCCAGTCATTCCAGTGGTAAATTTTCAAAAATACTCTTCGTGGACCACCAAATGGATACTGGGCAAGTCAGAGCTTGACCTTTCTTTACCATTACCACCTTTAATGGTCAAGCTGGTCGGATTTCTTGAAAAGTGTTGACCATTAAAATGCTAAATTGATATTTGAAGTTTTTTTGACACAAAAATGGATAATCCATAAACATAGCGATATTTATAACGATGATATAAAACTTATTCTGAATAACACATTATTGATATAATAATAACTGAAATAAAATAACTGACATTATTTTGTCAACAAATATAGTCTATGTAACCATGTGGAACTCGTTATTTACACACCATCTCGCCACCCACCTCGGTTAATTTTTTTCCTGTTATAGCAATTTCGATCTTAACCGACCATCGTAAAGAGAAACAAAACACGTCATTAATCCTTTACAACCTGAATTTGAAAAATCTTAATTTAGTTTTTGGTGCGTCGTCGTCGTTGTCGTCCCCGTCGTCGTCGTCGTCGTCGCCGCCACCGCTGTTGTTGTTGCTGCTGCTGCTCCCGCCTCTGCTGGTTCGTGTTGTTGTTGTTGTTGTTGTTGTTGTTGTTGTTGTTGTTGTTGTTGTTGTTGTTGTTGCTGTTGTTGTAGTAGTAAAATTGTAAATAATTTTAGGAAACGGTTAAAGATGATGGTCTTTTAAGTGGCCCACAGCCTCCCTCCCCCATCTCCGCCCATCACGTAGCCGCTACAACGCATAGCTAGATAGCCCTTGTGTACATGCAGATTACATAATTTTTAGACATCTGTAAAATAGTAAACGTCGGATATGGTAGAATACATGATGCTTTGAATCGAATACATAATTCTACGCAGTATGCAAACGCTGGGCATGTGTAAGTGATCATAGTGTAATTCACTATTTTCATTGCCGTCATCGTCTGATGTCATCGTCGTCATCAGCGTCGTTTGTTGTTGTTGTTGTTGTTGATGTTGTTGATGTTGTTCTAGCAGTTGTTGTTGTTGTTATTGTTGTTGTTGTTGTTGTTGTTTTGTTGTTACTGCTGGGCACTGCTGGGCACTGCTGGTTACTGCTTGTTGTTGTTGTTGTTGTTGTTATTGTTGTTGTTGTTGTTTTGTTGCTTGTTGCTTGTTGCTTGTTGCTCGTCGCCTTTCGCTTGTTGTTGACAAACTTTCTGCTCATACTATGATTAGGCCGACAGGCATCTACCCATAAGAACAAACTAATTAGACACCCCTGTTAAAAACGCAGATAATTTGCTTGCAAAGCAGTTGTAGTATTTTGTTAGAAGAGAATCAGCCATGTCTCAGAATCAGTCGTAGAAATTATGCAGAAACAGATAATATATAATAAATAAATCTGTATGTGTTAGGCCGTGTTCTCACTAGAGCCTTAATCCTGAGTAACGCCATACTGAAGTATGGCGTTACTGAAGTATGGCGTTATTCCTGATTAGGTCTTTAGTGAGAACACGGTCTAAGGTTCCTATAGTCCAATCCATTCTACTGCTATGTGTAGTTATATAACAGAAGCGAAGTCTGAGAGAATACAGTAGAGAAAGGCAGTTAGAAGAATTGATTCAAGGTGGGCGTACATCAAGAATGTGTTAGCAAAATTTCATATTATGGAAAGATGTCAACACAAAGCTACTGAAAATTGTTTTATAGGCCCATGGCGGACTTTAACCTTTTAATGCCTAGACTTGGTCAAGAAGAAGACTATTTTTGAAATTTTATCCCTGGAATGACTGGCTCGGTAAACGCATTTCAGTGGTAAATTTTCAAAAATAGTCTTCTCTTGGCCTACAAATGGACATTTCCCAAGACCAGTACAGAGGCCGGTTTTGGCCAGCTTCGTCAAGAACGGATTAAGGAGTATATATGTTCGCAGGTCAAACACAGATTATTGAGAATATAGTTAAGAAACAAGCTGCTCCTCAGTATCAATGGCACCTGTCAGCATCGCGTACTTCCCAGAGATAAACTGATTTATACAATTGTTCATTCAGTTCCATCCAGTGTAGTTTCTTCCGTTTTTGTAAACAGTGTTGCCGTAAGCTTTTGCTATCGGTGACAAAATCAGCTTACATAAACGATGTTTTCAAAATTGGATCAGCGAGGAATGCAACAGAGGGGTCAATTTCTATGCTACGCCGGCCCACTTTTTTTCGCTTGTTCGAAATCGAATCAATTTACCTACTTTGAATCCTGAATTCACAGAGCCACAATTTCAAAGCAATCTGTTGAATAATTTGAAATTAATTTGACTGGGCTCTGTTGCTCCCATTCGTCCAGTCAAATCAGTTTCAAGATATTCAAACGAAATTAATGAGTGTTTATTAAATAGTAAAGACATACAATTCATACACCGGGCGGACCTTTCAATATTCACGACAAAGCTATATGCATTACTATGTATTGAGTGACAGATCGGATTCTTCCATTTACAACAGAGCACAGATGCCATCTGAGTTCACAACAGAGCACAGATGCCATCTGAGTTCACAACAGAGCACAGATGCCATCTGAGTTCACAACAGAGCACAGATGCCATCTGAGTTTACAACAGAGCACAGATGCCATCTGAGTTTACAACAGAGCACAGATGCCATCTGAGTTCACAACAGAGAACAGATGCCATCTGAGTTTACAACAGAGCACAGATGCCATCTGAGTTCACAACAGAGAACAGATGCCATCTGAGTTTACAACAGAGCACAGATGCCATCTGAGTTTACAACAGAGCACAGATGCCATCTGAGTTCACAACAGAGCACAGATGCCATCTGATTTTACAACAGAGCACAGATGCCATCTGAGTTCACAACAGAGAACAGATGCCATCTGAGTTTACAACAGAGCACAGATGCAATCTGAGTTTAGTAAATCGAGCAAAAGGCAGGTTAAGATACACTTGGACTATCGCAAAATGCCTAGCGATGCCCCCAATATCATAGACATATCCAGTTCCCGAATTCAGGTAGAACATCGTGAAGCGGATTAGTTGAAAGTGTTTTCAGCGAGTTAAAAAGCCAAGACACCATCACGGAGATTAGAAAAATATCAAATTCAATCAGCTATTACTGTTCGTGTAGAGCCACCATATCGTCATAGCTATCGCCATATTTTTCTCGCCGTCGCTTCTCGCGTTCTTCTTTGCGCTTCGTCTTCTCTGCAAAGTACTGCTTCTTCTCCTCTGCCGTCATGTTGGTCAAGTCTACGTCATCAGATTCTGTGGACGCGTCACTAAAAACGGGCCTGCTACCCTTTCTAGCCCGTTCCTTAGCCAACTGTGCCGCCTTCTTTTGTTCAGCTCGCTTGGCTTTACTCGGTTTAACCTTTTTGACGAATATTTTCCCGCCTTTTCCGTCAGACACTTCCGCATAAGAGCTATATTGGAAGGTACCAATAATGGTATTACTGGCATGTGGGCGGACAACGAGCGTTATAAGAACATATACAATAAACGAGTTATCTGTGATAAAATGAGATAAAAACAAAACAAAAATGCATACATACAGGCCATATAATTCATATTGGGCCTACAATTGTAAAAAGGCATAAAGGCCAAACGTTCCACTACAGCTACAGATGCTAGCTGTTGTTCATGGAACTTCTGCCTATTGCTAGGTGATGCATCCGCCCATCATAACTCTACTGGTCTCCAGGAACCCTTGCATTTTGAAAATAACACTGTTCCATAGCTTACGAAACTGGGCTCATGTTCCCGAAGCCATCGTTAGCTAGCGATATCGTTACACCCATTGCTTTAGTATGGCGTAACGATATCGCTAACATATTGAGAGCTTCGGGGACATGGGCCCTGGTTGCTTATACACCATCTGACAATCTATTTTGGTGCAAAACATTTTGTTCAAAATAAGTGAATAATTAACCATATAACACTCATATCAGCCAAAAACGGCTTCTGCAGTGGTGAAAATTTGCCACTGGAATAACCGGCTCGATAACCGAGCCAGTCATTCCAGTGGTACATTTTCAAAAACAATCTTCTCTTGGTCTGCAAATAGACATTTTCCATGAGAAAATTGAAATTTTCCTGAACAAATTTGAGTGTTAAAAGGTTAGGTAGCGAACTAGCCATAGT
Source organism: Chaetoderma sp. LZ-2023a (assembly GCA_034401795.1). Classification (NCBI taxonomy): domain Eukaryota; kingdom Metazoa; phylum Mollusca; class Caudofoveata; order Chaetodermatida; family Chaetodermatidae; genus Chaetoderma; species Chaetoderma sp. LZ-2023a. The sequence goes on along the minus strand of CM067371.1, from coordinate 51,107,340 downwards.
GATAACTCAAGAATATTAATTTATTAGAGTTGGCATACTCTTATAGATGTGTTTCGACACAACGATCGAGGGGTGCAACTCTTTGAAGATTAATCAATTATAAGGCATTATAACTTATTCCAATCATTCATTGCTGCATGTGTTTTTGAAACAGATATACATACCTGTAATTCGAATCAGAATCTGAAAAAAGAGAATTTTAATTTTGAACATCACAATTAAATCAACGTCAATGGTATATTATTGAGCTCCTCTTTCATTTCCTTAACTAATCCCATCTCAAATGTTGTATTGTACGGTAAATTATGGTTTATAGATTCCACATCCTTCATATCCTGTCACATTCCCTTACCTGTATCACAAGTATCTGCTTTGTAATGTCGCGTACATTCTGAACAGTGGACGCCACCACTTTGTCTCCTCAAACGATGATGTCATGTAAATGTCAATGCATTGCATTCTTTATTATGTAACACTAATCTCGTTGAATATTTTGAATCTAATTTGACTAGAAGTTGCTGCTGCCTATGGCAGCATCACCTTCCAGTCCAATTAGTTTCAAAAGATTCAACAGCTCACATGTGCGATTGCCTTTATACCACATGACAGTCATCATAGGCTGTAGAAATGTATCAACATTCTGCTACTAAAGACTGAATATCTTTCGGTGTCGACATGATAAAACTCTTATATGTCAGGAATGGACTATGGGTGGAAAGTTCTATCACATGAATGGTTAATATAAGTTAAGGTGAGTTTTCCTTTAATGAGGCCATTATAGGGATATATTCCTTTATCTAATTAGCATAACAAAACGTCTCCAAAAATGCGATTCCTCACAGATGGCTTTCCCGTACACATGTACATGTACGCATTTATGTGCGAAAATTTGCCGAAATAAAATATATCACCTTTGATTACCATCTTAATGGAGGATTCCGGATTATCCACCAATCATATGACGACATAATCAACTATGTGACGTGTAGGATGACGTCATGAATGACGTGGATAGGTTCGTCACGAATGCTTAATTAATGATGGAGTAAGTGCTGTTGTACGAATTGTATGTCTTAACTATTTAATAAACATTCTGTTGAATATTTTAAAACTAATATGCTAAGACTGATTTAGACAGCAACAGCACCACGTAAAATTAGTTTCAAAATACTCAACAACTTACCTGTTTAGTTTTCTTGAAATTGATAGTCAGGCAGTTCAGGGATCGAGTGATCCCAAGACGCGCGAACTGTAGAATGGTCGAGAGGTAGGTCTATGTGAGACCTATTATCTGGTATTAGACTATGTATGTATATATATAATTCCTATGAATAATTTCTACTAACCACTGGAACTTGAGTAGACCTCTTCTTTTCCGTGACCAATGACCTTGCCATGTTCGTCTCTGATCCGCTTCGTCCGTTTTCGTGTCTTTGTTCCGCCAGTACTGACCTCACTTGTGTAACTGTAGTCGCTATCACTGCCGTGTACACGACGTTCCTTTTGTCAACGAAATCAATGTAAGATACCTTACTATTACATTGTGGTACTGATGGTGATAGTGATGACAACGATACCAATGATGACGACAGAGGAGATGACTCTAATTGTGGAGTAGTAGTGATGATGATGATGATGATGATGATGATGATAATCATCATCATCATCATCATCATCATCATCATCATCATCATCGTCGACATCATCATCATCATCATCATCATCATCATCATCAGAACCTGTTTGTCAATACCGTCACAACTCATGCATACAGCCATTCTTTAATATATGTGGCAATCAACAATGTAACTATATAAGCGGGATTTGATATCTGTATCATGTTACTTTGAAGAGTATATTAATTAAATATCAAGACCGAACGGTTGTCAAAGTATTCCCAAACACATTTATCCATTCTGATAATAAATTTTAATATTTAGAATGTAGCCTATTTTGATAAGCATAGCATCATTGCATCCACTGAGAAAAACAAAATGACAGCATCGATAAACACATCATACTGTCGAGACCATCACAGTCAAGATCATCACAGTCAAGACCATCACAATCAAGATCATCACAGTCAAGACCATCACAGTCAAGACCATCACAGTCAAGATCATCACAGTCAAGACCATCACAGTCAAGACCATCACAATCAAGACCATCACAGTCAAGACCATCACAATCAAGACCATTACGTTCCTTATTCTTACGTTTTGGAAATTTGCACATTTCTTTACATCAGAGATGCCTTCGGATTTTATGTGTTCTACTAAAGTATTTTGTGCTATCAGTAGACCTTCATGTGCACAATATCAGGGGAATGTGTATCTTTTATGCTATTTCAGGTCAATCCCATAACATTTTGTCACGACCGTCACATTGAATTCTTCTTTTAGAGTCATACAATTTACTTTTACAGCTAACGATTGGATATATTATACATTAATTTTCCGTACATATATTTTTAATAATTTTGCAGCACATACAGAAGATCTTCATTTTAGTTTTGATAAAATCACCCCTGTTTCCTTGTGCCGGTATTGACAGACTCAATGGGAATTGTGGGTAGTGAGGGTAAAATCTTCAGCAAATAGATTTAAAAGATTAAGTATGGCGAGTTATCAAATCATCCTCGCCAACCAAGTCAAATGAATAATAAATCATATAAGTATATATCAAAACGGTTTAAAATTTGACATTTCTGAACAACCATTTTGATACGTTTTGCTGAAACCCACCCATATATGCATAGGCCTATATGTGTCATGTATATATGTATAATATTATGTATCTCTATGACTATGTACAGTTCAGAGAATAAAGCACATAATCACACTTATCATCCAACAAAAGAACATTATTTTCGGAGAACGCACGTGGGGTTACACCCCCACCCCCACCCTCCCTAAATAACCCACCATTAACTCTTTAACACTCAAATTTCTTCAATGAAAGTTTTAGGCTTTTTCATAGAAAATGTTCATTTGCAGATTAAGAGAAGACTATTTTTGAAAGATTACCACTGGAATGACTGGCTCGATAACCGAGCCAGTCATTCCAGTGGTAAGTTTTCAAAAAATAGTCTTCTCTTGGACTGCAAATGAATATTTCCCAAGACCACTACAGAAGCTGTTTGGCTGATGTGAATGTTAACGGGTTAAATAATAGTTATAATGATGAATTGTCAGCATCAAATCTCTCATCGGTATAAAATCACCATCATTTCGTTACACACCAGGTGTCCTGTATAGAGAGTTTTGACTGTATAGCCTAAATTGTAAGCATACCTTTTTCTTTTTCTTCTTGTACTTTCCCCCGCCTTCTTTGTCGCTGTCAGAACTATGGTACGACTCACTATTACTGCATAGGAAATTGAGCAATAAAGCAGAATATTACGAGGAGCCATGTAACGCGTACTGATCCATATAAATTCCGTCTCTGATGGCATGAACAATATGGAACAATTTGTTAAACATGATCGAATATTGAGTCAGGTTACCGCGTTCTCGTTAGAAAATCCATTATGGGATTTTGTCTTAACCTTTGGCCACGCCACACCAAATATTAAAAATTAGTCAGAATCTAATAAATATAGGTCCCAATCCCAAACTAATTTCACTGTGAGTTGTTGTATCGGATACTTTGCACCTAGCGTCCTGACATACTCAATAAGGTTCAGAAAACTGTGTTTTCGTAAGTTTTCAAATTTTCGCGGAAACACATTTTTTGACATTGGAGAGAAATTCTAGTTTTGGAATTTTGTTTCAGAGACGTTTTAGAGAGGTATCCATTTCTAGCTATGCCCCGCCTATTTCTCGCTAAGCTCCGCCTACTTTTTTGCGCGTGTGGATATCGATTTATATACACTTTGAACCTAGACTTCCCAGAATCCCACATTCAAGGTAACTATACAGGTAAGCTGTTGAATAGGCAACAGCGCCCAGTCGTATTAGTTTCTAAATAGTCAACATAATATTAAATAGGAAATTCATTAAAGACATACATTTCGTATATACACTGGACGGAATTTTCCAGCTCCATGACGGAGTATTCTCTGTCAATTATAATTGTGACGTCAGTCTACGTATTCTCTGTCAATTACAATTGTGACGCCAATCTACGTGTAACGTAATTGATTACAGTATGAGGTCATATGCTTTAGTGACAGATCGGATCCACCCATTGGAAATTGGGTAAACAGATTGGTCTACACATGCCTACTATTATAGCGACTTCTTGCTGTTTATAGAAAACTCTTACAGAAACATAACTAAGTGAATGCTGAAAATATTCAAATACAAAATTAACATTCTTCACCAAAGTTCCGGGATTTCTCGGAACTTTGTTTAACCGTTTGACTGCTAAAGCTTTGGTTATATCTCTGGACATGCCATATATTTTGAAAGCAATTTGACTGAAAGTTCTTGATGGTTAATTAACCAACAACTTACAGTCAAATTGTTTTCAAAATAGTCAGCAAGTCAGGAGTTTAGGCTCATTGAAATTATTGTTGAGTGTCTTGCGGGAGTGAGACAGTTTAGAAGCTTTCCTAAATTGAATTTCTAAAACAATTTGGTGTATCAGGGCCAGATATAAATTCCGAAACACACTGTCTTGGTGTACACAAGCCTAAAGCCCACACCCTCGTGTAGCGTTTTAGTAACGAAGATAGACACTATAGAGAATCCTAACTTCTTAATGTATGTCACGTGCAAGGGTAAAAAAATGTGTTAGTAAATGTGGAGTTAGGCCGTGTTCTCACTAGATAGTTAATCGGGAATAACGCCATACTGAAGTATGGTGTTATTCCCGATTAACTCTCTAGTGATAACACGGCCTTAGCCAGATATGGTTAATGTCTCTGGAGGGTCTCACTTATCAGGTAATTTGTCTTTAACAATTTAATCCACAAATTTGATTTAAAATGTGAATTCTCTAATGGACAAACGTCCATTTGCTGACAAAGAGCTTATTTTTAAATGTGTATTACTGCAATGACTGGCTTCGGTAGCGAGGCTGTCATTCCAGTGGTAAAATTTAAAATATAGTCTTCTCGTGTTCTGTAAATGGACGTTTCTCAAGGCCATTGCAGATGCTATTTGTGTCAGCTTGAGTGGTTGGACATGTTGATCATCTATCTGTTTTCTAGAGAACCATCGATGCTTGTAATAAGAAATTCTCGAGTTGGATTCAATTATATCTTAGGGACCAACCTGTACGTTCCATCTGCCTTTTTCCTCCTCCGTTTAACATGCCGAGTTCCGCCGGCACTGACCACACTACGGTAGCTGTGCTCACTGTCCGATCCATGCTTACGCTCACGTCTCCGTCGTCTGGAACATTGATAAACAATTTATGTTGACATTACACGATGCAATCGGCAGCTTTGCTAAATTATGCTCAAAATAATCATATCATAATTGGCCGATTACAATAAAAATGTTGAAAAATTGTGTCCTAGTGCATAACGGACAGTTTGTGCATATTATTTATGTCAACCACATGCACAGAGTAATGAGTACATATATGGTTATTTAACTTATTGTTACATCAACGCGTTCGTTTCTCACATTATAACACTAGAAGGACACACTAGATTATTCTTTCCCTGTTATTGGTGGCCATATCGAGTCCTACAGCTAGTGTAAAATCTTACGAAAACTCTACCTGATGTATCTTCCCCCTTTGATGCAACGTAAAAGCCGCAATGGGGCTACCCATAAATATCATCAGTACGCAATCAACTCTGACAGGTTGAGATGCCGGTGTGTCTGCTATGGTAGCCGTATTCTTTTGGACATCCTTGAGAGACTTATCGAATACCTCTTTGCATATGTGGCCACCTATATAGCTATACAGGGAGAGGGCATAGCTAGGTTGATAGAACGTGTGCCGAATCCCGTTGCATTATTAGTACAATAAAACATGTTTAAAAAAGATATACATGTATAAATACGCATGTTTCGCGCCACTACGTATCACCTATGAAAACCATCCAGCTATAGGAACCAGAATAACTAGCAACACGACATGGTAACAAAACTATTTGCAGAAATTATGTCAGCGGCATGATTCATGAAAAGGAACACATTAACATGACCGCCACATTCGGAATTACACCAAATGTGCAGTACTCTAGGTATCCAGTGTTCCTTATTGCACCTAAATTAACCATTTAACACACAGATCAGCCAAAAATGGCTTCTGTAGTGGTCTTGTGAAATGTCCATGTGCAGACCAAAAGAAGACTATTTTTGAAAATTTTACCACTGGAATGATTGGATCGAAAATCGAACTTGCACAACAGCAGCCATAAATTTAGATAGAATTTGTCAAGAATTGCAGACATATGAGGTACAGAAATCACATTCTATTCTTGTGGGTACTATAGAAACATTGGATATTTCTGGAAAGATGAAAGCGTATGATGAATCAATAAGAAATACACATCCTCTTTTCAGATTTGGTCGGCAATATATGCAAATGGGCATGCTCATCTTCATGAGAAGGTATTTGTGATATACATCTTGCTTCTCTTGGTGCCCTATACAAATATTGTTTTGCATATGATAAACAAAAGTATGCCATGCACGTTCAATTGTACCTATCTGAGGTGAACCAATTGAAAGATACTGATCCCGAAATATGGCAGGAATTCCAAAATATAAATTTTGTTGTCAAGAAAAAACATTCTGCACAATTAATGGCCTATGAAGATAGTGATTTGATCGACATAGTCATCAAAGTAGTTATGAGAAAAAAGTAAAAGATGTAATTCTATGTGATCGAAAGAACAGCGGAAAGACAAATATTTGGATTAGAATGCAAAAATTACAGCTTCCAAATTGGAAGGATGCTCGGAAAACCGTAGCTAGCAACTGAGATTTGGAACTAAAAGATGACGAGTCTTTGTTTGCACGTCTACTTATTGTAGCCCGATCATGGCCTGAAGTTGACGTGAAGGATGTTGTGGTCGGTATGAGTTCACTGCTCTACCAAGAGCAATCTTCACACAAGCTGGGAAATTAAATCCATGTACTAACAAAAGCAATCTTGGAGAAGTTGCCTCTGAATACTGTTGAAACCATGAATACTGAGTTATCTAAAATCGGCATTGTAATAGATGCAATGCCACTAGTTCAAGAAATGGGAAAGCCAACATACATAAAGACGTGCAGCAATGTGCAACTGATTTTTTTACTATTTCAGAGTAGAGGATCTAAGACTATGATGAAGCCCATTTAGTTTTCGATAGATATGATGCTGAAAATTCTGTCAAACGTTTGACAGAAGATTTAAGACTAAAAGGTAGTCAGCGTTTATACAGTTACAGACACTGCCAGCATTGCAAAGTTGCAGCAAAACAACTCCTCTCTGGTACAAGTACAACAGATGAACTGACAGTTTAACTCTTTACCAAGGTCAAAATCTACTTGAAGTTGATACCAAGACAATATTACATAAACTTGATTCCACAGCTCGTGGTGCAAGTACATTACACATACTACATAGTAACACGGATGTGCTGATTCTTGCCCTTAAATATGTCCCAAACATATGCAACGCAACCTCATTTATCATTGGCACAGGAAACAAACGTCGAGCAATTCCAGTCCAATCTATCAAGCATTGGAATCAGCGAAAGCAAATGCACTATCTGGATTCCATGCATTTTCTGGTGCAGACCAACTTTTAGGGAAACCCCGAGTTACCGAAAGGTTTTAATTTCTGCATCAAATGACATTGTTTCGGCTTTTGCCGCTATTGGAACTCTGGGCGACCGACATTGAAAAGCTCCGTTGGTGGCTCTCAAAAGCTACCACCAACAAAAGCTGCTTTATTGCAAACCATTCTTCAGTCACATTACCATTTCAATGATATGGTATCAGAGCAGTATTCTATATCCAATGTTGCCACCAGCAACCGAACATGGTGGGCAAAAGGAAGATGATGGGAGACAACACTGCCACCAGCACTTGATGTTATTGGTCAACTAGTAAAATGTCAATGCAAGAAAACAAAAACTGTTCATCGAATTGTTCAGAAAGGGGGTATGGCATAGGTTGCACAGAATTATGTATGTGTAGTGCAGATGAAGAACAATGCAGCAATACTGAGAAATGTGAACTAAATAGACTGGATATAGAAAATGATGAGGTGGGCCTTAGCATTTAGCATTATTGATTTTGAAAAAAGTGTACAAATTAGTTTAGTCTTTACATAATTTAAAAGCACTTTAACCATTTCATGACGAAACCAGCCCAAACCGCCCTCTGCAGTGGTCTTGAAGAATGTCCATTTGCAGGCCAAGAGAAGACCATTTTCGAAATTTTACAAATGAAATTCCAGTGGTAAATTGCCAAACATATTAATCTCTTGGCATGCAAATGAACATTCAATAAGGAAATATTTTGATTTTCTTGACCAAATTTAGACATTAAAGGGTTAAAACATATTTGAATACCACTGTGTATTAGTATATATATATTTTTCTAAATGTGTTAATTTGCAGCATTTATTTCTACACTACAAATGGTTATAAGTTGTCTGATATTTAACTCACAAAAAATGTCAAATCCATTTTTAATATTCTGATTAAGAAACGGCACATTTATATATAGTTAGAAAGTGATATATATGCTTATTTTGGTAAAAGGTTATGCTAATTCTACAGTGATTATTGGTGGTTCTATATTTATCCTTGATTGAGATTTCCCAAGTAATTTGAGATGCTCGATATAAACAAGTGTATAGGCCTCACTCCGTCCCACCACAACTCATGCCCAGAAAGAATACCACACAAATCTAAGTTATATCATGGTTGGTAAATTATGGATAAATGTGTTTATGGTCAAAGATGGTCAAAGATAAGATCAATAGTTCAAACACACGCATTTGAATTTAGGGTCATATCAGATACTCGCCGCCACCCCTACCATATATACATACATACTATAAATATGGTGGGATGGGTCGAGTTCGTGATAAACTCAAACGCGCGTGTTAATTCCGATGCATGCGCACCCACCAACTAAGATGTCAGGATATTTAGATATGATGAAACCTGATTATGATACATAAGTATTATCTTTCCCTATTGACCAATACATTCATAAGGGCCATGACTCTATAACTCTGGTATGTTGAATATATTCAACTTCTTTTTCAACTTTGTATTCACAATGGAACCATTAGAAGCATCTGTGAACACATTCGCCGGATTTGCTGAGAATGTTCAAACATTCACTGATTAAGAATTTTACTGCTTTCCGCAATAGAATAATTAACGTTTGACCTACAGTGTCCAGAAACTAGGTCAAATTGACTTTCATTTTATATAGAATGTAACTTACACCCAACGCGTTCATCTACCAAATTAGAAGTCACCAGCTCTGAAAGAGGTGAAATTTGAAACAGAATGTTTCCTTATTAGCAGAATTCTATAGAAAAGTGTAAAGGCGCATATCTCTGGAATGTGAGGTCGAACCAATTTAATCTTTATAAGGAGGATATTTTAACCATGTTTTATATCAATGGGACCAGATATAGGAAACGTGTAGCAATTTATTGTTCTGGCTGAAATGGACAGACGGACGGACGGACAAAAGACCCTCCAAGCTATAAAAAATGTTGTGATCAAGTGACAACATGTTTTTTTCAATTACTGGGATATTAAGCAACATCAAATATAATTTTATCATGAAGATCCTACGGAATGGCATAGGCTCCCTGACTAAAGACTCTACGTCATACTTTTATATCATCGACCTGATCTGGTACCATGTTGATAAAGCTTACCTTCTCCGGACTTGCCCGGCTTCGTCCTGTGAGCTATGATACGACTCGCTAGCGCTATATGTCCCATCAGCCTTTTTCCTACGTCTCTTCACCCGCCGAGTCCCGCCTACACTCACCTCGCTCTTATAGCTGTATAGTAAATAATAGAATAGGCACATATATTATGGCCCAACGACAATAACAATGCGAACAAGAACAGCGACGACAACGACGACGACTACGACGACGACGACGACGACGACGAGGACGACGACGACCACGACGACGAATACATAGACGACGACTACGAAGACACAGACGACGATGACACAGACGACGACTACATCAATAACAGCTACACCGGCGCCGACGCAGATCTACGCCGCCGTCGTGTACGACGGCACAACAACAACAACAACAACAACAACAACAACAACACCAACAACAACAACAACAACAACAACAACAACAACAACAACAACTACAACAATCAATCAATCAATCAATACCAACCTGTATTCACTGTCACTTCGTGCGTCACGCTTTCCGACTTTCCTTCTTGACCTCTCTTTCGGAGTCTCATCCTCTTCATCGTCATCACCATCACCACCACCACCACGTTTACCACGTCCGCCTTTCTTCTTCCGACCGATCGATGCTACTCCGCTGTCTACATCAGACTCCGGCAGTCCAACCTTCCTGCATTAAATATATAGCATATAGGTTTTCGCAAATTACATCTTCCAATGTAACATACACACGCGCGTGCACGCACGCACGTACAGACGCAGACATGCAGGCAAGCAGCCAGGCAGGCAGCCAGGCTCATACATTCATGAGCGCACATGCACTTATACACACACACGTACCGGCACGCACACGCGTACATCAGATTGCATTAAAAATGACAATTATTCAGATAAATTATGTCAAACATAGAGGTCCATTTCGATAAATATTGTTTACAAACATACTTTTTGTACTTTTTGCCGGTCAGCGGGTCTACTACTACCTCGTAAACTGTTCCATCTTTACCTACGATTCTCTGTCCTTCTTTCGCTGGAGAAAAAAAGAAAACAACTATCAGACGTGCTGGAAGAGACTCTTATCCCTTTAACTCTTACATCAGCCAAAAACGGCTTTTGCAGTGGTTTTGAGGAATATCCATCTGCAGACCTAGAGAAGACTATTTTTGATAATTTTCAAAAGTAGTCTTCTCTTAGGCTACATATGAACATTTTATATGAGATAATTTAATTTTTTTAAACAAATGCGAGCGTCGGAATGGTAGTTGAGGATTATGAAGACAATTTGGCTTGAAACCGTTGCACTAAAGCAACAACAACTTCCAGTCAAATTAAGTGCATATTCTTAAGCTACATATCTGACAGAAGCACCGTTTATGGGCACGAAAATTCATACATTATAGCAATGGACTTTTCCAGTTTTAGCCATGCCCCGCCCATCTCTAGCTTAGCTTAGGATCGACCGATCTCTGACCTTCCTGACTATCAATTTGCGGAAAACTATACAGATAAACTGTTAAATATTTTGAAACTAATTTGACTAGACGCTGTTGCTGCCTATGGCGGACTATATTGCATCATTCATGACACCATGAATATGACGTCATCCTACAGGTCATGTAGTTGATTATGACGTCATATGATATCATATGATAGATGGATAAACTTGGAAAGGTCTATTGTAAGCATCTGCATTAACAGAACGCCCAGTTTATGTGTACCATTGGGCCTCCCTAAAGAATTTCAGGTACGTAAATAGAAAGGATATAGACAGACGTGTATACCAAATAACTATCGGCAGTGGATACATTGACATTTCAGGGACAGAATACTATGTCGCTAGATGGGACACAGTACGGATACCATCAGCAAACCACTAGATTATTATTGGTCTATCACTGGGAATTTCACTCCTACAGAGGGCGTGGCATGCCGCAACCAAGAAGACAAAGCGCATACCTTGTCAGAGATGTGTACTATTGAACAGCATTCATGTCACAATGCCAGCTACTGGTTGAATTCACTTGTTGCTTACTCGTTCAGTATGCAGGATGGGCGACAGTGTTAGGGTTAGAGCTAGTAGTCACTCTTCTACCTGTGCTGTCAACATGGGTGTTCTGAGACAGGTCAACACTGGATATATAAGGATCATATTATGTCCTCTTGGATAGCAGCCCATTCCCATATTGAAATATTGAGTAAAACACATAAAAAAGGCTTTTTGTATTATCACAGGAGCGAGTATAACCAAACCCATCAGTGTCAAAGATGATCTAAGTAACATCGACACTATACAGAAAGGCCGTGTCACAAGCGAAAGGTCAGTTGAAAAAAAAATACTGTATGTCTGCGTACCCCATGAAACTGTCGGCAGATAAGATGGATAATGGACGACTCAGAATCTAAACCATCTCTAGTGTCTCCACAAAATTGATGAAGGTCCAAGTTCGGCTGTGTAAGTCACAAATATTAGGGCAGATCAGGGGAATACTGCTCATGTCACCTCGAACATCGAACTACCATCTCATTAATTTGATACAAGGATCCTACGCGCAGTCGCCCCCACCCGCCCCCACCCCACCTCCACCCCCAAACTCACCCACCCCACCCCACCCACCCACCCACACCACCTAGCACGAGAATATGGCTATTAAGATGGATATACAATTGAAGATTATCCAGTTGGTAATATGCGGAGTACCCGGTGCTGGAATATATGTCAAGTATTCTGACTCTGACAAACATGGCATTTGCAGACCGATTGGAAACACTGCACATTACACTATACCTCATGCCATGATGGAGAAAGTAATTTGAAGGAAAAACTTTACCTCTTATTTACTGAGTAAATTTTACTTTTCTAGCAAAGTCAACGTTTGAACCTCTTCAGAGTGGAAAGGAAACCAGTCTGCTATTAGTGGATGCTTCAAAGTGTCTCACTCGTTAAAATCATCTTATTCTCCAGTGGATACCGACCCATTTTAGGATAATTTAAAATGACTGAATTATCCAAACAAGAATAAAAGAACCTAGCAATTATGTTTGCGAGCTAAATTGATGAAAGTAATCTGTCCTTCAAATATATGACGTCACATCAATTATGTTATATGTGGCCCGATTTCACAATAAAGTCAATTGACGAATTGTATGTCTTTGCAATTTAATAAGCATTCTTTTGAATATTTTGAAACTAACTTTACTGGGTGCTGCTGCTGCCAAAGGTAGAAAAAGCAGCCAGTCAAATTAGTTTCAAAATATTCAACAGCTTAACAGTATAGTTTTATGGAAATTAATAGGCAGGGAGATCAGGGATCAATCCCGACAGGGGTGAAGCGTGGGTGCAGCTGGAGATGGGCGGGGCGTAGTTAAAACTGGAAAGCTCCATTAAGCCTTCGTGACGTAATCCTACACGTCATGTAGTTGATCATGACATCATATGATTGACGGAAAAACTGGAAAGGTCCATTAGTCATTATGGCCAAGTGGTCTCTTTGCAGCTAAAATACCGTGGATCTTTATGATAGGTGGTCGCATATGCATGGTATAGTGTACTGAGATTTGAGGCTAGTAATGGTGTACATATAACACGGATTAACCCTTTGAAGACCGAGTTCCCAGAATCTCAGCGTAAAAGTACCGTACCTATACAGGTAAGCTGTTGCATAATTTGAAGCTAATTTGACCGGAAGCTGTTGCTGCCATCAACACCTCGCAGGCAAATTACTTTCAAAATATTCAAGAGAATAGTTCTTGCACTGTAAATGATTTTTCATATTTTGTATCTAGGATTCAAATGGTTAAAAACTGGTATCAATTTCCTACCTTGCATCATCTCTTCGTCATCAGACCCTTCATACACTGTTGAAGCCTTCTCCCATTTATCAATGGATTCACCTTCTTTTAAACCAAGGAATTTCTTAAGGAAATCCGGATTTCCTCCGCTTTCCTGGAACTCTCGGTACTCATCCTCCGTAAGTAGCACAGTTTTTTCTATTAAACGTCCACTTTTCGTACGCACCAACGTTTTAATTACTTTCATGGCGTTAACCTCAGTCTTTTCCCACGTCTCTAGCGTCTCCCCTTCCTTCATTCCCAAATACTTGGCCAGTATCGCGTTCGGATCACCACCCTCCTTCATCATGGCGTCGTAATCGTCCTGCGATATATAGACCGTTTTCTCGATAATCCTCCCGCTTTTCGTTCGAACTTTCGTCTTTATTGCTTTCATTGGCTCTGGAACACCTTTCCAAGAGTCCAATGTCTCTCCTTCGCCGAGAGCATTGTACTTAGCCAGTATTTCAGCCGGATCCTTTCCGTCTCTTACCATCGCATCATAATCATCTTTGGATATCATGATAGTTTTTTCAATAAGTCTGCCACTTTTAGTTCGGACGTATGTTTTGATTGTTTTCATCTCCGCCTCGCCCCATCCTTCCACCGTCTCTCCATCCTCAGCCTTCGCGTATTTAGCGAGGAGTTGCTTTGCATCTACGGTGCCCGATTGCAAGGCCTCATACTCATCCTTACTCACATAAACTATTTTTTCTATCAGTCTGCCACTTTTTGTTCTAACCATCATTTTGACTGCCTTGACCTCGTCTTGGTCCCACGACTGGAGGCCGCTCACCTCATCTTTGGACATGTATTTGCTGAGTATGTCTTTTTGATTTACACCACCTGATTTAAACTGTTCATAATCTTCTTCATCCAGGTAGATGATCTTCTCTACAAGGCGACCGCTTTTCGTACGGACGTATGTTTTGATGGCGTGCAACTCTGGGGAACCAACAAAATTCAATTATATTAATAATTAGTCAGTATATATTACCAATCAAATAAATAAATAAATATAAAAGAGGAATGAACGAATGAGCGACTAAGGTAATGAGAAACTAAACGAATAAACGGGCGATCGAACGAACGAATGAACAGACGAGCACACGAACGAACGCACACACGAACGAGCGAACGAGCGAGCGAATGCGCGAACGAACGAACGAACGAACGAACGAACGAACGAACGAACGAACGAACGAACGAACGAACGAACGAACGAACGAACGAACGAACGAATGGACATACGAACGAATGAACAAAAGAACGAACGAACGAATGAACCAATGAATGAATGAACTAATAAACTAATGAACGAACGAGCGAATGAACGAACGAATGAACAAATGAATGAACTAATAATCAAACAACAAATAAGTGAAGGATGCTGTTTACTATAGTGCTCCATCTGTATGTCTGTTTCTCTGTCGATCGGTCCGTCTGTCTCTCAGTCCGGTAAGTTGGTCGGTCAGTTGGTCAGTCAATCGGCCAGTCGGCCTGTGAGTTGGCTGGTGTGTCAGTCTGTGTTTCGGTCAGTGTGTCGTTCAGTGTGTCGGTCAGTCAGTCGGCCAGTCAGTCGGGAATCCATCCGTCGGTCGGTGGGTTGGTTGATGTGTCGGTCTGTGTTTTTGCCAGTGTGTCAGGCAGTCGGTCAGTAGCTTTTTCAGTCTGTTGGTCGGTGGTCAGTCTGTCGGTGTGTGTCGGCTAATTGGTGGGTTGGTTGGTGGGTTGGTGGGTTGTGCGATCAGTAGGTCGGTTGGTGGGTCTGTCGGTCAATCCGTCGGATGGTCGGTCAGTCGGTCAGTCGATCGGTTGGTCAGTTGGTCGGCCTGTTGGTCATCTATCAGTCCGTCAGTCAGTAGGTCGGTCAGTGTGGGTTCTTATCAGATTGGTCATTTAACAAACTATATTACTAATTATACAAACTTTTACTCTTGCCCTTTTCACTGATAGCTGCTAAGCGTTGCCGTATGATTAGCTCCTGTTGTCTCTGAAAAAAGAAAAACACGTCTTCAAACTGCAGCAGAACTATGATGTTGATTCCATTAGCAGAATAACATTTTATTTTTATTTTCATCTGTGAAATTTAATCTGTAATAATCGGAATATAATTGTAATCTCTAGGCTTCATATAATGTCTATACATAGAGAAACTGCAGATCGTCTAAGAAAATACATACTTCGCACAACCACCTTATTCTTTCGTTCCCCTTACGATAGTTGGATTTTATAGCTAAACGATGGCTTAGTGGTTAGAAGTGTCATACTATTATAACTTCTTGGTGATTTAGGGATTTGAGACACTGTAATACTGATCGAATTTAACCCTCTAAACACTCATATCAGCCAAAAACGGCTTCTGCAGCTGTCTTGAGAAATGCCCATTTACAGACCAAAAGAAGACTATTTTTGAAAATGTACCACCGGAATGACAGTTATTACGGTGGTAAATTTTCAAAAAGAGTCTTCTTTTGGTCTGCAAATGAATATTTTCTATGAGAAAATTTAAATTTTCTTGAATAAATTCGATGGTTAACGGATTAAATATTGTTCCTATCTCTATATGTTACCTGTCTCTCAAGTTCTTCCATCAAGCACTTCAAGTACCAGTAGCTGTGACGGTATCCGCCTCCAACACGAATATATTTGTGCTGTTTGGTAAATAATTAATAAATTACAATTTAACACGAAGAAAATTGAATGAAAAATATCTTGAATGGCTCTTACTGTTACCTAACATAGGACATGCCTTTTTTAATGACAGACGTAGAGCACTGTTAGGCCTATTATAATAGAGGACATCAAGTGTTAGCTATGCCACGCCCATCTTAAGCTAAGTTCCATCCTCATCAATACATTGCCCAAGGTTTGATTGATCGATCCCTGCACTCCATGACTCTCCATTTCCAGAAAACTATACGTGTAAGTTGTTCGATATGTTGTAACGTATTTGACTGGGCGCTGGTGCTGCTTAGGGCGGCAACAGGGTCAAGTCAAATTGGTTTCAAAATATTCAACAGGATGTTTATTAAATGGTAAAGACGCACAATTAGTACAACAACGCTTAGTCCGTCATCAATTAAGCGTTCGTTATGAACTTCGTTACGTCATTCATGACGTAATTGATTATGACGTCATCCTACACGTCAGGTGTTTGACTATGACGTCATATGATTGATGGATAAACTGGAATCCTCCTTTGCATAGTGCTCTAGGTTATATATCTTGCAATATCAAAGACGAAAATGACGAGAAAGATTATTGATTATGCTCCGCAAATTAAATTTCTCAATGAAAGTCACATTTAAAAGCTCCATACGGTGACCATTAATAACACGACTTATTTGGGCCGGTTCTGGGCCAATACCGGGCCATGTCGGCCCGATATTGGTTCAGTGCCGACTCAGTAAGCCGTGTTAACAAATCTGTCTATAACGGATACTGTATGCTTAATCAAAATGTGGCGAGTGTCCGTTATGGCGGTGTAGTATACTAATACAGAGCGATTTTTTTACGTAGATATTAAAAAAGTGTAGATAGAAGATTACTCACGCTTTCGCATTTCCGATGTGACACTTTCAGCATGCATTTTAAACAGTGTTCAGGGTCACTCTGCAATACAAAAAATATTTATAAATTAATAAAATAATAATAAAGACGACGACGACGGCGGGGGTGGCAGTGACGACGATGTAGACGGCGTCGTCGTCGTCATCGTCGTCATCGTCGCCGCCGTTGTCGTCGTCGTCGTCGTCCTTTGTTTTCTCTGTTCAGCAAGGACCCCTGCACAGACAGCAATGGAGTTTGCTAGCGCGTATAACACTAGTTATGGACGGCACTAGACAATCCTGTTAAATGTGTTCTGTACAACTTAACAAAATCAGGCCAATAGGTACTCCAAAGATAAAGAAGCGCCGTATGGAGGAGCAATAAGAATCGCTGGCTCAAGACAAGAAACCGTGGCCAAGGAATTAATTGTTGCAGCTGCAGGATGTGTTAACTACTGCAACCACAGTGTACAGTGAATCATCATCATCATCATCATCATCATCATCATCATCATCATCATCATCATCATCATCATCTGCTAGAACATTCAAAGTGTGTATCTGAGACCCTTTAGAATTGAGCGATAATTACCTGTAAACCATCAGAAGCCAATAAAGGCATCGCATGTATGACACCGGCGAAAACAAATGGCAAGAAATTTCATATTGAATTTGTCAAAAACAACCATACTAGCCCACAAGATCGGGTTTCTGTAAGACATGTGGTTTTTCTACCATCTGTCTTAAAGAACCACATCTATTGGCACAAGAAGCAGATGGTATTTCACCCATGATAGGCAGTATGTATCCTGGTGATTTTGCTGGTCTACTTTATACAGTACTTAGATGTTGCTGTTTACCTTAGGTAGAAAAGGTGAGTTGGCAGTGAGGCGGTTCTCACAAGCAGACTTCCGCCGGAAGCTCGCAGAGTAGCGAGCGCGCACGTCGTAATTTCTTGGTGAGTAACGGCGACTCTAGAGACAGAGAAAGTGATTGAGTTTACTTAGGAATGGTCAGGATAGAAATATACCAGAACTGCACGGTTTCCAGATTTGAAGCAGCAGTCAAAGTTGGTAACCATTTGACCTGTGATGACCTGATTGGCCACCTGATGTGCATTTTGCATATAAGAACTTATAGAGGGCATTGCATAAAACAATTTGGCTGACCACATGTTGCTCTATATTCTTTAGCTCGATGTTATTCTCATTTACAGTTCCCATACGTGCATTTGTCAGCTACTTTAAAATGGGCATTCTGTCAGTGGCTTGGATCTAATTACGCAATGGAGGATTCCAGTGTATCTATCAATCCTATGACGTCGCAATCAACTACGTAACATGTACGATGGCATTTAATCAATTACGCCCTGAATGGCGTAGATACGGTAGTCACGCGCGCTTAATTGATAACAGACTAAGCGTTGTTGTACGAATTGTATATCTTAGTTTCAAAATATTCAAAAGCTTACCTGTATATTTTTCTGGAAATTGATAGTCAGGGAGTTCAGGGATAGCTCGATCCCAACACTGACGAAGTATTGGTTGAGCTTAGGTAGAGATAGGCGGGGCATAGCTAAAACTGGATTCCCCCATTGAGGTCCACGTACCATATTAGAAACAGTACGCATCAGTGATGGTTGTTTGGTAGACCACTCTAGAAATGGGTTCTCTTAGCAACGTCCTTTAATTCACCTTTCCAGAGTACCCACCCATCATATGACGTCATAATGAACTGCGTGGTGTGTAGAATGACATCATAATGAATGACGTCCATGAATGACGTCGATAAGTACGTCACAGACGCATATTTGAAGACGGTCTATGCGTTGTTGTACAAATTGTTTGCTCTTACTATTTAATAAATATTCTGTTGACTATTTTGAAACTAATTTGACTGGGCGCCGCTGCTGCCATAGGCAGCAACAGCACCCGGTCAAATTAGTTACAAA
This sequence comes from Chaetoderma sp. LZ-2023a, assembly GCA_034401795.1. NCBI lineage: Eukaryota > Metazoa > Mollusca > Caudofoveata > Chaetodermatida > Chaetodermatidae > Chaetoderma > Chaetoderma sp. LZ-2023a. Next base: position 51,088,198 of record CM067371.1, on the reverse strand, counting down.
ATATTCAACAGCTTCCCTGTATAGTTTTCGGGAAATTAATAGCTAGGGCATTTGGTGATCGATCAGTCCAAACACAGCGAGGTGTGGGTGGCATAGCTAAAAATGGAAAGGGCCATTGAACACGCCTTAGGTCAGAAAAGAACACCCGTGAAAATGTGTGGTTGGTGTAATTGTGTTTAACCCTCCGAATCCTGATGTCGAAAATTCTGAGATTCAAAGCGAGTATAGCAGGTAAGCTGCTGATTATTTTGAAACTATTTGACGGAGCATGCTGCAGCAATAACTTACATTAAAATTAGGCTCACAATAATAAGAAGAAATAGGTCTCACAGTGTAAATGATTTTTCGTAGTTTGACTATCTGTTCAACGTATTAATAAGAAGGCATGGCAACAAACAAAGATCCTATTGCGCATACATATGAAATGGGCACGTGCCAAGACAAAAACGGTAATTCCGAGTAATGGCTGCAATAGGGGCTTGTTCTATGGGGCATATTATATGACATATTATATGTCCAGGTCTGGTTCCCTAATGGTGCCCATTAAGAAGACACCGACAACCGATTCGGTCAAGGTTAACAGTTTCATGATCAAATTATAGAATAGCAATTAGTATTGAAAAAGAACATGAGTGATTGGCATCGTTTTCTGGGTTTTGACGTCAGATGGTTAATTTGCGGGAACTATAGAACGCGATTAAGTGGCATTAAAGCATTCTTAAGCGATCACTTTTATATTGAACATAAACAATAAATAGTCACTATACACAATATTTCAGCACAAAGATACCAGTCGTCTCTCGAGTAGGTTAAAGTGATGCTAATCTCATCTCAAATGTTGTATTGCACAGATAGAATATGGTTTATAGATTCCATATCATTCATATCCTGTCACATTGCCCGATCTGTATCGCAATTATCTGTTTTGTAATATCGAGTAAATGTTGAACAGTGATCGACACCATTTTATCTCCTCAAGCTATTGTGTGTGATGTCATGTAAGCTCCAATGCATCACATTCTTTATTATGTAATGCGCATCCGATCGAATATCTTTAAACTAATTTGACTGGAAGTTGTTGCTGCCATAGGCAGCAACAACTTCCAATCAAATTGGTTTACAAATATTCAACAGCTTACCTGTAGGATTGCTTTCATACCACATTGCCAAACTATAGCTGGCGCCTCTATAACTGAGCGTATATACAGAGGCGGACACACTAGGGGTTTTCTGATTGGTTGAAAAGTAAATCATGACAGCCATCATAGGGTGTAGAAATGTACCAACATTTAACTACTAAACCCAGAATATCTTTCCTTAGCGGCGTGATAAAAGGCTTAAAATGACCTGGATAGTTTATGACCGGCGTGTTAGATCACCTGAATAGCTTTCAAGAGATGGGATTAGTTATCTTTTATAGGTAGTGTTGATGCACCCTACCACGGCAGCATTTACATATGCATAGCAATGGACCTTTCCAGTTTATCCATTCATCCAACATATGACATCACAGTCAACTACGTGACGCATAGGCTGACACCATAATCAATGACGTCATGAATCAATCAATTAAGCGTTCGTCACGAACGCTTAATTGGTGACGGACTACACGTTGTAGTACGAATCGTATGTCTTTGCTATTCATTAAACATGCTGATGAATATTTTGAAACTAATTTGGTTGATGGCTGTTGCTGCCAATAGTTTCAACAGCTTACATGTACAGTTTTCTGGAAATTGATAGTCAGGGAGCTCAAGGATCGATCGATCCCAACACGAGCAAGATGTGGGCGGAGCTTAGCTAGAGATGGGCGGGGCATAGCTAAAACTGGAAAGGTCAATTACGCCACCAGTTTTCCATCAGACATGCCAGATGGTACTTTCGTGACTGGATGGCATAGATCTTTGAATAGGCTGGTGAACTTAAAGGCACCTCTTACATGGCTAAGATAATGTGTAGATTTAGGGCCTGGTTCATCATACACATTTGAACTTGTTGACCCAACGGATGGTGGTTCTTCACGAAAAGTAGACAAAGTCAAAAGTGATTTCACTTGGGATTTTTATCCGTGTCGATTGTTGCTGTTGGTGCTGCTGCTGATGCTGCTGTTGGTGCTGCTGCTGCTGCTGCTGCTGCTGCTGCTGCTGCTGCTGCTGCTACTACTGTTGTGGTTGTTGTTGTTGTTGTTGTTGTTGTTGTTGTTGTTGTTGTTGATGATGATGATGATGATGTTGGTTTGAGGTAAAAAGTTTGAGGTTAAAGGGTAAAAGACATCAGCAACAGCTTTCAGCAACATTGTTTTCGACACATTCTTTCAGATATTGTGGTTCTAATGGGATCTGCCTGGATCCGAAGATGTATGCAAATTGTAGGGCCAAAACGCAAACGCAACAGCTATAACTTTCATCAACATTGCATTCAACATCTCCGCGGCCAGATTGGGATATATACCAAGGACGCTGGTTTTGACAAATGTGTCTGTATAAAGCAATGACAATGACAACTTTGGAGGTTTTGTGATAATTTCGTGATTTCACCGTGCGTGGTCATCTGACTAATAGGGTGGGGGGGGGAATATCTGACGTCACAATCAAATACGTCACGTGTTACTGGACGTCACTACCATGATGTCGTAGACTCCATCACGATAATCGACAAATCCTTCATGAAAGTACATGCAGCCCCTTATGTCACAATTTTGAGAGAAATATTGATTGTTGTTTGACATGGGTAAGCACACCTATACGAATTGGTAATATAGTGTCAATGAAAAGCAGCTTAAAACTATATAGAATAAGCCCCTAGTCTTTGATAAATTTACAAGCTAATTCACACCCTGTTGAATATTTTGAAACTAATTTGCCTGGCAGCTGTTTCAGCCATGTGTCATAGACAGCAACAGCCCCTAAACACAAAAGTTCCAAAATATTCAAGCCATTGCCTCTATAGTTACCTTGAAATCTAAATTCTTGGAAATCATTTTCAAAGTTTCAAATCTATTCCAACGCGCCTTAAAAAATGTGCGGAGCTTAGATAGAAATAGGCGGGACAAATTCAGAAATCCATTTATTGAGATAAAATTTTGTGTTCTCAATCAAAAATACATTCCTCCCTTCAGCTGGTATCACGGGCATGTAGTTAATAAACGGATCCATTTCTAGTTATGCCCCGCCCATTTCTTGCGAGGCTCCACCCTCTTTTACGTGAGTTTGAATCAATGTTAACACTTTGCACTCTGAAATCACAAAAATCTCAATCTCAAAGTAACTATACAGTTAAGATGTTGAATATTTGGAAACTAATCTGACTTGGAGCTATTGCTGTCTATGCGTGACACAGCTTCCAGTAAGATTAATTTCAAAATGTTTTACGGAATGTTTATTAAATTGTTAATTCAGCAATGGCATTACATTCAGACCCTCACTGTCGTACATTTCCCACATTATTTGACGGACCTAATGTTATTTTGAATGTTCCACCAGGCACGTGAGTGGCAGATAGGATCTCTCCATAAGTTTGAGGTATGTTTTAAGAGTAGATTTCCTATGGCCTGTCGCATAGAATATGCAATTGCAATATATTTATTCAACCCATAAACATCAAAGCCGATCGGAAAGCGGCTTCCGCAGTGATCGTGAAAAGACCAATATAAGGGTATTTATGCCCTGTAGGTGGGGCTTAGAATACACCTTCCGTATCCTCTGCGTGTCGTAAGAGGTGACTAAAGGAGGAAAGGGTGAGGTAACCCTGACAGAAACCTCGAGTGCTGAAGACGGAGGTTCCAGGCCGCACGGCGCACTCTAATAGAACCATGGATCCACGCACTTCACGCTTATGATCATGTCGATAGTCACTTACAGGACTGGCGGTATGATCAGCGAACGAAAAGAAGAAGAAGCAATTTAACCGTGAAATGATAGTTGAATTTGAACATATTTAAGCATTAAAGGGCTAGTAGCAATTCACCTTTCCAGAGCATCCATCCATCACCTGACCTCGTATGACGTCATAATCAGCTCTGCGCGTGTATGATGGCGTCACAATCCTTACGTCACAAATGGTTCCATATAGACCGTTATTAAATCTCAAAGAGTCCGACAAGTTGTATAAATTGTCTGTCTTTGTAATTCTTTGCTATTTAATAAGCATGCTGTTGAATATTTTGAATCTGATTTAACTGGGCGCTGTTGCTGCCTTAGGCAGCAACAGCACCTAGTCAAATTAGTTTCAAAATATTCAACAGCTTTACTGTGTAGTTTTTTGGAAATTGATAGTCAGGATGTTCAGAGATCGATCGATTCCAACACAAGCGAGGTGTGGGTGGAGCTTAGCTATAGATGGGCGGGTCATAGCTAAAACCGGAAAGGTCCATCTGTTTAGATTATTCTAAGCTATTGAACACCGGTCGTATTTCAAGAAATTCCTATTGAAATCTACTTCTATTCGTCCGGAGAAACTACACCTAGAGGTCAGTCACGTCAGTGAGATGAATTGGGTTGTCCTTGTCGTTTTTTCTCTGAGTTTGGACTGTAAAGGGTCGCTGTAGGTCAACTCCATGTTCTGTGATTGCTGTAGCGAGGGCAGCATTGCAAGATAATGTCATGATATCTGGTTTTCTATGCCTCAACCAAAGGTCGGTGAGGTGACCATCTTCATCAAACCGTTATGGCCAGTACCGTAAGTATGAGTAAGATGACTTGATTCCAACTTGGTAACGATGGGTAATTAGTATTTTTTGTTGCCTTTGTTTCCTTATTGAATTAATCAGACTCTCTTTCATTTTATATGATAACATTCACGTATGTCTGTACCTTGCTTGACCAGCTGGTCTGCTTTTTAATTGTCTTGGATACAGCGGCGGGCTGGGCACCCATTGTAAAGTAATCAGGCTGTGTTTTGTAACCTGATTGAGAGCATCATTCAATACAGTAGAGGTGTAAGATTTTCGGATATTTCGATATATCACGATTCGATACAAGATCACGATTTCTTACGACGCTAAGCTGCGAAATACGAAAATCGGCAAAGATTTACGGTGACATCTTTAATATTTTGAAATTACTTTGACTGGAAGATGTTGCTGCCTTGGGCAGCAACAGTTTCCAGTCAAAGTAATTTCAAAATATGCAATAGTCTTAGGCTGATTTTCATTGACACTATATTAAAAATGTATATAGGTGTGCTTACCTATGTCAAGCAACCACTAATATTTCTCTCAACATTCTAACATAAGGAGCTACGATAAATCGATATATCGCGATGTTCAATGCAGTATAAATCGCAATAATGTCTAGAGCAATATCGCACACCCGTACAATACAGGTATATTGCCATTGACCTTGAGTTAGATGATAGAAAGAAGCTGCTTGGACACTTATGGACACAGGCGGCGTTTGCCATTGCGTTGATTGCAGGACCGTCTGTGTATTACGTGTGAATTCACAATTTTTCTGGGAAGGGGTCATACGTCATCTTAGGGGAGAGAGGTGTATTGATGTGGACCTTCTTGGAATCACATGGTATTGTACCATATGGCGCTACCATTGAATTTATTTTAACCTCTTCCTGATCATGGTGGCAGAGTTTCAGTGAATCTGCGTATTGTAGTGGGAATGTGACCTGTTAGTCACCATGGCTAATCTATTCTCGTATTCTATGGAAAGACTCTTGATTTGATTGACGAAGCCGCGTTGTTTCGAGCGGGCTTTGGCTAGTTTCCTCATCTGTCCGGTGTATAGGATGCTTTGTAACGCATTGACATTACTCAGCCCGACTCGGAACTTTCGTTTATCATCCACCACACCCATCCCCCATCCTCTGGCTGAGCGCATGGTTGAATTGCTCTTATATTTCCTTGATAGGTGATGGACGTTGAATTATGACTACGTATCACTCATTCAGCTTCACAACTAAAATTATCTTCAATTATATGGAATGAAATCATCGTATGTCAAGATTTATTTCGTTTCACTACGTTGAGGTACGCAATTTTTTAAGCCTCAACAAGTAAACAATTTGAACCATTTTATTTTCCAGTGAATAGGAGCCTTAAAAGTGTATATTCACATCAGAATGATTGAAAATAAGACTTTTAAATTGCATACATTTAGAGGCTTAAATCTTAAATTTAAGCCTCTAAAAGTATACAATTTTAACAATTTTATTTTCAAGCATATTAGTGCGAATGCATACCTTTAATTATAGTTTTATATGTGTATTTGAAGTCAATGGCATATAACGTTGTAAATCTAGGAGGTGCTTCAATAAACATATATATGCACATACACAATGCTCAACTGTGTGCTACCCACGCACACCCCACCCACGCGCACCCGACACTTACACTCCCACTCACACTCATACTCACACCCACTCCCACTCCCACTCCCACACCCACACCCACACCCACACCCACACCCACACCCACACACACACACATACCCACACCGACACCGACACCGACACCCACATCCACACCGACACACACACACCCACACACACACACACACCCACACACACACACACACACACACACACACACACACACACACACACACACACATACCCACACCCACACCCACACCCACACCCACACCCACACCCACACACCCACACACCCACACACCCACACACCCACACACCCACCCACACCCACACCCACACCCACACCCACACCTTGATTATTTATCAATAATATACATTTCGTACACACGAAGGTGATATAAGGAGAATTGAGCATTTTCTTGAGTTAATCGCGGGGAGGGTGGGGTGTTGGGGTGAGGTGGTGGGGGCTGGTGGGGGCTGGTGGGCAAGGGACATTGTCATATTCATATATCGTGTGGTTGATTGATAAAGTATAAATTACTATTGTTCATTAAGTTACACATTTCTTTTTACATATACACCCACACCCACCGACACACAAGCACGTATGCTCACACGCACCCTTTAAAGGTGCACAGTCACAGCGGAATGGTTGAAAATAAAATTGTTAAAGGATAACTAACCTCATCTCTCGATCGCTATTCAGGTGATCTAATATTCCACTCATAAACTATGCAGGTAATTTTAAGCTTTATGGCGTGCCTCTAAAGAAAGATATTCAGAGTTTAGTAGCTAAATATTGGTACATTTCTACACCCTATGATAGCTGTCATGATTCACCTTTCAATCAATCAGAAAATACCTAGCGTGCCCGCCTTGGTATATACACTCAGTCATAGAGGCTCCAGCTATAGTTTGGCAATTTGTATAAAAAAGCAACAATACGGGTAAGCTGTTAAATATTTTGAAACTAGTTTGACTGGAAGTTGTTGCTGCCTATGGCAGCAACAACTTCTAGTCAAATTAGTTTCAAAATATTCAAAGGCATAAGTAATACATAATAAAGAATGTAATGCATTGACACTTGCATGACATCACACACTTCCGCTTGAGGAGACAAAATGGTGGCGATCACTGTTCAACGTTTGCGCGATATTATTAAGCAGATAATTGTGATACGGAAAAGGAAATATGACAGGATATGAATGATATGGAATCTAGACACCATAATCTATCAGTGCAATACAACATCTGAGATGGGATTAGCATCCCTTTAAAATCATATGCATTTAGAGGGTTAAAGTGTGCGCATAGATGCAATAAAACGAAATAAATCTTAGCATATGATGATTTCATTACATATAAATTAATATAATTTTTTAAGTTGTCAAATTGAATTAAGAGGCACGAGTCCCTACTTCAATTCACAATTAAACCTACGAAATCTATTTATATGGAATGGAATAATCATATGTTAAGCTATATTTCGTTTCATTACATTTAGGTACACAATGTAAGCCTCTAAAAGTATATACCTTAAACAATTTTATTTTCAACCATTCCGCAGTGAATATACTCCCTTAACCCTGCTATTACGTCATGCCAAACAGGATGCCCAAACCCTCTATATATAAATGTGTACATGCGCATAACATGTCATAGATAATACATTTAAACAATATGTGCCCCGTTTGCTACCTATATCTATTGTCTGGTTTGCTCACGGTTAGATGAACAATCTCATTGCATAATGAATCTGTAACGGAACACGTTTGGTAATAGCACGTATCAGGACTCTACAATGTATGTAATAAATACAGTCTTATTTAACGACTTTTATGGACATTTTATTGGTAATATTTCTCGACGTCCCTTATCAGAGAAGACATTTGCTGGTGCGAACTTTAATAACTTATTTGATGTGGTTTATAACATGTAAATGCTAGAGAAATGTATGAGGGTAGGCAAGAATATACATTCATTGTTATTTAATATGGTTCCTAGAATGATTATAGGACTTGCTTTTGGTGGCCACACAATTGTGGTTTTTACGACCACCCGTCTTTAAGAACCTCAATCTTGTGAGAACATGAGTCATTTATTATGGAAAGGCTATGCTACCACAATCCATGCCTTTTATGCGCAATCGTGACTGGGCCAAATACGGTCGATATGAGTAGGTGTGACTGTTGCCGAACTGCGGATTTGCCATCAGTTCTGCAGCGTGTTACATAAAAGCAACGCCTTGATTTAAATCCCGCTTTCTAAGTCGATACCTGCCCTCTTTCCATAGAATCTATCGAATTATTGGTATTTGTCTGAATCGGTGAAAGGATTAATATACGTAGTTCGGCCAGAAGAATTTAGAGCGCGATACTACGCGCACTAGTGTGGATTACTTAAATATCGTTTGAAATGTCTTACAATTTCAACATTAACCTATTTGAGTTAGCAATAGTTGCAAGATCTATATGGTAATAAAGCGTTATATTAGACGCAATGCCCATTTTTATTAAAAATAAGAGGCCCACGTGTCTTGACGCTCAGCTGTCTAAAGTCCAACGGTCTTGAGACTAGATTTGCTTAGTTCCTAAGTGATTTCAATATATTTTCTCTAAATAGCTTAAAAGAGTACAAAATGAAATATTTTATTATTGTTTCTAATGCGAAAATTAACCTTTGGCCAATATTCTAGGGACACTATGCCAGACTGTCCTAGCTCTTAGATGGTTGGTACTTTCTGCTCAAACATATCAAGTTGGAAAGTAAATATCTGGAAATATGAAGTAACGTGACACCAAAGCATTATCTATTCATAATGAGCTTTAATACACATGAAAAGTTACAAGGGTCATAAATTTGATGTTTGATTAGCTTGGCTAGAAATAGGCGGGGCATAGCTAGAAATGATCCCTCTATTGCCTCTGCATCATAAGATGAGGCGACCGCTTACAACAGATTTTAGTGTATATATGAGATAAACATAACTACCGCAATCCGTAAGGGGAAGAGGGCATTGTGATCGGGTGTGCCTGCCTGCCTGCCTGCCTGCACGCCTGCATGCATGTCCGCATTTATGCATGTCTGAGCTGTATCTCAAACGATTTGGCTAAATATTTTAACAGGTCGAAGGAACTTGCGGTGCAAGAGGATTTCCAGACTTTTACCCTGGTCCGAACAAAATAACCCGGATTTGGATCGCAACAAATTATAAATATGTGGATATCTCGGGAAATGCCTGTCCGATTTGGCTAAGATATTACCACAGCACAGGGTGCGACCATACACAAGGATTCCACAACATTGTGCCCGATATGGAAGAATTCCGGAAAATCCAGAAAAATCTGGAAATTTTTTCAAAATGCGGAAAATCCGACAAAATCAAGAAAATCTTAAAAGCTTTTTGCAACGTGACACAAAAGGTCGAGCGAGGGTCTCTAATCTCTGATTGTGCCTGTTCGGTAATAGGACTAGCAAGGTAATTTAAAGACGATTAAGTTACGCTATGCGGTAGAGCCACAGGCCTATCATATGGATAATGGGTTTAACAATAGTATAATTTTCTTTGTTTGAAACTTGGCAAGGTATGCATATGTCGTACACGAGTATATATTTTATATCAGATAATGGTTTTGATTGCCTTTGACGCGCGTCTTTTTGCCGAATCATCCGAGATTATTTTTCATGATATTAGCAACATATGTATTTTGTTTAACCGTGCAGTAGGCCTACAGCTCATAAATAACTTCAAATGTTTCCAAAGCAAAGTAAAACGTACTGTTGAATATTTTGAACATAATTGAATTGGAAGACATTGCTGCCATAGGCAGCAATGTCTTCCAAACCAATTATGTTCAAAATATTCAACATAATATTTCTTACAAAATAACCTGTTTTTGTTTTGGAAACATTTAAACTTATTTCTGAGCTGAACTCTAAGCTCATGCTTTTCTTGTACAACCTATCGCCTGTTTCTAAGCTGATAAGATGTTAGTAAAACGTATAGGCGCTATATTAATAATTTGTTTCAAAATTGAAGACGGTAGTCGATACGAAATGATAATTATAGGGCTTAATTATTAGAATTGTATACGTCCGCGATCCACGAGTGAGTGGATGTGGTGGCGGACGTTTAACTGCGTCCACATTTCCTGAATTAGAAGAAACTCTGATTGCTTATTTACAGGAAATATTATGGGGGCGTCAATGGTTTAAAGAGCCACATTCAGAACAGAATGCTATACGGAATGAAATAGTCAATATTAAGATTTATTTCGTTTCATTGCATTAAGGCACACACAATTAAGCCTCTAAACGTAGGCCTTATGCACTTTTAACGTTTAAATTATTAAGTATCTTGGTGTGTATGTGGCCCTGTGAAACATTTATTTGATCGCAGAGCTCCCTTCAAGCACCACCCACCTTCCCCATTCCCCAATTTTTTAATTTTCAATTTCAAGTAACTTCCTCAGAAGTGTGCGAAACATATACACATGAAATATACATATAATGGCGGTTACATATGTTATATACATAATTAAATCGTAAATGTGTTTATGTTTTTCAATGATATAAATAAAAGTATGGATAGTAGTGGCCGCAAACTGATGATGATGATGATGATGATGATGATGATGATGATGATAATGACCATTACCACAAGCAGATCATTAGCAGCTTTTACGGAAACCATTGCAACAAAACAGATTGATGCGTCTTCAAATTAGAAATGACGGCTGTTTTGCAGATCTAAATTATTGTAATGGACCGTTCCAGTTTTAGCTATGCCCCGACCATCTCTGTCTAAGCTCCACCCACAACTTGCTCGTGTTGGGACCGATAGATCCCTGAGACTCTCAATTTCGAGAAACTATACAGGTAAGCTGCTAAATTTTCAACGGCGGCCAGTTAAATTAGTTTCAAAGTATTCAACAGCATCTTTATTAAATAGTAAAGACATACAATCGGTACAACAACGCTTAGCCCCTCTTCAACTATGCGTTCGTAACGTACTTACAAACCTATCTATGTCATTGATTATGACGTCATCCTACACGTCACGGAGTTATCTATGACATCATAAGATGTATGGATAAACTGGAAACGCCCCGTGTATTGCTTTTATGAACATAGATCACGGCCATACTTTGTGTGCAGGCGGGAAATTTAGATTTATCTCTTTTTATAATGAAGAAACTACTGACTCTGATACAAAGTTTCCGGTCCTGTCAATCAACGGCGATTATGCCATGATGTCTATAGTGTATACGTACCGACTTGTAGTAGCCACGCTGCAGTGACGTAAGCTTAGAATAAGGATGCCCTGTTCTCATGGGAGCCGTGTACCGCGGTGATAAATCTGCAGAAGCATAAACAAATGCATTATTAGACTAGATCCATTTTCTAGAAATCACACTTATTACCGCGTTTTTTGCTGCTATAGCCTATGTTTAAAAAAAATATAATACGGACCTGCTTATTCAGAGTATGCTGGATACCAAAATCTATTTGAGGTTTTCATCTTCAAAATGAAAAAAACCGGCTACCAAATTAATGGACCTTTCCAGTTTTAACTCTGCCCCGCCCATCTCTAGCTAAGCTCCACCCACGGTTCACCCGTGTTGGGATCCATCGATCCCTGAGCTCCTTCAATATCAATTTCCAGAAAACTATACAGGTACGCTGTTAAATATTTGGAAATACAAATTTGGTTGCTTTTGCTGCCTATGGAAGCAACAGCACCCAGTCAAATTATTTTCAAAATATTCAATGGAATGTTTATTAAATAGTAAAGGCATACAATTTGTACAACTACATAGAGTCATTCATGACGTAATTGATTATGATGTCATCCAACACGCCACGTAGTAGATTGTGACGTCACGTGACGTCATATGATGGATGGATAAACCAGAGTGTCATTATAGTTCTTCATATCTTGATCACGGGGTAGAATGTGTACAATCAAGGGTTCTCTGTCTTATATGGCAGGTCAAGGTCACTTTCAGGATGGCGGTCATATAGAAATTGTTACATCTTCTAACCGGCATTGCAATAAACTGAAGATGGCATACGACTTCTTTTTTATATTGTAATGGCACATGTATTCACACAAAGCATTCTTATATGGGTAAGATATATACATTTAGGTTTTAGAAGAATGGTCAAGTTAGTTCACAGTTAGTTAGATATTACTGTAATTGGCAGGCGCATATTAACATATATTAGTCGCGTGTGATTAAACGCTTCACTGAGATTAACTGACCATGTCACTAGTCATCTTTATCATCAGCGTTCATACAATCAGCTGCACAAGTGCAAGGCAGTCTAGCTTTTTGGTACATGCACCTTTGGGACCGACATCTAGAAGTGCAGCCACAGATTAGTAGTTGCAGACAAGATAACTGAACTCGTGGTAAAGATGACAGCACTTGTTTCAGTTCGTCATCCTTCAGTTCCCATCCCATTGATGTGGCTGGGGTGTAGGGGTGTAGGATGTTTGGTCGTAGTGCCGTGGCCAAAAATCCAAAGGAAACTTTGATAGTGGGTCTTCTTATATGTGATGCCTCACAACACCTTTCGCTGGAGGGAGTAGTTATTGGCGTAATGCTTTCTTGAACAACATCATTCTTGCCGTGTCTGTTGTGGTGATGTCAGGAAGAGTGAAGATGTTACATAAAAATTACTCGCATTGGTTATTGATTCCTCAGTAAGCGTTTCCCATCCAAGGTCCCGCAACAAATCTCTGTTTCAAGTCCGACGTCCCGCAGCAATTTTCTATGTAAAACCCAGAGTTTGAGAGTTGTTTTCTTGCCGCGACCAGGGGTATGATGTTGTGTCACAACATGTCTGCCCATAGATAGATAATTTATTCACAATAGGCCATCGGCCCTTGAGTTTACAACATATTATACATGTATGACGGATACCTTATAGCGCACAAGATTAAACTAGAATATATTTACAACAATATTTCATCGAGAAATTTCGTCCCACGTTTCTATTAGTAACTCATTATTCAATAATCTCCGCGTTTCCACAAAACAGCAATAGCGGAACGAGGAGTGAGAACAGGGGCGTGTTCGCGAATGGGTCACAACCCACACCCTCCACAACCGCGTTGGAGAATATGACGTCATAATCTATTATGACGTCATAATGACTCCAAGGCAGCTATGCCATGCACAAGCTACGACCCCTCCGCGCACACGGCCGTAGGTCGACAAGATAATCATCGACCCCGGGAGAAATTTATCAACAACCATTCGTCCTTTCTCCCTGTTTCTGCGAAAGAAGTGAAAGTGAAACAAGGAGTGAAACCAGGTCGACAAGAAAATCTTCTACCAAAAAATCACATAGAATGATAGAAGTTGTGCAGCTGCATGGTCTAAATTGGCTGTATCAATGGACCTTTCCAGTTTATCCCTCCAACATATGACGTCATAATCAGATACGTAACTGGTAGGATGACCTTATAATCAATGACATCATGAGTGACGTAGGTAAGTACGTCACGAACGCATAATTGGTGACGGACTATGCGTTATTGTACGAATATTATATCTTTACTATTTAACAAACATGCTGTTGGGTATTTTGAAACTAATTTGACTGAGCGCTGTTGCTGCCATAGGCAGCAACAGCACCCAGTAAAATTAGTTTCAAAGTATTCAACAGCTTACCTGTATACCTTTCTGGAAATTGATAGCCATGGAGTTCATGGATCGACCGATCCCAACATGAGCGAGGTGTGGGTGGAGCTTAGCTTGAGATGGGCGGGACATAGCTAAAACTGGAAATGTCCATTACTAACTCTCTCTCTCTCTCTCTCTCTCTCTCTCTCTCTCTCTCGCTCTCTCTCTCATGAGCACAAACTCTATCTTCTTGCATGTTCCTACCTTACGCCACAGATCTGTGCACTCCATTCTTCCATAGTGTGCAATAAACAAAAGGAAAACATCTTTGGCCCACGCATAAACTGCAATGGTGTACAAATTTCCATTGTGGAAATTTGTGTGATGTTAATGTCTGGTTTGTTACTTGCGACAGTTGTTGCATCCATGAGTCCACCAGCAACTATGATGGTCTTGTCTGATGGTGAATTTAGCACTAACTCATCTGATAACGGTTAAAGGACAATTCGGGATTGGTAAAAGTGTACGTTATTTGAAAGACTATTATATGACTAACATGTTGGATCCTAAATGTGCGAACAATTGTCAATTTTACCGACTTTATCTAGCGATAGTTGGTTACGCTATTTCTATCTGGTTCTTATTCTGGCGAAATTTGATTAAACATATAATAATCTTTCAAATAAAGCACACTTTTTATCATCCCGGAATTGTTGTCTGGGTCTGATAGGAAGCCATTTCCGTCGTGTGGCAAGGGAACATCACTTGGCAATATCTTTCTGCGAATGTGTACCCCTCGTCGTCCCCTAGGTCTAGTTTCCGATGTGATCGATACCTGGACATATCCATCAAAGAGCACCGTCTATGCGACTATATTCGGAACCCGATTGGTGGACAGACTACGTGAAAGCTTCTGCCAAGCCCACAAATGTAATTGGATTCTGTAGTCTCCTCAATGCAGCAACCATGGCCTGTCCAGCAACAATGCATGCTGCATTGTCAGCGAATTCTATTGTCTGCCGACAACAGACACCAGTTGTCAATTTAGGAATCCATTTCCTCACTCAATCTTATGACGTCATAATCAGCTAAGTTGCGTGTAGGATGACGTCATAATCATGACGTCATGAATGATTCGAAATAGTCCGTCTTTAGCTCTTAATAGTCCGACACGTTGTAGGAATTGCATGTGTTTACCATTTAATAAGCATTTTGTTGAATATTTTGAAACAAATTTGACTGGACGCTGTTGCTGCAATAGGCAGCTGTATGGCAGCAACAGCGCCCAGTCAAATTAGTGTCCAAATATTTAACAGCTTGCCTGTAGAGGTTTCTGAAAATTCAGAGTCAGTGAATTCAGGGATTGATCGATCCCAACACGGACGAGATGTGGGTGGAGCTTAGCTAGTGATGGGTGGGGCATAGCTAAAACTGGAAAGGTCCATTTTCCCGTGAGTACAGAGTGTGCTCTATTTTGATACTAACATCCATCTCAGCTAGTGAAACAGGGACTGGAAGAAGCTCACGGTCTACTACTCGAATATCTTCGAGCAGCCTCATAAGCAATACCCATCTTTTGGAGAATCGAATAATCGGCCTAACTGTCTTCCCCTGTGATAAATGTCCTTCTTCAGAGGGAATCAGTCTCTCTCTCTCTCTCTCTCTCTCTCTCTCTCTCTCTCTCTCTCTCTCTCTCTCTCTCTCTCTCTCCCTCCCTCCCTCCCTCCCTCTTTCTCTCTATCTCTCTCTCTCTCACTTATTTAAGAAAAGTGTTCAAAGGAAATAATGAAATGTAATTAGAATTGTGCCTGTTTTGCGTCCTGAAGTTTGTGCAGTTTACAATCTTTTAAACTTTTCAACCATACAGAGTTAAAATGACAAATTTTCCGGAATGTAAGTAATAGGGTTGAATATTTTGAAACTATTTTTAGTTCACTTAGTGTCCTGATAGCAACTTTTTGTGCACATCGAGTTTACCCCGTACACTAAAAGCTTTGGGTTCGAATCCTGCCCCTACTTGCTGAGCATCAAAAGTACGGAAGCAGTCCTAGAGTGGATGCGTCTCAACTTGTGAGAACAATGTATCAATCACGATTACGCAATACCACGAAAATGCCTGTATAATGGAGGAGTCTAGTTGTTCGATCAATCATATGGCGGCCATAATCAACAATGACACGTGTAGGCTGACGTCATAGTGAATTACGTCATTTAATGACTCGAATTAGTCCGTCTTAAACGCTTAATAGTCCGTCAGGTTGTACGAATTGTATTTATTTTGTCTTTACTATTTAGTAAACATGCTGACGGCAACAACACCCTGTCAAATTAGTTAATATTCAACAGCTTGCCCGTAAATTTTCTGCTAAGTGAGCTACAGGGAGTGCATGGATCGTAGATGACAACACGCGGGGGGGGGGGTGTGATGGGGGTGTGTTGAAGGGTGGGTGGAGTTAACCTCGAGATCGGCGGGGAATAGCTAAAACTGGATTCCTCCATTGTAACCTTGCTGAATACACGCGTGATCGTTATGTGATATAGTTCAGGCTAGAAATCCATGTGTATATCATGTACGCATAGTCGATACTGGTTCTGCCTTTGACTAATTAGGGTATAGCAGGCAGCTACCCATGTAAAAGTCAAAGTTCAAGTTCACTTTATCAGCTGCGAGTAGCTTAGTTAATTAGTCAGTTAGTTAGTCAGACAGACGCAGAAGCGTATTCCGGGCTGTTGTTTCAAGAGTTTTTCATATACGATAATGAAACTTGGGGGAAACGGTTTCCCCTGGAGCTCAAGACCAAAGGTCAAGGCCACGGTGACTAAAATTAAAACGATTTTTTTGAAAACTATGTGACTGAAAGACATATTTGTCAATGCTTCTGGTTTTATAGGAGATATCGTTACCATTTTTGGGCGCAAGGTTGCCAGTTGTGTCTGGGAGATGTCTGATAAATTTGGGTTCAAAAGGTTAAAGGTCAATGCCATGGTGATTAGATTAACTTGGTTATTTTTTTAAACCATGTGTTTGAAAGACATTTGTCACGCATTGTACTTGTGATATGAAGCGCAACAAATATAGGTCAGTGTAACCTCAGTGTGAGCTAGTTTTCTGACCTCACACGCAGCTACCGGGATTCTATCGACTTAGTTTTATTTGCAACCAAGCTTTAAAAAAGCATACGTGGCTGTCTTCTTCTAGCGAGTTCGACTCCTACCTCTACCTGATGAGAAACAAACGTGTGAAACCGGTCATGGAGTCTATGGCCGTGTTCCCACTAGACAGTTAATCCTGAATAACGCCGTACATCAATATGGCGTTATTCAGGATCACGTCTCTAGTGAGAACATGGCATATGACTCTCACGGTGTGTAAATAATACATTTATCAAAATGCGTCTGTAATAACAGAAAATTACATATATAAGTAATTTAGTGTTTAGCAATGCAATATCGGATATACGAACGTGATGTTTGTCTACCCTCTCATTGCCTTCTTATCATTCATTTATATGTGTGTTACAGTTACTCTCCGCTGATCTCTTTGGCCAAACAATTCTGCGTCGCTAATACTCGAATGGACCTTTCCTTTTTTAGTCCCGCCCATCTCTAGCTAAGCTCCATCCACACCTCGCTCGTATTGGGATTGATCGAGCTCTGAACACCCACTATCAATTTCCAGAAAACTATACGGGTAAGCGGTTGAATATTTTGGAACTAATTTGACTGGTTGCTGTTGCTGCCTATGGCATGACCTGGCCCATGGCAGCAACAGCGCACAGTCAAATTAATTTCAAACTATTCAACAGCATGTTTATAAACTCGTAGGGACATACAATTCGTACAATGTGTCGGACTATTAAGAGTTAAAGACGGGCCTAATAGAATCATTTATGATGTAATGACGTTGCCGTCATCTTACACGCCGCTTTGTTGATTATGACGTCATACGACATCATACCATCGACGGGATACTCTGGAAAGGGTAATTGTTAAACACTCATGTACGTGAATCTTAAATTTACGGCAAATATACAGTTACAAGCTGATGATTAATGACTATTTTGCAACTAATCAGATCTGACAGAAACAACGCCCAGTCATATTCTGCCAATGTACGCCCGCGGAGTATTTCTTACATCGTACGCTAAATGATTCTCAGCATCTAGTCATTTGGGTCCCAAAAATTAAGTTTCTATATTCTATCCCTTACGTTGTACTTAATGTGACCATATATTGCTCTATTATTAAACATTTAATCATGTGTGCTAGTAGGGTAGTTATTGATATTGCGCAGCAATCTCAATTCTACATATGCACTAAGCTCAATTCTACATACGTACCAATCTCAATTCTACATACGCACTAATCTCAATTCTACATACGTACCAATCTCAATTCTACATACGCACTAATCTCAATTCTACATACGTACCAATCTCAATTCTACATACGCACTAATCTCAATTCTACATACGTACCAATCTCAATTCTACATACGCACTAATCTCTATTCTACATACGTACCAATCTCAATTCTACATACGCACTAATCTCAATTCTACATACGTACCAATCTCAATTCTACATACGCACTAAGCTCAATTCTACATACGTACCAATCTCAATTCTACATACGCACTAATCTCAATTCTACATACGCACTAATCTCAATTCTACATACGCACTAATCTCAATTCTACATACGCACTAATCTCAATTCTACATACGCACTAATCTCAATTCTACACACGCACTAATCTCAATTCTGCATACGCACTAATCTCAATTCTACATACGCACTAATCTCAATTCTACATACGCACTAATCTCAATTCTACATACGCACTAATCTCAATTCTACATACGTACCAATCTCAATTCTACATACGCACTAATCTCTATTCTACATACGTACCAATCTCAATTCTACATACGCACTAATCTCAATTCTACATACGTACCAATCTCAATTCTACATACGCACTAAGCTCAATTCTACATACGTACCAATCTCAATTCTACATACGCACTAATCTCAATTCTACATACGCACTAATCTCAATTCTACATACGCACTAATCTCAATTCTACATACGCACTAATCTCAATTCTACATACGCACTAATCTCAATTCTACACACGCACTAATCTCAATTCTGCATACGCACTAATCTCAATTCTACATACGCACTAATCTCAATTCTACATACGCACTAATCTCAATTCTACATACGCACTAATCTCAATTCTACATACGCACTAATCTCAATTCTGCATACGCACTAATCTCAATTCTACATACGCACTAATCTCAATTCTACACACGCACTAATCTCAATTCTACATACGCACTTATCTCAATTCCACATACGCACTAATCTCAATTCTGCATACGCACTAATCTCAATTCTACATACGCACTAATCTCAATTCTACATACGCACTAATCTCAATTCTACATACGCACTAATCTCAATTCTACATACGCACTAATCTCAATTCCACATACGCACTAATCTCAGTTCTACATACGCACTAATCTCAATTCTACATACGCCCCAATCTCAATTCTACATACGCACTAATCTCACTTCTACATACGCACTAATCTCAATTCTACATACGCACTAATCTCAATTCAACATACGCACTAATCTCAATTCTACATACGCACTAATCTCGGTTCTACATACGCACTAATCTCAATTCTACACACGCACTAATCTCAATTCTACATACGCACTAATCTCAATTCTAACAACGAACTAATCTCAATTCTACACACGCACTAATCTCAGTTCTACATACGCACTAATCTCAATTCTACGTACGCACTAATCTCAATTCTACATACGCACAAATCTCAATTCTACATACGCACAAATCTCAATTCTACATACGCACTAATCTCAATTCTACATATGCACTAATCTCAATTCTACAAATGCACTAATCTCAATTCTACATACGCACTAATCTCAATTCTACATATGCACTAATCTCAATTCTACAAATGCACTAATCTCAATTCTACATACGCACTAATCTCAATTCTACATATGCACTAATCTCAATTCTACATACGCACTAATCTCAATTCTACATACGCACTAATCTCAGTTCTACATATGCACTAATCTCAATTCTACAAATGCACTAATCTCAATTCTACATACGCACTAATCTCAGTTCTACATATGCACTAATCTCAATTCTACATATGCACTAATCTCAATTCTACATATGCACTAATCTCAATTCTACATACGCACTAATCTCAGTTCTACATACGCACTAATCTCAGTTCTACATATGCACTAATCTCAATTCTACAAATGCACTAATCTCAATTCTACAAATGCACTAATCTCAATTCTACATATGCACTAATCTCAATTCTACATATGCACTAATCTCAATTCTACAAATGCACTAATCTCAATTCTACATATGCACTAATCTCAATTCTACAAATGCACTAATCTCAATTCTACATATGCACTAATCTCAATTCTACATATGCACTAATCTCAATTCTACATATGCACTAATCTCAATTCTACATACGCACTAATCTCAATTCTACAAATGCACTAATCTCAATTCTACGTACGCACTAATCTCAATTCTACATATGCACTAATCTCAATTCTACATACGCACTAATCTCAATTCTACGTACGCACTAATCTCAATTCTACATATGCACTAATCTCAATTCTACATATGCACTAATCTCAATTCTACATATGCACTAATCTCAATTCTACATATGCACTAATCTCAATTCTACATATGCACTAATCTCAATTCTACAAATGCACTAATCTCAATTCTACATACGCACTAATCTCAGTTCTACATATGCACTAATCTCAATTCTACATATGCACTAATCTCAATTCTACATATGCACTAATCTCAATTCTACAAATGCACTAATCTCAATTCTACATATGCACTAATCTCAATTCTACATACGCACTAATCTCAATTCTACATATGCACTAATCTCAATTCTACATACGCACTAATCTCAGTTCTACATACGCACTAATCTCAGTTCTACATATGCACTAATCTCAATTCTACAAATGCACTAATCTCAATTCTACAAATGCACTAATCTCAATTCTACATATGCACTAATCTCAATTCTACAAATGCACTAATCTCAATTCTACATATGCACTAATCTCAATTCTACATATGCACTAATCTCAATTCTACAAATGCACTAATCTCAATTCTACATATGCACTAATCTCAATTCTACTAATGCACTAATCTCAATTCTACATATGCACTAATCTCAATTCTACATATGCACTAATCTCAATTCTACATATGCACTAATCTCAATTCTACATACGCACTAATCTCAATTCTACAAATGCACTAATCTCAATTCTACATACGCACTAATCTCAATTCTACGTACGCACTAATCTCAATTCTACATACGCACTAATCTCAATTCTACGTACGCACTAATCTCAATTCTACATATGCACTAATCTCAATTCTACATATGCACTAATCTCAATTCTACAAATGCACTAATCTCAATTCTACATACGCACTAATCTCAATTCTACGTACGCACTAATCTCAATTCTACATACGCACTAATCTCAATTCTACGTACGCACTAATCTCAATTCTACATATGCACTAATCTCAATTCTACATGTGCACTAATCTCAATTCTACATGTGTGTACAAGTCACTTATGACATGACCCAGTCTATTTGGGGTGATCTGTTTCAACGAACGGTCGTATGCATCTGTCATTTGGCGGCCATCTTAGTGTCAGCCAAAAGACCTTAGCACTGTCTGAATTTGCCACTAACCGTGAGCATGCACCAAGAAAGTTTCTGCAACTTTGTGTTTAGCCCTGACGCACCTAAAAACTTAACAAGTATTGACACCGAAACTTGAATATTAAGAATTCCCTAAGATTTTTTTGTCAGACTTTTCAACACGTACAAAATGAAGTCTCTGACACGCTGTTGGTCAAATTTGTTTGTTTTTCAACAAACAACAGAAAGTTTCGACACCTACCGATTAACCGCATAATAGAAACTGGTTACCTGATTTGATTTAGATTGAGAGGCAATAGGTGGATCCGTTTTCTACCTATGCTATACTCCCTTTTACAATTCACCTTTCCAGAGTATCCATTCATCGTCAGACCTCGTATGACGTCATAATCAGCTCAGCGTGTGTATGATGACGTCATAATTATTACGTCATAAAGCGCTCCCTATAGACCATCACCAAATCTCAAATGGTCCGACACGTTGTATGAATTGTATATCTTTGTAATTCTTTGCTATGTAATAAACGTGCTGTTGAATATTTTGAAACTGATTTGACTGGGCGCCTTAGGCAGCAGCAGCACCCAGTCAAATTAGTTTCAAAATATTCAACAGCTTACCTGTGTAGTTTTTTGGAAATTGATAGTCAGGGTGTTCAGAGATCGGTCGATCCCAACACTAGCGAGGTGTGGGTGGAACTTAGCTACAGAGGGGCGGGGCATAGCTAAAACTGGAAAGGTCCATTAAGCGCCGCCAACTTTGTATCGATTTTTTTCTCTTAGAACCCTGAATTCCCAGAATCTCAGTTTCAAGGTGCCTATACAGGTAAGCTGTTGAATGTTTTGAAACCAAGCATAAGCAGCAACAGCTTCGAGTCAAATTAGTTTCAAAATATTCAACAGAATGTTTACTAAATTGTAAATTCATCAACGGCATACAATAGACGTTTCCAGTTTTAGCTATTCCCTGCCCGTCTCTTGCTAAGCTCCACCCACACCTCGCTCGTGTTGGGATCGATAGATCAGTGACCTCCATGGCCACCAATTTCCAGAAACTATACAGGTAAGCTGTTAGATATTTTGAAACTAATTTAACTGGGTACTGTTGCTGCCATAGACAGCACCTAGTTAAATTAGTTTCAAAATATTCACAGCATGTTTATTAATTAGCAAAGACATACAATTCATACAACCTGTCAGACTATTAAGCGTTTAAGACGGACTAAATCGAGTGATTCATGACGTAATAATTATAACATCACCATACACATCACATCATGGTTAATTATGACATCGTACGATGGATGGATAAACTGGAAAGGTCAATTCAAACACTTACTGCTATACCGTTGTCACTTGTGTGTCTGACCTGCGTCGTATGATTGCGACGTCACCTAACAAGTGACGTATTTTTATTATAACTTTAGATACTTCAGTAACGCGTCGTATTCTTCTATTAAAACACACTTCCAAAAGTAGACTACTACGTTAATTTCAGAAACATTCAGTGACAGTTCCTGTAGCTAAATCTCCGAAACATTACTTGGTGTATGCTGTGAAAACAAGATGCAAACATAGCAGGCCTAGGTCATTGCTTTAAAGACTAACTTATTTTATATTTGACGCGCTTTCGCACATAAATGTCCTTCATCAAGTCTGATGAAGCACATTTATGCGCAAAAGTTCGTCAAAAAGACTAAGATAGTCCTAAAAATTACTACCTTTAAACCGTGTTTCCCTGTCTATAGGCATACAGACTAACACAGCTACCTAACATCCTGTTGATGTATGTTGTGAGGTTTCCGTCTTTATGATACAATACAATGATACAATGAAAGGACATCTCACAGCAGGCCTCTAATGTCAGGAATAACAATTTCACATCAGTCAACTAGTTTTTAAGTAGAAAGGGAAATACATGTAGGTTTAGCTTCAAAGTTGAAGCGCATAGGCTGACTTTCTCAAGGTTTGTCCAATCTATGTTTAAAATAATTAATTGAAGGTGCGCTGATGACATATTCAGAGAGTTTATTCGAATGATCAGTGCACCGCAATGGGAAGGAGTACTTTCTTATGTCTAGTCTTGGTCTAACTTTCATGAGTTTTAAGCTATGGCCTCTTGTATTAGTATTTGTGTTGTGAAGTTCAATGAAGTCTGATGTTCCTTGGTCATAATTGTTGTTGGGATGTTTATAAATCTCTATCATATCGCCACGTAATCTACGAAAAGCCAAGGTCGGTAATTTCAAAGTGTGTAGGAGTTCACTGTATGATAGATTGCACAGGGCAGGAACGAGCTTGGTGGCTCGTCTTTGAACATTTTCTACAGCATTTATGTGTTTTGTCAAATATGGGGCCCCAGACAACATTAGCATATTCAATATGTGGTCTAACGAGGGCGTTGAATAGGTGGGTAAAATTATATTTATCTATATAGCTAAACGTGCGTCATTTATGATGAACTTACCATTGTAGGATGGCTGTGGCATGGGCATACTGGCGATACTCCCCCTGCTGCACGGGCGAGAGTCAGGTAAACCAGCCCCATCCAGTAATTCCGGTAATGACAGGCTACTCATCTTGACTTACTACCACAACATATGCATTGGCCTACGGACTGTAACATTAACTTTCGGGATTGCTGAATGAAAATAGAACTAGAACAAATCGCTGGATATGATCTAAAGTTGTTTTGGAAAGATTTCCGAGTACTTTAGCACACGTTTCACATTGTTCCAATCATTACTTGGCTTACACCATTGACGTGACCGATGTTATTAACGCCACCACTGTCGTCGTCGTCGTCATCTTCGTTGCTATCTTAGTCGTTGTCGTTGTATTCCTTCTCGTTATTTCCATTGGTAATATATCTTAGATGTAAGGTATAAGAGATAAGGCACACCGTATTATAATTTGTTTATCTACATAGTGAAGATATTGATCTCTTTTTATGCAAACAATTATTCATGAAATAATATACCAGGTCATATTTATTTCCATAGTTCAGTTAGGCATAATTACTAATTCAACTGATAACGGTAGCACACGGTATAATAACGCTAATGTCACGCCTGTGTTTAGTTTCTATACACAAACCTATCACAGTGTTTAACAAGTCCAACTTTAATGTGGTATTAGGCCTGTAAACTCAAGCGCCTGTACAAACAACTCACAGTTATAATCTAAAACCAATTCAAAACTCATAATAAAAAGGGCCGAGCAAGCTTCGAAAAAGGTATCCTTTTACACTTAATGAGCGTGTACGTAAGGTTTAGTCTAATCACCAGGCGTTGCTTTAGTAGCGCACGTGCGTTGTCATGCAAGTGTGTGGTTCCGGATACAGAGTTAAGGCACTGATGACGTCATTGTATTGTATTAATTTGCCTCTATCAGTGTCTGTCAAAGTAAACTATCTAAAATGATTGCCTCTGGGTCAGGTTACGTGGTTTATCAGATCGAACTCCTAAATATTGATCTCTCGCCAATAACAACTTGTTGAGCCTATGGCCCGAGCCGGGCTGTTTAACCCTTTACCCAACACAAACACGAGAATTTGACGACATATTCTGTAAGCTGTTAGGAGTATTGTGTTTGAGTATTTTGAAACTAATTTGCAGGGAGCTGTTGCTGCCTATGGCAGCAGCAGCAGCAGCTACATGTCAAATTAGTTTCAAAATAGCCAAAAGCGTATCTGTCTAAATAGCTAATACTTAGGCGCCGGGACTTTATGATGCAAAGGATTGCATTCGAGTAGCTAATTCTACACCTGAACGAGGCTAATAGAATATAACCCTTCCATAAAGCTTCATGAAAGGTTGGACTTAAAACTATATGGCTTGAAATTACATAATATATAATTATTTAATAAACTGTTTTTGTCTAAAGTTGTTGCTGTATGTAATAGCAACAGCTTACAACAATATCGTGGCAACACGAATTCCAGTTAAAACACAAGCGCACGTTAAAAACTACTGGTAAATAATTCAGTTGTACAAAGGTTAAGCCTATTCAGCATAGTATTCCAGTCCGCAATCTATAATAACATAGAAATTGATTTCTGTCGATGAATGTTGATTTGTTCGGTTCAATACCTTGCCCATTCTTAGCGTCCAATAGGCTTGTAAGCTACACTGTATTATGAGGGCCGATTTACATCTTTTCAGAAAAATCATAAACCATGAAATACGAAATGTTCATTAGGCCTATATTCTTTTCCTATTTCATGAAAATGAGATCATGCAAGCATGAATCGATTTTTAAATAAACGTCACCAATGTTGTATGCATTCGAATCAAAATTAAGCGAGAGAAATCTAAGATTGTCAACCCACACCACGCTCCTGCTTTTGTCACATATTTTATAAATTACGGATTCATCAGGGTTTTTCTTATCAAAACAAAAGTTGATTAATCTCAGTGTCCTGTAAAAACCCTCATTGTGTTCAGATTTGCACCAAATCGGATCAATAATTGAATCAAATCCGGATCCGGGTGTTTATTTTCTGAGATACTGTTCCGGAGTGACACGCACGGACGGACGCACGCACGCACGCACGCACGCACGCACGCACGCACGCACGCACGCACGCACGCACGCACGCACGCACGCACGCACGCACGCACGCACGCACGCTCGCACGCACGCACGCACGCACGCACGCACGCACGCACGCACGCAGGCGCGCGCACGCACGTAAGCGGCCCCGAATGCAATGCCCTTCTCCCCTTACGAAGAGAGGTAAATAACTTCTACTTTCATGTAACACCTTCCCATCGACGCTCTTGGCCAAGAAGCCCTATGGAGTGCCAGCAAATATGCAGCTTATCGTCCTTCTTAAATCTTAAAAGGAGATTGTGTGCCTCGTTTAAGAAAAGAATGTATGTTTCACTGACTCTTGCCAGCCCGACTCTGAACGAAGACGCAGCTGTGTACACATTATATCCAAACACTGGGACTTTACAATGTGGACATTGCCATGGCATGAGCTTCCGTAACCACCATGCGATCACTGATTCTGGATTACTGCACCAGGCCTGATGCAATGGCCATGAACCGCAACTGATTAGGCTAATTACAGATTCTAAGCTGATGGTGTGTGTATAAATGTGCTGTCAGCAGATTTCGAGACCTCTATCGGTTCTCTGCAGGGGGTTGTGGGGTGTAGACGCTTCTCGGTATTTTCTGCACGCTGACGTGCCATATGTGCGGGAGAACACGGTTAGACCCAAAACACAAATATTTCCACAGGCGAATGCGGACAACATTGACTGCACAGACGAAGAAAATGAGCCTTTCGATTACCTTCTCCCTATAGATGCAGAATGGCTGAAGAACGGGAAATCTGTTCATGAGCTAAGCCAAGACCGAGTCTAACAATGTGCACCTATCCATCAGCTACTGACGTTATTAGGGGTCAAACGAGTCCCCCATCACCGCGTGGTTTGGAAGAATGGAGGGAGAGCTTAATCCTCGGCTGCCTCGACTGGGCTGCTTCTTCGACATTGTTGTGCGTTGCATCACCGAAAGCAAAGTACTTTAGTACTTTTGGAAACTGTAGATCCACGGATCAACAATCGTTCTACCCAGGAAACTGAGCTTGTATGATACAACTTGTGAATCACTGATGCTAATATATATGCAACTGTAACAGTTGGACAGCTTCAAAAGCAGGATTAGATAAATGTGATGTATGCCACAGCAAACACATATGTACTATCACCTAGCATCGCTGGTCAGATAGCATAACCTCCAATAATACGTTTTGCATTATGTACAACAATTAGGGAAAGTGGACAAACAAAGATGGTCTATGTTGGCCTTGTTCTGCAAATGTAAGAAGACTGCATGCACCGAGAGTCTTGGAATTAGTGGTACTCTGTGGCAGCCGAAGAGGAAGAAGCAAGAAGCATGAGTGGTTACACTGTGTACCGAGAAGAAAAGAACCTAAAGTAGCTAAGGACGCTCTCTGGCTGACAGGTAACGTGGTCAAAGAACAGCAATGACTGATAAAAGATGTTTTCAAACTACTGTAGCCACAGAACACCGTACCACATCATCATCATCATCATCATCATCATCATCGACCGCCACAGCCACATTGCGTCCCAGCGCATTCAAGTGTAATTCGCCTAGGAAGAACCACCAGACCTGACCATCCTTTGAGAGCGGAACATCCAGAAACAAATTTACTCTTCCCTCGTTGTTGTTGTTGTTGTTGTTGTTGTTGTTGTTATTGTTATTGTTGCTGCTGTTGTTGTTGTTGTTGTTGTTGCTGCTGCTGTTGCGTATGTTGTGTTGTGTTGTGTTGTGTTGTTGTTGTTGTTGGTGGTGGTGGTTATGTTGTGTTGTGTTGTTGTGGTTTTTGTGGTTTTTGTTGTTGTTGTTGTTGTTGTTGTTGCTGCTCTTCTTGTTGTTGTTGTTGTTGTTGTTGTTGCTGTTGTTGTTGTTGTTGTTGGCGTTGACATTTTCTTTAATATGGTGTTCTAATGATAACTCTCTACATCATTACGGAACACTGTTTTGGATTCAAGCCATCGTGTGATTTAGAAGTGTCACACCATTAAATTTTACAATCGTTACTTGATGGACGCATGAAATGATAAAAGCTGCTGGGAGGGGGTCGTATTTTAATCGTAGCTATCGACATCATAGATTACCCTGATTTTCGATTCACTGTCTCGATGGGTTTTAATAGGACACCCTCAACCGACCATTAAATTTTAAAATTGCCATAACTTCCTTATTGATGAATGGATCTTCATTAAACTGGCGAAGTGATGGTTACTCTAAGGGTACCTCTCCACAGAGTAACAGAGTCCGGTTTCCGATTCACCCTTCGTAGCCTTTTGAAGGGCGCTCACCGAATACAATTTTAAAATCGCAACTCCACCATTGTAGATGGATGTCTCTTGATAAAACCCGAGGAGGTATTCTAGTGAGAATTATCGAGATCATTACGCGGACCGATTTTTGTTCACCCAAATCGTGTGTTTCCAAATGGTGCCCCGCCATTAAATTCTAAAATCCTTACTCATCTGTATCAGGCATTGATGAATGAATCCTAATAAAACTTGAGGGAGATATTATAATGCAAGCTGTTAACAATAACGGATCCTGGTTTTTCAATTCACCCCAATGATTTTTAGACGGGTCGCAAACATGATCTGTTTAAAGCGCTACCCATCCGTTATTGACGAACGGATCTTGATAAAACTGTAGGGGTATTCGAGATGTAACTATTTGTGTTTCAGCAGATCCAATTGTTTATTTAACCACGGTGGGGTTTAGAAGGTCGTCCGCCATTAAATTTTAAAATCTCTATACACGTTGCTGAACGTTCCGGAGCTTAGCGCGTACGAGCTTTTTCAACTTTCAGCCCTTTTCAAAATGGACATTCTGACCGTTCAAATAGTACGATAACAAAGTTCCTTGAGATAAATGGACATTGGCCCTTTGGATTTGTCAGATGATGTCTATTATTCAGTTTTTTAACTGCTAATCCTAATATATTCCCTTTTTAACGCTTCGTTGGCCAGATCTAGAGCAACAATCAAAATTGACATAATTTGGCATAATTTTTCAACTGATTTATAGCGTGTGCTGCAACATGGTACTATCACACCTTTGTCAGCTATCTTGACAAAGGAACTTACCTTTATGCCTATATCTTGTAACTGACTCCCAGACTACGCACGATTTGCATCACGTGTATAACGTTTGTTCTAATAAATGGACCCGATATGTCCCTCAAGTAGGCTATATGACGTGGTAATCAAATACGTCACGTATTAGATGATGTGACAATTACAATAACCTATCTAACCAAGTCATGCACATCGAAAATTCTGTTAAGTGTGCGAATTGTTTGGCTTTGATAAATTTAAAATTCTATAGCAAAGCATTCTATATTCAGCGGTTTAAATCTATTGTTACCTTACAATTCGGATTCTGGGAATTAAGGATTCAAAGTATATGGGCTTGTTAGGTGATGACGTATTTCCTGGTTCAGCTCGATTGTTAAATACACAAAACAATTAACAAGCCCATACATAGATTCCAACTCGCATAAAATTGGCCGATATTAGCTTAAAATGGCCGGGCATTGTTAGAGATAGATTCCTGTTTTGAATTGATTGATATTTTTAGCTGAAAAGCTTAATATTTCCAACCATGTGAATCAAATTTGCAATATGAAACAACGGACCTTTCCAGGTTTACCTAGGCTCCGACCATCCCTAGCTAAGCTCCACCC
This sequence comes from Chaetoderma sp. LZ-2023a, assembly GCA_034401795.1. Taxonomy (NCBI): domain Eukaryota; kingdom Metazoa; phylum Mollusca; class Caudofoveata; order Chaetodermatida; family Chaetodermatidae; genus Chaetoderma; species Chaetoderma sp. LZ-2023a. The sequence goes on along the minus strand of CM067371.1, from coordinate 51,058,170 downwards.
ACAGCACGCTCGTGTTGCGATCGATCGATCCCTAAACTTCCTGACTGTCAAGTTCCAGAAAACTATACAGGTAAGCTGTTGAATATTTTGAAACTAATTTGACAGGGTGCTGTTGCTGCCTATTGCAGCAACAGCAGCCAGTCAAATTAGGTTCAAAATATTCAGCAGCATGTTTATTAAAAGGCAAAGACATACAATTCGTACAACGTGGCGGACTATTAAGCGTTTAAGACGGACTAAATCGAGTCATTCATGGCGTCATAATTATGACCTCATTCCAACACGTAATGTAGTTGATTATGACGTCATGTGACGTCATGTGATGGATGGATAACCTGGAAAGGGCCATTCTATTAAAACAGAGGAAGCACATGCAAATACTATAGGCGTTTGAGCATTGTGCAAGTTGAAACTAATAAGATTGGAAGCTGTTGTTGTATTAGGACTCTGCAGTGCCGAGAAATCGAAAAGAAATGAAGTTTACCATGGTCTAATACGGCAATTGAACGGGGCATAATGAGAGCTGGGTGGGTGGGTGTGGATGGACGCATTCGTTGAGACATCCCATAAAGATTGTGATATGGCTACAACGAGACATGACTTAAGTCCTCAGAAGAATCCTTTCAGATTAAATGACAGCTAACAACTGAAAAGATAAACTCACGACAGGAAATGTTTCAAAAGTTAGATGATATGTTTGGTATTACACATGTGAAAGCAGATCTCGCCGCGATGTTTGCAGGCATAAGCAATAGAGAAGTTCATATGCTTTCTCAAGAGTTGTTCCATCATTTGCTCTCCATTTCGTCTGTATCACGATGTACAGACAGAATGATATGAAGATGAACTTGCAATCATATGCTCAGCCATCTAGCACGATGCTGGTAGATTGAGAAAATCTAAACGGTCATAACTGCCAAAGCCTCTAGTTGAAAGGACCCAAATGTTACCCCAAGAAACCAAAGAGTTAGTAGCGATAGAATAAGATGGCTTCACATATTTGAATTGGATAGCATGACCAAAGGCACGGACACTAGAGGCTGTATGTGGTTCTTTTGTGTCTATCGTAGTACATTGCAGATGACCCAGAGTATGCCCATGTGTTATGCTTGACTAATATGGTTCCGCAACAACCGGGGTTCAAGGGCAAATGTGACGATTGCTTAGACACGCGTCGGTTCCTGGATTGGTTACGGAGAACGACACGCGTGATACACGGAGCAAGACAGACATTGATCAAACATGAACAACAGGAGGAGCACCATTAAACTGCTTGGGACAGATGCATGTCTTCGAATATAGTAGCTTACCACTTTAACACTCAAATTTGTTGAGGAAAGTTCAATTTTCTCATAGAAAATGTCCATTTACAGACAAGGAAAAGACTGTGTTTTGGAAATTTACCACTGGAATGACTGGCTCGGTTATCGAGCCAGTCATTCTAGTGGTAAATCTTCAGAAATAGTCTTCTCTTGTTCTGCAAATGGACATTTCCCAAGACCACTGCAGAAGGTGCCTTTGGCTGATATTAGAGTTAAAGGATTATTATGGTAGTCTATACAGAAGATATAGGTGATGATGAGTGTGATGTTCTGATTGTGAATGCATTAGAATAAAGCGGCACTTTTCTAGCCTCGACCCGCCTATTCCTAATTAACCCTCACCCACTGTGCATGCGCGAGTGTTAGATTTTAACACATTGCGCTCTGAATTCACAGAATCTTATTTTCAAGGTAAATATAGAGGTAAACTGTTGAATATTTTGAAAGTAATTGGCTGTGAGGTATTGCTGCCTAAGGCAGCAACATCCCACTGCCAATTTACGTTCGAAATATTCAACAGAATGTTTATTAAACCCATGTCGGTCGTGTAACATAGGGGCCTATGTGGCTCACGTGGGTCATGTGTCATGTACACAGATTGCGCTCGTAAAACATAATCGACCTGGGTTTATTTAATGACAAAGCTTATTTATTTTCAACCACCCTGTGCTAATGTAATTGTCCTGGAGTAATCTGGCTAGCTGTCAAACTGCGTGAGACATTGTTAAATTGCGATATATTGGCTTTACGGCAATACCGCTGAATAGAGAGGTCATTATATCGTGACGTCAAATATAAACTACATGGATATTGTGACAGACGAGGAATGTGTGTGAATTTCACATATGCCTATACACGTTATTGTTCATGCTTAGATTTGATAGATATACACCAGACAGTCTTGCCCGAAGACAAACATCTTTGGAAATATAATAATTTCTTTCTCTCTTTTCCTCAGTCCACCCCCCCCCCCCTCCTTCCATTCTTCCCTCCCTCCACCTCCTTTCCTTCCTAGCTATCTCGCTACTCTCTCGATACTCCTCCTCTCTCCATCGCCCTCCTTCTGCATCCTTCACTCCGTCCATCCCTCCCCCCTCCATTTCCCTCCACATTTCCCTCCCTCTACCTATATCTGCCTCTCCGTATCATACCCATATTTCAAAGTCCTTGAGCAGGTTTCGAGTGGAGTTGCCTCCCCTGTCACAATCTCAATCAATCCACGAGTCCTTCTGGTAGTTATCTTCCCCTATTCTTTGCGCTTCTAACACGGAGAAAAGCAAAACTGTTAGGTCTCGACAATTTATTACTTTAGTTTTACACATTTTATGTTTAGAAAAGCTACAAGCTCAAAGCTGCATGCGCTCTAAATATGTGCATACACGCTTGCCCGTACAAGGGAATCACTTTTTGTATTTCATCTCCATTATTGTCATCGTCGCCTCCGTGTACTTACTGAAATATACAAAAGAAATACCTATCATGACATAAATGCAAGCATCCACAAAATCATCATCATCATCATCATCATCATCATCATCATCATCATTGTCAATACCACCACTTCCATAAACATAACCCATGTCTATCATCATTACCAGCCCCACCACCAACACAGGACCTCCTCCTCCACAGCCACCACCCTAACCATAACCACCACCATCACCACTCACCACCACCACCACCACCACCACCACCACCACCACCAATCATCATTCACCACTCTCCACTCAACACTCAAAACCACCACCACCACCATCACCACCCTAACCATAACTACCACCATCACCACTCACCACCACCACTAGAACCATCACCACCAGCAACACCAACACCACCACCACAACTACCACCACCACCACCATCATCATCAACACCACCACCACTAGAACCACCACCACCACCACCACCACCACCACCACCACCACCACCACCACCACCACCACCACCACCACCAACACCACCAACACCACCACAACTACCACCACCACCATCATCAACATCACCACCACCAACACCGTCTGGAATCATTCGAAGGAAGAGTTTGATGAATTTTTCACTATTTTGAACAATCACGATCCTAACATCAAGCTTAAAGCCAACATCGACCAGTCGTCTGTAGACTTTTTGGACGTTACCCTCTACAAAGGTGTAAATTATAACACGAGTGGGCTTCTTGATTACAAAGTATTCTTTAAGCCCACCGATTCCCATCAACTACTGCATAAGAAATCTTTCCAGCCACCTCATACTTTTAAAGGTATTGTCAAATCACAGATTATCCGATTTCACCGAAATTCTAGTGATAGAAAGAATTTTGAATCTGCGTGTTCCACGTTATTTAAAGCCCTCAAACCGAGGGGATATTCAACACGATTTTTGCGCAAAATAAAGTCCGAAGCTTTACATGATTTGGAAACTATTACTGATAAGGCTGATGATCAAAAGCCTACCAAAATTCGTCACAATCGTCCGATTATAGGCGTAGGACAATCTCAGAAATGTGGAAAGAAGAGGTGTAAATTAGACCTCTATCTACCTAATCAGAAAACATTTGTCAGTTATCAGAACAAAAGCAAATTCCAACTTCAGTCTAATTTAGATTGCGATTCTAAAAATGTTATCTATTTAATATCTTGCAAATTATGCCTAAAACAGTATGTCGGTGAAACAAAATGCCCTTTAAGATGGCGAGCAACTAGACACCTTGGCGATATTAGACACGACGAGGACACCAACGTAGCTCAACATTTCAATCTTCCTGGTCATTCTGTCGATAGACACTTTGAAATTATGCGTATTGAGCAACTGCCTCTTTCTGCTACGGCCGAAGAAACTGATAAACAAAGAAAACTTCGAGAATCATCTTGGATTAAGCAACTGAAAAATAAATGGCCGAGTGGCATACACGTGGACCCTGGTCTTGCTGATCAACGTGAAATTATTCCATTCAGTTTAACATACAATCGAAAAAATGTTGAAATATCTGAAATTTTGAAAGATGAATATCATAAATTGCAGGATAAAATGAAAGAACCACTCAATTTGCGTCCAGTGATAGCCTTTAAGAAAAACTCTACGTGACATCTTGGTTAATTCGAAATTAACTCTTCAAAAACCTTCAGAATGAATGATATATATTATTCATATTTTATAGGCCATACCGCCTCTATCAAACAAACATAACAAATCTCAGCCAATAAAATAAATAAAAAATATCTCCTAACCTTGGGAGATCCTGAGCCAGTGCCAGATTTTTTTTTTTCAGATTTTTTTTTTTTCATATAACCATCATCACCACCGCCGCCACCACGATCACCGCCAGCACCGCGACCACTCACCACTCACCACTCACCACTCACCACTCACCACTCACCACTCACCACTCAACACCACCACCACCACTATAACCACCACCACCACCAACAGCAGCACCACCAACAACACCATCGATATTATGCAGAGTTAAGGGATATGGCATACCATATTCAATCCACTACTTCTGTATTAGAGGGATTCGTTTTAAGCTATTCCCTGCCCATTTCTAGCTAAGCCAGTATAGAGACACGTGCATACCGAAGGTTATATAGCTAACAGAGCCCCATTTAATTAGTGACCACATTTTATACGTATAGCATTTTACATGACGAATTTCACATAGTCTTAACCATACTATGGCGAGTCTAATTGGCAAAGAATACATAAGTAGTCCAGTCAAGTTACACTTTGACTAGTTTTAATTACAATATTAATGATTTAATCATATTTTAGCAAGCAGGCATGCAGGCAGGCATGCAGGCAGACGGTGGGGTGGGGTGGGGTGGTAAGCAGGCAGGCAGGCAGACAGGCAGACAGACAGGCAGGTGGTCGGGCCATCAGATGGTCAGTCAGCCGGTCTGTCGGTTGCTCGGTCAGTCGTTTGGTTGTTCGTTCGATCGGTCGGGCAGCTGTTCGGTCGGTTGGTCGGTCACAAACGCTTTTCCGCGCTATGATTTCAAGAGTATTTCTTCAGCGTGACCTACTTTTCATGCTTCATCGGCAACTACCGAGATTCTATCGACCTTGTTTTGTTCATAGAGGCATCTTTGAGATATAGCAAAAATAAAATTGTATATATTTGGTACTACATGATTTCTTTCATGTTTTTTCCATGGTTGCAATTTAGGGGACAGGTAGATTTCCGTTTGCCACTAGAACAACTTGTAATATTAATCATTCATGGGGGTTTTCGTTCAATAGACGCAGCCTCATGATACTATCAAAAGTCGTGTCCTGGTTTTCATGGTCGAAACCTATGGATATGTGGGGCTCCGTCTGAAACTTTCATATTTATATATTGATCAACAACCATATTTTTCATAATTTTTATGTCTGTAGTTCTACTAAGTTTTTTTAGAATGATTTTTTAACTAAAACTATTCTTAAACACCATACACCCCAAAATCCTACTACCAAGTGCCTATAAATAAATAGGTGTGCTAACCAGGCAGGGGCGGATCCAGGAGGTCATTTGCCGGGGGGGGGGGGGGGGGGGGGGGGGGTGCAGCAAAAATTTCAAGGGAGTTAGCACTTGAAAATGGGCTCACTCCGCCACCAGCAGGTAAGTATAAAAATTGACAGCCCTGTCGGAGGGGTGGTGGTTGGAAGAGGGGTCACGTGCCCCCGAGCGCAACACCCACCCCGCCCCCTGGATACGTCACTGACAGCAGTCAGGGATATTAACCCGCTAATTGTGATGTCTAAGGGTTTTTTAATTAGGAACCATAGTAAATTACTAGAGTGGGAGTTTGACGTCCCAGTGGGTACGTTCTACTCGGGACCATGTCCATATTATATAGACATATATTGTAGCTAACAACATACCCACGAAACTATGTCAGCGCTAAAATTTCTGAAAAAGATTATGAATGATTTGTAAATCCAGAAACAGTATTAGTCTGTCATTCAAGCCAGTTCAATGCTTTTACGTGAATACGCAAACTCGACATATCTATATATTGTAACCTAATAATTGTTCCAACGGAGGAATCCAGTTTTAGCTATTCCCCGCCCATCCGCTCCACCCACACTTCGCCGTATTGGGATCGATCGATCCCTGAACTGCCTGACTATCAACTTCCAAAAAGCTATACAGGTAAGCTGTTGAATATTTTGAAACTAATTTGACTGGGTGATGTTGCTGCCTATGGCAGCAACAGCACCCAGTTAAGTTAGTTTCAAAATTTTCAACAACATGTTTTTTAAATAGTAAAAACATACAATTCGTACAACAACGCTTAGTCCGTCATCAATTAAGTGTTCGTGACGAACTTATCTACGTCATTCATGACGTCATTGATTATGGCATTCGCGTACACGTAACGTGGTTGATTATGACGTCATATGATTGGTGGATAAACTTGAATCATCCATTGAACAGTACTATACATTCCGCCCATTAAAACCAATCAAAGCTCGTGTTACAGCAATTATTTCAAATTGCATTTATGATACATCATGGCGATGTCTTTAATGAACAAATGAAACACTTGACTGTTTACTATTTCAATCTGTTTCCGTCAAATTGTGATTTAACAGTCTCATAAATACCGACCACACATTTCGATCATGAAAAACCGATGAAACCCCTTGCAAAAACCGTGTTCCACCAAATATATAAAATTACATTTTTGACATACCCAGAAGGTGTCTCTAGTGAACAAAAATATGAACAATTAATATTGCAATTCCTCCTGGGATATGCCTTTTTGCTTTAGATTGATGACTAATGATCATATCTGAGACTTGCCTGTATGGGCCCTGTTTTTATAATCTACGGTACGTGTCCTCACCTCGTTCTTGTATGCTCTATTGGACGGTAGTCGGATCTCTATCGACCGCTGGTAGAGATTCCACTTGAACATCCACACTACGTATTTCCGTGTTAGTGGGATCCACAAGTTCTACATTGCCCCTATTTGATCGGGGTACATATCGGCTGCCGTATTGGCCATTTCGTCTGTCATATGCCGGATATTGACCGGACGTGTCGTAATGTCCCCACATGCCACCGCGGCGTGGATAGCCATTGCCATTATAACGACGGTTGTGGTACCAGCCATCTGGTGCCTGGCCATTGTTAGACCCCCGTTGCCGATCCAGCTGCTCCCAATACTCGGTATTCGGATCGGTCCTGGACGGTCTGTCAACATTGATTGCGCCCGTGCCTTCGTCAGTGTTATTCTCATTTCTGCCATCACCGTTGCCGTTGCTCCCACCCATCCAGTAGTTAAATGGCCACATATGATGCCAGCCCCCAGGTCCTCCGCGGCGGTGCATTCCATATCCTCCTGGCCCGTTGTGATGTCCTCTTCCCCCTCTTCCGCCATGCATGCCCCATGGGCCACCGCCTCCGCACATTGGGCAACCACCGCCTAAAACCAATAATAGTTATTGAATAATATGAATGAAATATGACGGACGGACGGATAGATAGATAGATAGATAGATAGATAGATAGATAGATAGATAGATAGATAGATAGATAGATAGATAGATAGGTAGGTGGGTGGGTGGGTGGGTGGGTGGGTGGGTGGGTGGGTGGGTGGGTGGATGGATGGGTGGCGGCTGTGTCGATCGATAAGCCATTGTTTTAGCAGTCAGACATGCCTCAAAGGTTGGATCTCATTTATCACTCAAGTGTGTGATGTCATAATCAATACGGCACGTGTATGCTGACGTCACATTCACAATGTATAATGAATGACGTATCTAGTTCCGGCATACATATTTAAAGGTCCGCCAAGCGTACAAATTGCGTGTTCTTTTTTAATGGATTTACTATTCATAAACATCCTGTTGAATATTTTGAAACTAATTTGACTGGACGCTGTTGCTAAAACATGCAGAAATAGCACCCAGTCAAATAAGTTTCAAAAATATCCAACAACCTATCTGTATAGTTACCTTGAAAATGGGATTCTGAAAATTCGGTGTTCAAGGTATATAAACAGCACGCGCAATACATGGGCGGAGCTTAGCTATAAATGGGAGGGGCATGCTAGAACCTGATTCATCCATGGTGCCGACATTTTCATGTAAGATTTGCTAGTTTTTTTATGCTCATCTTTTTTTAGAAATTTAGCATGCAACTAAGAAGAATTAAACGTAGCGAATCAAATGAGCCATGGGTTAAGATCAGAAACAATGTTAGTCGCATGTGTACACTGTCCAGAATATTACCTGCATTTAGCTCGAACATTGGTATAATGGAGGCATCCGACATGTCACTCTCAAGTATCTGACGCCATAATCAAAATACATCACTTGTTAGAGGACGGGACAATCACAGGGAGTAGGCCAGTCGCCAAAGTGAAACACGTCCGTCACGAATGTGTCTGAATTGTCTGTATTTGGTTACTTTACAATTTAAAGGATAACGAATCGCATCTCTTAATAGCTATTCAGATAATCTAATATGCCACTCGTAAATTATGCGGGTAATTCTAAGCCTTTTATCATGCTGCTAAAGAAAGATATTCAGGCTTTAGTACGGTAGCTAAATGTTGATACATTTCTGCAGCCTATGATGGCCGTCGTGATTTACTTTTCGACCAATCAGAAAAAGTCTAGAGCGTCTGCCTCAAGATATACGCTCAGTCATAGAGGTGCCTGCTATAGTTTGGCAATGTGGTATAAAAGTAATCATGCAGGTAAGCTATTGAATATTTTGAAACTAATTTGACTGGACGTTGTTGCTGCCATAGGCGGCAACAACTTACAGTCAAATTATTTTCAAAGTAGTCAACGAGAATCTGAGATGAGTGTTACATACTAAATAATCTAATTCATTGGCACTTACATGACATCACGCACTATCGCTTGAGGAGACAAAATGGTGGCGATCACCGTTCAACATTTACACGATATTACAAAGCAGATAGTTGAGACACAGAAACAGGAATGTGACAAGATATGAATGAAATGGAACCTATAAACCATACTCTATCGATGCAGTATAACATTTGAGATGAGATTAGCATCCCTTTAATAAACATAGGCAGGAACAGCTTCCAGTCAAATTAGTTTCAAAATATTCAACAGCTTAGCTGTATATCTACCTTGAAATTGAGATTCTGTGAATTCACTGTTTCAAATAATTAAAATCGATTTAAATACGCTTACAAAGTGGGCGGAGTTTAACTTAAAATGTCCGTAGTATGGCTAAAAATGGATCCCTCTGCTGCGTAGCCCGGCATCAGTTACGCATTCGTGACGAACTTGTCCACGTCATCCATGACGTCATTGATTATGACGTTATCCTACACGTCACGGAGTTGATTATGGCGTCATATGGTTGGTGGATAAACTGGAAAGGTTCATTATCTTATCAAATAATGCCATTCCACGAGTGTATATCATTACCCCACTAGGTAACTGATGACTTACTGTCTTGTACCGTGACTATATGAAACTTAAACTCTGAAAAACGTCATGATGATGATGATCATGGTGGTGGTGGTGGTGGTGGTGGTCGTGGTGGGGTGGTGGTGGCGGTGGTGGTGGTTGTGGCGGTGGTGGAGGTGGCGGTGGCGGTGGCGGTGGCGGTAGCGGTGGTGGTGGCGGTGGTGATGATTTTTCTGAGGTCCAGTGAATTTCAGTGCTCTCTATTTACGAGTATCCGATGACATTCGCATGGGCTAGACCACAGTTTTATGTGCTCATTGTATGAAGAGAAGGACGCAAGAGCAAAAATACGATCAAAGAAAGTTGTAGAGGTGTGGTGTGTGTCTGGAGGCGTGGGGCTGTGGTAAGGTGGTATGAATTGTATGCCCTTGATAGATTTACTGTTTCATAAACATTATGCAGCAACAGCACCCAGTCAAATTAGCTTCAAAATATTCAACAACTGACCTGTATAGTTACTCTGAAAGAGGGATTCTGCGAATTCAGGGTTCAACGTATATAAATTAATCCCAACACGAGCAAACATGGGCGCGGCTTAGTTAGAAATGGGAGGCGCGTGGATAGAGATTTGCGGAGTATAGATAAAGATAGGCGGAGTATAGCTAGAAATCGATCTCTCTATTCACATGAGACATAGCTCTGAGGATTGGCATCAGATAAACAGCTATGCAAATCTTAGGTATTTATTGGACCATTTTGGCCTTATTTGGGATAAAGCACTCAAAAGATAACAGCTGATGAATAATGTCCCTTTGTTCCGAATACCTCCAATGGGAAAATATACCGTTGACGTATAGTATACCGAAACTAGTTCAGACTGAAGTAGTTCTTAGATGACAGATAGCTTATGCCCATATCAAGTCAAAAACTGTAGATATCACAAAACGTGCCATCAATGTACTGACTGAATTATTTCATTTCAATTTAAGCCAATATTATCCAGAAAGTAGGTCGGACAGGTCGAGTTAACCCTAAAACCCTCGGAACTGTTCAAGAATACTTCAAGTTTCTCATGGAAAATGTCCATTTGCAGACGATGAGAAGACTATTTTTGAAAATTTACCACTGGCATGACTGGCTCGGTTACCGAGCCAATCATTCCAGTGGTAAGTTTTCAAAAATAGTTTTCCCTTGGTCTGAAAATGGACATTTCTCAAGACCACTACAGAAGCCGTTTTAGGCTGATATGAGTGTTAAAGGGTTAATATACCAGCCAAGTCAGAAGTTATTAGCTTTAAATGTGACGGCATTTTGCCATCAAAGTAGTATCTTTCAGCATTGCCTCCAATACCAATGAATATTTTAAAGGGCCACAACTCTGGGTATTTAGGCCTAACGGTTCATTATGACCACATTGGGTGCTGGTCAATAGATCACTCAAAAGACGACAAACAATGCTGACTGAATAATTTACATATGATTCCAATGGCAAAATTCACGTCTGGCTGATATTATTCAGAAACTAGGTTAGACTAGCTAGTTTTTATATGGTAGCCTATGCCCAAAGACACCAAGCCACATTGTTAGACGGCAATAACTCGGAATATGATGAAACGTGTCAATCGGGGTGCACTTGTTGTAACATCTTCCACCCACCAGCCTCCACCCCCACCCCCACCCCCACACACACATGCACGGGGCATAACTATTGCGTTTTTCATCGAATCAACTTCATTTTCGTAAAGCAGATACTAAATGCTGATAGGAACATTTTGGTGTTCTTTTTATCCAAATAGATTCAGAAGTAAGGACCGTGCAACAGGAACAAATTAACATAATGACCACACGTTTTAAAGAACCACAGGAGTTCGGCCCCAAATGCCGGACCACATAACAGTCCGGCGTTATCGAATTAATTATTAACGTACCCCATCCCCAGCGTCCTGGCGGATGATATCCGAATGTTACGGTCAAGCAAGCCAGCAGAACAGTCAGCGTCAACATTAGCCGAATCTCCATTGTTGGTGATTTTAATGAAACTACGTTATCAATTTAATATGTAATGTTTAAAGTACACTCGCCGATCGCTAATGAATCTTGTTTAACGCCGAGCACGTTTCACCCATATGTGCTCCAGTACATACCAGAAATAAGTTGCCATGTTTCCAAAACAAAAATAGAAACATGTTAGTAAGAAATGTAGGCTACTGTTGAATATTTTGAACATAATGGAGGATTCCAGTTTCTCAGTCAATCTTTTGACGCCATAATCAACTACGTGGCGTGTATGATGACGTCATAATCAAATACGTCAGGAATGACGTAGATAAGTTCATCACGCACGCTTAATTGATGACGCGGACTAAGCGTTGCTGTACGAAGTGCATGTCTTTACTACTTAACAAACATCCTGTTGAATATTTTGAAACTAAATTGACTGGGCGCTGTTGCTGCCATAGGCACAGTATAATTTTCTGGAAATTGATAGTCAGGGAGTTCAGTGATCGACTGGTCCCAACACGGGCTACCCGTGGATGGAGCTTAGGAAAAGATGGGCGGGGCATAGCTAAAGGTTTAGTATTGGATTGGAAGACAGTGATGTCCTTCCAATCCATTTATGTTCAAAATATTGAACAGTTCGTTTCATTTAGTTTTGGAAGCAGGTTAATTCATGTCTGAACTGTACTATAGCTATGTTTACTGATATATGATATTGGGAATCCACCCATGATGCACTTTCGGTCCTGAACATGTATCTGCGGGATTCAACGCTATTGGAAATTGTTAGCACGGCTATGGTGGTATGCTCGGCGGATATCGGCGAGGTCACTGCCTCGCTACACTCGATATTATATTTAACCCTCGCCACTCTGATGTCAATATTCTAGCTTTTACTCGGTCAATCGCGAAGAACATGGTGCACATTTTCAACAATTCTCGTGTATGATGTTGCTGTCTTCGGCAACATCTTCCACCAAATCTGTTGAAAATGAACACCACCAGTTCATCTTTTAAATTAATTTGAAAATTTAAGAGTTTGACATCAGAGTGATGAGGGTTAATGCATGCAATAGGGGCGTCATTAACCCTTTTATTTAATCTCCAAATTTGTTCAAGAAATTTATATTTTCACAGAAATTGTCTATTTGCAGACCAAGTGAAGATTATTTGTAAAAATTCACCAGTAGAATGAATGGCTCGATCGAGCCAGTGATTTCAATGCTAAATTTTCAAAAATAGTCTTATCTTGGTCTGCAAATGGACAATTTCTGTGAAAATTTGAAATTTCTTGAACAAATCTTAGTTTCCAGAAAACTATACAGGTAAGCTGTTGAATATTTTTAAAACAAATTTGACTGGGTGCCCTTGTTGCCTATATCGCAGCAAAAGCGCCTATTTAAATTAGTTTTAAAATATTCAACAGACTGTTTATTAAATAGTAAAGACATACAATTCGTTACAACTTGACGTTTGCGTTTATGACGGACTTAATTACGTCATTCACTACGTAATTGATTACGACGCCAGCCTACAGGTGACGTAGGTGTTTATGACGTCATATGATTAATCAATAGACTGGCTTCATCTATTGTCTCTATGTTTTATTCAACTTTCTGCTGCATACAATATGGTACGATGTGTTGCATAGAGGATTTTGTGGCTCGCGGTTATACACTTACATCATGCTGTAGTTTATGCTAATGGACCGTTCAACATTTCGCTATGCCCCGCCCACCTCTAGCTAAGCTATACCCACACTTCGCCGTGTTATGATCGATCGATCCCCGAATGCCCTGACTATCAATTTCCTGAAAACTATAAAGCTAAGCTGTTGGATATTTTGTAACTAATTTGACTGGGCACTGTTGCTGCCTATGGCAACAACAGCGCCCAGTCAAATTATTTTCAAAATATTCAAGAAAATATTTATTAAATGGGAAAGACATACAATTCGTACAACGCGTCGGACTATTAATCGTTAAAGACTGACTATATCAAATCATTCATGACGTCTCGATTATGCCGTCATCATATATACACGTCACGTAGTTCATTATGATGTCATAAGACGTCATATGACGGATGGATAACCTTGGAAAGGTCCGTTGACCCACGTCTATCAACCTTTACAAACCACGACAACGTTTAAGGAACTTTTAGAAGGGATTGATTCGCCGTTGTGTCAGCGTAATGTGGATGTTAATTCTGAAATCTGTCGGTGGTCGATGGTACCATATCAGTGTCGCAAACAGCCTTGACTACATCATTGGGTTGAAAATGTATAGACTTCCAATAATAACGTGGCAGTCCATACTTATCTACGAGTGTGTATTACACACCAACGAAATCAGATGATATCATGATTTTATTTTTAAAGGTTTAGATGGACGTACACAATCGGATAGAAGGGAGGGATGAATGGATCGAGGTATATGATTATACCAGATTAGTCACATAGTACATTACCAATAAAGATTGAGTTTTATTGACTGCGCAAGCCGACAAATCTTAGCATCCTGCTCCGGAATCAACCTATCCAGTTTTAGCTATGCTTCACCCACACTTCGGCCGCGCTGTGATTGATCGATCCCTGAAATCCCTGACTATCAATTTCCAGAAAACTACAGGTAAGCTGTTAAATATTTTGAAACTAATTTGGCAGTGCGGTTGTTGCCTATGGTAGCAACAACACCCAGTCAGTTTCAAAATATTCACCAGCATGTTTATTAAATAATAAAATCATACAATTCATGCAACAACGCTTAGTCCGTCCGCAATTAAACTTTCGTGACATACTTATCCATGCCTCTCATGACGTCATTAACTACAGGTAAGCTGTAAAATATTTTGAAACTAATTTGGCAGTGCGGTTGTTGCCTATGGTAGCAACAACACCCAGTCAGTTTCAAAATATTCACCAGCATGTTTATTAAATAATAAAATCATACAATTCATACAACAACGCTTAGTCCGTCCGCAATTAAACGTTCGTGACATACTTATCCATGCCTCTCATGACATCATTAATTATGACGTCATCTGACGGATGGATAAACTTGAAAATTTCAATGATTCTATAGACGATTCCAATCTGTTATTCAAGTATATGACGTTCATAATCAAATACGTCAATGGGTTGCCTGACGCCACCATTGAAAGACGCCATGAATGGCATATCTAGCCCCAGTCAGGAACTCTTAAGTGACCGTCATGTGTATGTCTACAAACCGAATGTCTTTACTATTTAATCAACATGGCAGCAACAGCATCCTGTCAAATTAGTTTTAAAACACTCAACAGCTTACCTACATAGTTTTATGGAAATTGAGATTCAGTGGCTTCAGGCTCTTAGCTAGAGTTGGGTGGGGCATATTTAAACGCGGATAAATCCATTCACCGGCCATTCGAGTGACAACAATTCTATACAGTCATACATGTGTTTTTTCGTTCGGGGAAATACATAGGTCTATAATATTTCAGTGACTACTCAGTACTCAGTGTTGTCACTAGCATATACATAACCTCCCTTCCCAGTATTTTGGTAGAGATGGATACTCTGTCCTCGTATTTTTAGTGAATCAGAGTGTACCTTATGCATCCAGTGCAAAAGGACTAGAAAACAAAACCCGCAGCCATATAGCTGGTGCCTGGAAACGCCCCAGCCTAGCGAACAAAAGGGTGTCCAAAGATTACACACCTAATTTCTGACTACAAGACGCACGTACATACACATATGCATAACGCCACTCCAGATACGCAGTCACAACCAGCCTACATCTCCAATACATCCACGCATCAATAAAACCCCAGCAACAAACCACAATAACAATATTAAGTTGACTATTATAAATTCATGCCATAATGACCATAAATACACCATAAATTTCAACTGAAGCTAATTCATGTTAATTTAGAACAAGTCTGACTACCTAACCAGGACATCACCATCGCAGGGAAACCATGGTGGCAGTCCTACACAAACCAGGAGTCCACATTGGCATACCCTGTGTCAGACCTTACACCGGCTGCATCTGGGTGTACAATATCATCATATTTCCTTTATTTTTAATTTTCTCTTCCTTTTCATTTCAATTTCTGTTATAATATGTATAAATACAACAATAATCATAATTAGAATTATTATAAGTATATCACAATATTGTAGATTTCCCCACGCCCCATTTGAAAAACAACCAATCCGCAATTTTTTGTTATCCGAACATTTGCTCATACCTCATTCAAAGGTTTCCCTCCCGGTTCCCTGGTTGGCTTAATATACAAAATATGCAACAACATATAATTCCCCAACTCGTTTCTTGGCCAAACCCACCCAAAGACCCAGGTTTAGCTGTGTTTGCCATTCCCCTTCCAGCATTTAGTCCATCTGTACACCCACCCTACACCTTCATGGCCAAACTGGCCAAAACCGGGATCGGTGGTAGGCTTTGCGGATGTGCATATGCAAACCCAGGGAAGACTATCCCCGAAATTCCACCACCAGTATGATAAGCTCAATAACAGAGCACACATTCCAGTGGTAAAACTCCGAGGACAGTCGCCTCCCGGCCCACAAACGCGCATTCAATAAGCAAATATTTACATTCGAGAAAAATACGGATTATATTTAAGGGAGACAACCTAAGCAGAGACAAATTTATATCAAAGCATATGCCTAATTGTCTACCTTAAAAGCTTCTGTTTAAAAGGGAAATTATTGTCACTAAAGTGACAATTAGTACACACGCGCGCCTGTGCGCGAGCGAGCAAGCGAGCGTAAGAACGCACGCGTGCGCGTATTCACGCACGCACTCACGCATTCTCGCACGCGCGTAGGAGTTTCCTCCCTTGACAACGTGATGCGAGGAAATCAATGCGGAGAGTTATCGTTCTTTAACTCCAAAAAACAGGTTTTAAGCTGCGTCCAATATGAATTTTACTGTCCAATACGGGGTTCGCATCGTCCAATATGGTAAATTTATTGGATGATCACGTGGTAGGGCCCACAATTGGAAGCGTTTCATTTGGATAAGCACACGCAGGTGTATAACAAACACAGATAGCACTCTTTAGTCAATAAATGGCGTCGAAGCAATGTCGATGATTAAACTGCGTCTAAATAATTCAAGAATGAACTGTTAATATCAGATATGTAATGGACATTTCAAGTTTTAGCTATTCATCGCCCACCTCTAGCTAAGCTCCACCCACACTTCACCTTGTTGGGATTGATCGATCCCCGAATGCCCTAACTATCAATGCCCTGAAAACTATTCTCAGGTAAGCTGTTGAATATTTTGTAACTAATTTGACTGGGTGCTGTTGCTGTCTATGCCCAGTCAAATTAGTTTCAAAATATTCAACATAATATGTATTAAATAGTAAAAACATGCAATTCGTACAACAACGAATAGTCCGTCTTCAAATATGCGTTCGTGATGTACTTATCTACGTCATTCATGACGTCATAATGGCGCCATTCTACACGTCATGTAGTTGATTATGACATCATATAATGGATGGATAAAGTGTAACTGGCCATTGCCATTGAAGGCTGAATAATTTTTTTGCAATCAGACAACCATTTCCACAATCATCATTCATCAATGCTTAATCCATTTCAAATCAATAATGGTGATTTCCGTATTTGACACGTTTGCTATGTTGAAAGGGACAGCTTACGGCATTGTGAGGTTAGTATTGTTCGTACGAAAGGAAATTCACAGCTTTAATGGATAATTGATTTGTAGTTGTGATGCCTCATTAAGTCATCGTTTTAATTGGTAATAAATCGTTATACAACTGTTGGGTTGGGGTGAGCTGAGGTTCCAGGTATGTATGACCTGCGCAAACAATGTATTTATTTCGCTTCGCTGTGGAACATACAAATTGTAATTTCCCTAGATTTTCCATGGAAATACTACGCTAGCGCATGTTATGCAATCCGGTACACACCGCAATCACCTAACTAACTCATATTATTCCTATGTGATAGAGAGAGAGAGAGAGAGAGAGAGAGAGAGAGAGAGAGAGAGAGAGAGAGAGAGAGAGGGGGGGGGGGGAGGGAGGGAGGGACGGACGGAGAGAGGGAGGGAGGGAGGGAGGGAGGGGGAGGGAGAGAGAGAGAGGGAGAGGGGAGGGAGGGAGGGAGAGAGAGGGGGAGCGAGGGAGAGATAGATAGATAGAGGGAGTGAGGGAGGGAGGTGGGTGAGGGAGGTAGAAGGAGGAAGGAAGGAAGGGAGGGAGGGAGGGAGGGGGGAGGGAGCGAGAGAGAGGGAAAGAGAGAGAGGGATAATAATTGAGAGAATGGGTGGAGAGAAGGGGTGGAGAGGGAGAGAGCATGCGAGATAGTGAGGGGGTGGGGAAGACGCGGGAGCGAAGGAGGTGATATTTTTGTGAGAACGGCTTCATTAAAAAGATCCGAACTCATCATAGCAAATAATTCCAACGAATGAGTTCACGAATTTCCTACAGTCCACAAACAGTATAAATACTGTAGGCCTACTCTTGCACTGAATCTTACATTGAAGTTATGATAAATCATTATGACCAGCCGCATACAACCAGGCAGCTGCATACAACCAGGCAGCTGCATACAACCAGACAGCTGCATACAACCAGACAGCTGCATACAACCAGACAGCTGCATACAACCAGGCAGCTGCATACAACCAGGCAGCTGCATACAACCAGACAGCTGCATACAACCAGGCAGCTGCATACAACCAGACAGCTGCATACAACCAGACAGCTGCATACAACCAGACAGCTGCATACAACCAGACAACCAGGCAGCTGCATACAACCAGACAGCTGCATACAACCAGGCAGCTGCATACAACCAGACAGCTGCATACAACCAGTCAGCTGCATACACACAGGCAGCTGCATACAACCATACAGCTGCATACAACCAGGCAGCTGCATACAACCCGACAGTTGCGTACAACCAAGCAGCTGCATATAACCAGACAGCTGCGTACAACCAGTCAGCTGCGTGCAACTCGGTAACAGAGCAAGTCATTCCAGTGGTAAATTTTCAAAGATACTCTTCTTGGTCTGAAATCGGACACCGGCTAAGCGGAAATTTGAATTATCATGACCATTACACTTTTGATGAATGTCCATTTGAAGGATAACACACTTTTTTGTAAATTTTCGTTATACATTTACAAAAATACTCTTTTTGGGTGCAAAAATTTCATTGAAAAGTATTGGCAATTAAATGGTTAATTGAAACAAACAGTCGTTTGAGCGCTGTTGACACAAGAGGGGTTAACGAAAAGTGTGGGCGATGAGTGGAACACTTAGGGATGCTAAGTGTTATCATGTTCACAAACTCGCAAAGAATCTCAGTCCATCTGCGCTGAACACTATACTTGGTTTCCATGCCCTCACAGGTTGTAACACTGTCGTAATTTTTGGATTTGGAAAAAAGAATATCTGGAAATGTTTTCTAGAAAATCTAATTATATCAAGGAGTCGTGTGAGATTAGTCTAGTCGTAGGAGCCAGTTTTGGTGTGTCAACCTAGACAAAATTCTCAGCGAAGTCTTTTTTGTGTCATTCGATTTGTAAGGTCACCCAGAATCACATACTAAAAATCCCCATTGATGCCTTTTGGGCTGAATTTCTGGCGAGGGGTTGGATTTGAGCATGTTTTAATTTTCTTCTCAAACCGCTTTTATAGATATCTTAAATCCATGTTCACGATCTCCGTTAAAATCATATCTAACGTCTCATTTGTCGTATTACCGTAATAATACATTATTAAGGTGTCTCATGATAGATTTAATCCGAATTTGAATTTGAATTATCTGGTTGTTTATAATTTTACTAATATTTGTTCCAGGGTAAATTTAGAAAACTCGTTATCAGGTAAATCAAACGTCATTTTTGCGAAGTCCTAATTATACAGAGTGTGTATAATGACTTGACTTCATTCTTCTTCTTGAAACAATATAAAATACACGTGTGCTATTCAAATGGGTTGTGGCAATCTGCATGGCTCCTAAGCAGATCAAATGACCCGACGTCAAACTGGTCCGGCTTCATGCAACATATCTTCAGACCACCTGACGGAGAGACCGTGGACAGGTCAGAGGTATTAATACTGCCAATGATCGACCTCAATTCAAATGATGAGACATGCATCCACTCCACGCTATTGCACGTCCAAGAAGGTGCAAGCCGCATCAACTTACCAACAGCCTGTGTAACATTCGATCAGTCACTTTGGCTGGAGGCAATAGAGATAAAGGGTGGCAAAGGTAGCAAAATAGGCTTGCGTCTCTGAGGGTTCCGTCTGCTAATGAGCGCATGTAGTAGTATCTTTCATATGATGAAAGGAACTGGAATAAAGGAGGCATTAGGTGAAGTGTATGGTCAGAATGCAGTGACCCATATGGTAAGTGCCAAAGCTACTGCTAATAGAGGCAGCACTAACTACGAAATTGCTAGTTTCTCTACTTCCTCAAAATTCCAGCGACACTGAAATGGAATGTAGAGAGAAAGATACAGAATCAAATGAGTCTTTCTTTGTTGAGCCAAGTTCTAGACGTACTGATGAACGCATGGATATGGCTAGGCCAACTGATATTATAGCAGAAAAACGTCAAAGAACTTGAGAAGCTACTGAATGGTGTTCTTGACCTTAGCATTAATCCAGACAGGATTGCTGACTACAAGGAACTCGGCACACTGGATGAAGAAATGTAAAATGTAAAGACGTCATTGAGTGCTCAATGCAAGACTGCCAAATTATGGATACAGTTTCTAGAATACATCAAAGACATAAAGGAGTTTATAAGCTTTGAGGGGCATGGGATCTGGGAAAATCATCTTGTTGCTGTGAGCAAGTTTCTCAACCTCTGCAGCAACTTGGAATATGCACTATGCTAAAAGTGCTCGTCTGTATCTTCAGGCAATGCAGAAACTACCTACTTCTCACCCATGGATGTATAGGAAATTCGTAGATGAAGGCTACCATACGGTACGAAGAAGCGATCGTCTATGGTCTGGATAGTGGACTGATCTCTTATAGATAGGGGTTCTGATGAGGTCACTGAAAAGCCGTGGTGGACTAACTCGAGGAAGGGGTATGACGGAAAGCATGATGCATCAGTGGCTCTACACTATGCATGTGTGTGCTACTGTGAATGATGCCATGTCAAGTCTGACTGGGAAGCGACACCCTACGAACGATCAACATGTGGGCATGGGAAGAACGAGACGTGAGCACGATTTGCGAGACATGGAGAAAATTATGGAGCGGTTTCAAGTGCATGCCCCCTTTGATGCCAATATCCCACAACTGCGATCTTTGGGCAGTGGCCTGAGTTGACGGGAAGATGATGGCATCAACTGTGATGAGACCGAGAAAGTTGGTAAAGTGTTACAAGCGAGCAAGGATGGTAAATTTGTAAATGAAGCACCCATGAAGAGGTCCCAGATGGTACGCGCATTAGATGACCTAAAACTGGAATCAAGATTGATAAACAAACTGTGCGAATTGATCTATTGGTTTTGTTCATGTGATGTACTGGACTAGCGCAAAGAGAAGATGAAGATATTCTTCCTTACTTTAGACACGAAATGACTGCAGTTCCTAACTCCTTATTCAAAGAGTTTTCCATGAGGAAGGTGGATAAATCAGAACTGCCAAGAAAAATACAGATTGATCTGACAAAAATCGACGAAACTAAGTCCCCATTACCAAAGCATAGCATGCATGTGATAGACGTGGGATGGTCTCTACATTATATAAGATGTTAAAAAAATACAACATATGCCCAGGTGCTTGAACCGTACAGTTCAAATCTTGAACACAAGTACAGAATGAGTTGCATTGTGTCTGATGAATATGAGGATGTTCTTTCAACCAATGACCACGAACAAGCTCGACGGCAAATAGGCAAGATCTCTGCTGATATATTGGTGAACGTCACAGCGAAGGCCCATGCTAACCAGGAGGCATTCTTCTCGAAGAAACGAAACAAGACCCAGTTAATTAGCCTACCATGGTACCTTATCAGATTTTACACAAGATGCAAAAAATGGTCCTCAAATTAAAACCCGTATGAAAAATTCCGCCCAAATGGGATCAATGGGTATTTTTAGTATGCGATTCAGGAGTAATGTCTGCTTCGAATGACACTACCAAACCTTAGGCGGGAATTTTGTCACGGTTCACACCTCTCGACGACTAGGCTAGATGGCTCAATGGCTCAAATGGTTGAGTACCATTGTCGACTCTATGTAGCACCCGATGTTTATGGTGGTACAGATAAAGCGAGACGTGATATTTTTAAGAATGGTAAAAATGCGAAGGTGTGGCTACAGGTGTCTGATACACTGATGGTCTTAAGCAAACCAGAAGACGATTGTGGTTGGATTGAAGCAGGAACTTGACTAACAAAAGCACGGCACGAGAGAGTGGAATGCCATGTGCCTGGTGGAGTTTAAATATTTCCACAGATCTAAGAGTTTTGAGAAAAACAAGAACTATAGATTCACGAAAGCTACGTTCCAGATTTTTTTCAGATTTTCCGAATTGTTTCGGATCACACCTAAAGTTGTGGCATCCGAATATATGTTCATACCCTGTCATGTGATAACAATCTGAATCAAATTAGACCAGTAGCTCCCGCGGAATATTCGCAGATCCAGAATTTGATCCGATTCGGATCCGGGTTCGTTCATCCGTATCAAGGCAAACGCCTGGAAATCCTCTCGCACCGCAAGGCCCTTCGTTGTGTTAAATTTCAGCCAAATCCAGTGCGAAATTTTTTTTAGATACATCCAGCAATAAGCTATTGAGCTGCTCCCCATACCTATAATTATTATGTAGCGCTTACAAAGACATAGATAGCATCGTACTTGGCGGCTATTGAAAGTACATCACTCAGAGGTGAGTAGAGTGGGGTGGGAGTGGACTTTAAATTCGAACTTTATTTGAGGTTAAGACCTAAGACAGCTCTTAAGACCTAAGACTGTCAAAACAGCGGTCATGGATAGCAAGTTTTAGCCCAAAAAATGGCTATAAACACTATTTTTTGGTTTCGGCCCGCTCACTAACGTCTGTAAAGTGTCTCTCCAGAAGTGTTTGTGCGCATTGAAATTTGTTAAGTGTTATATTTTCTGTTCCAATCTATACGTGATTATTGCGTCTAGACGGGCTTTACAGAGAGACTGAATAAATGTTGCAACAGTAAGGTCATCTTGGGATTCACATATTAGATAGCTACAAGTCACGTTTCAGTCTCACTATTCAAAGCGTATAACCATATACAGTACGACTTTTAATTAACTTAGAATGCTTGCAAGAAAAAACCAGAAATACGTTAGTTAGCAAGACATATTCTGTTGAATGTTTTGAACATAGTTAGATTAGAAGACATTGCTGCGTTACACCAATGTCTTCAATTATGTTCAAAATATTCATTGTTTTTTTTGCTTGGCCACATTATACGTTATTTCTAAGCTGTACTGTAAGTTTTTTAAAGCCGCATTTAAGAACCTGACCTCACCCGTCAAATGCGCAAAATCGAAAACTCACACGAACAGGTTCAACGTACAGCGTTAACGCATAGATATATACGTACTATAAATTAGTGCGTATGCAGCAGACGTGACTTAAGATAGCCTTATGATGGCCGAGGCATCTCTAATGGACCTTTCCAGTTTATACATCCATCACATGATGTCATAATCAACTTCGTGACGTGTTGGATGACGTCATGATAAATTTAAGGCATGAGTGACTTGATTTAGTCAGTCTTATTAAACGCTTAATAGTCCGACATGTTGTACGAAGTGTATGTCTTTACTATTTAATAAACAGTCTGTTGAACATTTTGAAACTAATTTGACTAGGCGCTGTTGCAACCACACCCAGTTAAATTAGTTTCAAAATATTCAACAGCTTACCTGTATAGTCGTCTGGAAATTGATAGTCAGGGAGTTCAGGGATCGATCGATCCCAACGCGAGCAAGGTGTGGGTGGAGCTTAGCTAGAGATTGGAGGGGCATGGCTAAAACTGGAAAGGCCCTTTATGCCTGACTGTATGCACAATGATACTCAGTGCAGAGCGTGTTATTTGTAAACAGTATTCGGTGCTGTTGAACTTCAAACATGTGTCCATTCACCCAACGGTATGGATCATTGCCAGGTGGCCGCTGAAGACAACTGATTAGTTAATACAACTAATTTGCTCTGGTAAATGCCTTTTGGATCCAACTGATACTATTCCTTAAAACGGGTAGAGTGGTTTGCGTCCACCTTTCTTAAAGATTTACCACCATTTTGCGCCAAAAGCACGTGCCCATTATAGACAGATTTGTAGTGGCTTGACGCAAATGAGCCACACTGAATCTCGTTACTGGTAGCTAACGATACCGAAAGCCTGGTTCCGAAAAGAATTTTCTGTGGAGATTTAGATAAAGTCGCTATTGCCTTAGGCAGCAACAACTGTCAATCAAATTCCTCAAAATATCTGCTGATTATTTTGAGAACAATTTGGTTGAAAGTGGATGCAATGATATCCAGTCAACAGTCAACAACTGGTTATTGCGTGGCCGCTCATCGGCCACATATTAATGTAATGTGTCTAGAATTGCCTATAGGCGCGGCCTTTTTGCGCAGGGGATTGCGGTCCTGTTGGCTCGCTTACGTTAGCTTAGATCTCGCAAGAACGTGAATGCTATGTCTTGCGAGATGTCCTTCGATACAAGACCGAGAAAAAAATTCTCGGCACGAAACCATGGCTCTATTTTTAGATCGCCGGGAATCTCTTAATTATGTTCATGCGCATGATTCATGGCAAATTCTCTTATCTGCTCTGTTTCGACTGTAACAGAGTTTGCGCGGCAATAACATCTTAATTATCTTAATCAGCCAATGGAACTCCAAACTACACTTCTTATGCTGGAGGAGTACATAGGAATCACGCCCATCCTTGCTTCTACAGATGAAAGTACATGCGCGTGTGCGTAGCGTCCAGTCCGAACCATCACCTTTCCAGTTTAGTACTCGATCAATCTGACCCCCGCTTCTGCAGTGATTTTGCATTTTGTATTAGTTGCTCACCGTAAACCATTTTTTGAAAATTTTCCACTGGAATGACTGGCTGGATAACTGAGCCTATCATTCCAGTGTTAAATTACAAAAAAAATACAATCGTCTTTTGGACGGAAAATAGGCACAGGACATTTGCTATGATAGTGGATGAATCGGATTTGTCACTCAAGTATATGACGTCATAATCATTTACGTCATATGTAGGCTGACGTCACAATAAAAATGCGTAATGAGTGACGTATCTAGCTCAGTCAGAAACATTGAATAGTCCGCCAGGTGTACGAATTGCATGTCTTTCCAATTTAACCAACATTCTGTTGAATATTTTGAAACTAAAATTTGACTGGGCGCTGTTGCAACCACACCCAGTTGAATTAGTTTCAAAATATTCAACAGCTTACCTGTATAGTCGTCTGGAAATTGACAGTCATGGAGTTCAGGGATCGATCGATCCCAATGCGAGCAAGGTGTGGGTGAAGCTTAGCTAGAGATTGGAGGGGCATGGCTAAAACTGTAAAGGCCCATTATGCCTGACTGTATTGCTATTCAATGTTTCTGACTGAGCTAGATACGTCACTCATTACACATTTTTATTGTGACGTCAGCCTACATATGACGTAAATGATTATGACGTCATATACTTGAGTGACAAATCAGATTCATCCACTATCATAGCAAATGTCCTGTGCCTATTTTCCGTCCAAGAGACGATTGTATTTTTTGTAATTTAACACTGGAATGATAGGGCCCAATAGTTTGTTTTTACTATTTGATCAAGAGTCTGTTGAATATTTTGAACATAATTTGACTGGTGTTATTGCCATCACCCAATCAAATTAGTTTTTCAAAAAACCACTGGACGTTGTTGCCAGTCAAATTAGTTCCAAAATATTCAGTAGCTTACCTGTATAGTTTTCTTGAAATTTATAGTCAGAGAGTTCAGAAGTCTGTCGATCTCAGCACAAGCGATATGCGAGTGGAGCTTAGCTAGAGATGGGCGCGGCATAGCTCATAATGGAAAGATCCATTGTATTAATAAATCACCACTATTCATTGACCGATTGACTAAATTTAGGCCTATGTAGGTCGTTTCAAGCAAACGCACCAAGATGTGACTTACTTGGGCATGGGTGTGTGTTTTCTAACAACATCCTATAAATTATTAACACCGAAATTCCAATATCACAATAACAATACTTTCACTCGCCCCAACCCCACCCACGTACTTGTTGCGACCATAGACCTGAATTAAGTATTGCAACGACAACGACTGTGTATGTATGTATAACTACTGTATCCTGCGGCTGTAGTAGTAGAAACATCATACAGCTGCAATCAGTTCTTCGCTTTTGCCCACAGTGTCTTGTCCTCAGCCGAATTCCTTAGCTTCCGCAGGTTCATTCTTGTCTTGAGTGTACCGAGTCCTGCTTTCTTGAGGTCACCTCGTAACACACTTGGCAGATTTATGCAATGATATTCTCTCCTGGCTGTGTATTTGCTGGCTCCGAGTAGGGCAAATTACAAGGCTCTCTGTGCTGGTGTCTCTTCTGGCATATTTATCACATGGCCAAACACGAATCTTTGCTGGGCGAGTTTTACAGACAGAATTACACATCTTGTATAGTGCATCGTTGGAAATTATGCTGTCTGGCCATCGGTTGGTGCGTAGGTGTTTGTGGTGCCAGGCATCGAGTTTATCTAGAACTGCCTTTGGAGCTGCCAAATTGTTACAGTTATACAGCATCAAGGATACACAGGTTGCATTGTATAACCGTAGCCTTTTTTTATCAAGGGAATCTTTGATCTACGAATCCATAGCTTCCAGAAGGACTGGAAAGCTATGTTCCCCATGATGCAGCGTGCAGAAATGTCAGCAGTACTGCAAAGCAGTGAGCCCAGGATTTTACTTTTCCTCCATGGTTCGCCGCCACGAAGTGGGTCGTCATTTTCCTTAGTTTCATGCTTTGTAGATAGGTATATGTGGGTGAACACTGTTTTGGATTCATTCACAAAGAGATTCTCAATTTTTAGTTTGCTTGCAGCTATTGGGAGGAGTTCGTCAAGGGGTTTCCATGAAGTGCACATCGTCGGCATATTCCATCTCTAGTGTCATACCCAGTATTGACATTGGGGTGGGGGGGGGGGGTCTTGTGGAACTTTCCCTCACAGATTGCAATGCAGCAGCAAGGTAGCAGGTGAAAAGCACCGGAGATCGACTATCTCCCTGTCGGGAGCCGATTGATGTCTCAAACTCTACAGACTTCACTACCTTGACTCCTACTCTCAGCTTTGTGTCGGCAAGCAGTAGTCTTACTAGTCGTAGCTCATCTTCATTGCAACTGGCCTGGCATAGTACAGCTAGGGTCTTTGAGCACTTAATTGTGTCGAAGGCCGTGACATGTCAATGCTCATTTTTTGGAACTCCCAGTGTTTGGACATGACTACCAACACAAGCATGCGTTGATCCCATACAATATCTGCGCAGCTGCGTCCACGTTTGGAGCCACTTTGACATGATCAGGTGAAGTCATCGATCTTATCTCGGATGCGACATAGAGTAACATTGGATTGGATTTTCCGTAGGCTGTTGAGGAGCACAATGTGCCGCATATTGGCTGGTGGGCCAGGTGGCTTCATGGGCTTGAGTAGTGCGATAAGGGTGACTTGGCCTATAGCATCGATGGGAAAGTGGTGCAAAAAGCTGATTTGATTAGGTGCGTGATCGGTTTTATGATAATGTCACTTGCATATTTGAATAGTTCATTGTTAATTGCTCATGCCATCACGTCCATTTTTCAGGGCTTATTTTAATTGGTGTTAGTAATGGCCTGGGGTCTCCTGAGAACGAGTGTAATGGCTCATCATCGTTGTCAGTGAAATGTTCCTTGAACCATTCTCGGATCACCTCGGCTTTTCCCTGGTCAGTCCCGATACAGTGTCCTTCAGAGTTGTGTAGAGTGAATGGTGGTGTGTAGTCAGTAACTCTCAGCGTTCGGGCTGCCCGAAACATTTTGTGACAGTCATCCGTGGCAGTGATTTCATTGTTGAATAGCAAGATCTTGTAAACGTTCGCTAAATGTGACGCAGAACGTTATTGCGCTCCCGGCGTAGTTTAATGCGGTCTCCACTTTGGCCACTTTGATAGATGCGCAGTCGTAACACTTTCTGTTCTATCGACAGTTTTACTACTAGAGGGTCGTCAGTATACCTAGTTTTGTTGTTTTAAGAACACCTAAGACTGTGTATGTAGGCCTATTATCTGCTCTTATTGTATTTTAACCCTTTCACGACGAAGCCGGCAAGACCAGAATCTACAGTGATCTTGAGGAATGTTAATTTGTGGACCAAAATTCACCACTAGAATGACAGGCTCGATAACTGACTCAGTCATTCCAGTGGTAAATTTTCAAAAACGGTCTTCTCTTGGTCTGTAAATGGACATTCAATAAGCAAATATTTAGACATTCTTGACCAAATTTTGGTATTACAAGGTTAATCAATTATAAGGACGACGATGATGGCTATACCAGGTACTGTGTCTGTTTCATGTTTCCCGTATTGTATTATAGTATAAGACACTCGGTTGAACAAGCAGATTCACATTGGTCACATTCGAGATAGGGTAAAAATTACAATTGCTACATCTTGTGGGCCGTCGACGCAAATGCATGTGTCAACATCATGGAGGTCGTCTACGATAGATGTACTATATGTGTGGTAAATTTCAACAAAAAACACGTATAATAATATTGTAGAGCGCGAAAAAGCAGACAAATTCCCGAAATATAATTGATGTGTGATTATCATTAGTATGCTTTTGTCCTTAATCCATCAGTGGGAACAAATCCATGTAGGGCCAATGCACTTTTGTAGCAGTATTGATAGACTACCGATGTTCCCAATCTCCAGTCAAAACGGCTTGTAGCGGGAAAAAGTGAAGGCCTATGCATGTGCTAAGTTAGGAACGTCTGAAATAAGTTCGACCACAGAATTTCACCCATATAGTTAGATAGGTATATGAATACGCTAGTGAAGTATTGAGGTTAAAAAATGTATACCATGAAGTAATTTCGTAGTACCCAATTTCATACCGAAAATTTGCTTAAATTTGGGGTGATTCACAGTTCTCGGTGCCCGGTGTATGTAATATGATCAGCCCCAGAGATTCAATCACATAGACTTGAGCTTTAATACGCTAGTTATATTCCAAAGCTAAAGAAATTCCAGATGAAAAATTTCGAAGTACGCAAATATACTGTCTGTAGTATGTTCGCCCCAAGAATTTCACAAATGCGTATAGGGTTTTGAATACGTTAGCTATATTGTGAATTTAAAAAAAAAACTCTACCATAAAGTAATTTCGTAGTACGCAATTTTATCACGAAAATTGGTTCCAATTTAAGGCAGATCTGCGGTTTCAATATCCTAATGTCTGCAATAGGTTCGACCCCATAATTCCGGCCACATCGTTAGTGTCAAAACTTTAGCTAGTGACAATGGGGGATTTCAGTTTATCCGCCAATCACATAACGTCATAATCAGCTAAATAACCGTCGCGTAAGATGAGGCTATAATCGATTAGGGCCTACGCCATGAATGACTCAAAGTAGTCCGTCTTAAATGCTTTTGGTCCGCCAGGTTGTCTTTACTGTTTAGTAAACATGTTGTCGAATATGTTTGGCAGCAACAGCACCCATTCAAATTGGTTTCAAACTATTCAACCGCTTGCCTGTATAGCTTTTCTAGAAATTGAGATACAGAGAGTGGTGGGTCGATCGATCGCAACACGGTCAAATCGTGGGTCGAGCTCACCTAGAGAGGGGCGGGGCATAGATAAAACTGGATTCCGCCATTCTATTGTCTGCACACGCAAAGCACTCGCATAGCCCACCCCAACACGTATTACAACCATAGTCACATAATTCACCTTTCCGGAGCATCCATCCACCATCTGCCCTCGTATGACGCCATAATCAGCTCAGCGCGTGTATGGTGACGTCAGTATCATTACGTCACAAAGGGTTCCATATTTCATCAAATCTCAGAGTCCGACACGTTGTATAAATTGTATGGCTTTGTAATTCTTTGCTATTTAATAAACATGCTGTTGAATAGTTTGAAACTAATTTGACTGGGCGCTGTTGCTGCCTTAGGCAGCAACAGCACCCAGTCAAATTAGTTTCAAAATATTCAACAGCGTACCTGTGTATGTTTTTTGGGAAATTGATAGTCAGGGTGTTCAGAGATCGATCGATCCCAACACGAGCGAGGTGTGGGTGGAGCTTAGCTAGTGATGGGCGGGGCATAGTTAAAAATGGAATTGTCCATTAGCTATATTCTACACGGTCAAAACCACGCAGGAGGTTATCTGTGTTCGGGACCATTACTCGATAAACGACATAATTTTACATTACCACCGTTCCGCCAATGCCCACTAATCCCAACTCCCAACAAATAGCTACGATTGTTGTAAGCGAGTATGTGCTTTAGTGACAAGTAAACGAAGGTGGTCGTTACATAGAGGTTCTGACATTTATTTGAACTTAATAGAAGATGCAACGTTTCATAGTGTCGCACGCATACATATTGGGCTTAGGCTGTTTACACCGCCGCGTGACTCGACGCAATTGAAGCCGGATATTCACGCCATAGAGCGCATTAAGCCCCACTTTGGATTAGGCCCAATTCTTTGGACTCCAAGGACCAGAGACAGAAAATCGTGTAGAATTTAATAAAGATTATGTTTTAATAACGATTATGCCGAATATTTAGACACTAGTATAACTTGGAGCTGTTCTTACCAAATTAGTTTATGAATATCCAATGGACTGTATGATAGTTTTGAAATTATTACCGTGGGATCTCTTGTTTGAAATGGTTAATTCTATGTCAGACCCCTGTAGCCGGAATAGATACTGTCTCGGCATGTATCAGATTACCAGCTAAAAGTTGAGTCTACTATAGTGTACATATACAATATATACAATAAAGGGTGTTCACGTCCAACCCGGCATCATGTTGGAGAAGGTGATTGTAGTTTTCTCCTGTTTGGTCCTCAGTTGTGCATCTCACGAAGATGGTAAGCTAAAAAATAATTAATTCTTTTTCTAATTTTGAAGTCATTTTAAGGTTAAATTTTACATCATGCCAAACTAGTATATATGGTTGCCTCTGTTGCGCTGTGTTATAAGATAATGAGGTTTGTTGGGGTGTTGTGTTAGAAGTAACTACCTTAATAATAACATGGGTCTTACGTATGTCGGGAATCGCGCGTTTACATATGTCACTGGCTGTACATATGGCTACATGAAATGAAATGAAATGTATTGGTACTGAACGAAATTACACGTTTTGACCATATAGAGATCTACAATGTAACATATAACGTTGGCATAATATAACAGTTTAACTAGAATTTACAGAAACAAAAACATAATTCGAACGAACATGAAATTACATAATATATACAGTCAGCCTTCTGCGACTAGCCACATTGTTCTGGAAGCAAGAGGATGGCGCTTCTCCAAGACAGGTGGTCCGAATACCACCTGTCTAAAATACGCACAGTTGCTAATGGAGGGATCCAATCTGTTACCCAAGTAATTGACGTCATATTAAATTACTTTATTAGAGGGCTAATGTCATGTGTTCCTTGTATGTTCCTTCCCACAGCATACTTCTACCATCAACATGGAGGAGGTGACATTCAAGTGCACTTCCACGAAGACCATCACGCGCGCCCGCATGATCACAGCGATAATGCTAGCCTTGTACACGGTAAGGAACCTTGCAGGTACATATCTTCTTAGGCCGTGTTCTCACTAGACTGTTAACCAGGAATAACGTTATGCATCAGTATGGCGTCATTCCTGATTAAGTCTCTAGTGAGAACACGGCCTTAGACGACGTAATAAGGTATATCACACCCTACTTCACATATTTAAAGGGCGTGTTGTGGCGCCTGACGAGACCAGTGAATTCTCTTAATTGGTTCGGCCCTTGTTCCCAGAGCAAAGGTATGGCCACCAGGCATGAACCAAGTCAGTGAATTTCACTGACTTGTTCAACCTTCACTGACTTGTTCAACCCATGGACGCCCATGGACGCCTTATAATCTATGAAATGCGTATAACCTACGCACGCGCATACCCATGCAGGCATGTGCGCAAGAAGATAAACATGCCTCAGTTCAGTTTCAGTTTTATTTATTCCACTCACGCTATATATTT
Organism: Chaetoderma sp. LZ-2023a; assembly: GCA_034401795.1. Taxonomy (NCBI): domain Eukaryota; kingdom Metazoa; phylum Mollusca; class Caudofoveata; order Chaetodermatida; family Chaetodermatidae; genus Chaetoderma; species Chaetoderma sp. LZ-2023a. The sequence goes on along the minus strand of CM067371.1, from coordinate 51,026,162 downwards.
TTACAACAACAACTTTTTTTCAACATGTGTACAATTTGGCGGTAGATATTATTATTATTATTATTATTATTATTATTATTATTATTATCATGCATAGGCTCCTACGAATACGTCAAGAAAGCCTACTGTTTAATATGTGTTGTATCTGCGGTTTAATATTTGGATATAGTTTGACTGAACTTTGTTGCGATAAAATTATTTGAAATTGTTCAACATGATACTTAATGGGCAGGTTGGACACGCAAAATTTAATGTACGTGTATATCTACGCGCGATCTGTATATTACAATGGTCAAAGTGATAAACCTCTCTATAACGGACAATGCATGGTCCATTAAAGAGTAGTTGTTATTAAAGACAGGTGGTCGGTTAATGCAACTCATTGGCTATGCTAATTAGATTCGTAGCTAAATAATGGTGCGTCTTTAAGACGCCACCCCACGACCCCACCCCTACCCCCACCCACCCACTCCCACCCGTCTTAAAGAACCGCCATCTTTCGGTCCCAAAAGCAAGTGGTCGTTACAGACAGGTTTAATTCTATTTTATCGTTTTTCGATTTTCCAGACATAGACGGTCACCACTTTCATGTGTTTGGGCCTTTGCACATTCATATTTATGATGACGATCAAATAGGCGATCATCATGTCCACCATCACCATGCAGACAGTCACGACAATTTTGACCATCCACTCTTCCACGAAAATTCCACCGAATACAATATCTCAGATCACGCGCACAGCGAGCATCACACATCCGATAAAGACGACCAGCACGATAAGATGAGTGCAGATGAACTGGCTTATCACCATAAGAAACACCCCCGCGATGGCCACGATGATCCCAATGACAGCCTTGACCACGATGACCCGGATCACCATAAGGACCATGACCATGGCGATTACCACGATGAGCACGATGACAATGACAGCCTTGACCACGATGACCCGGATCACCATAATGACCATGACCATGGCGATTACCACGATGAGCACGATCACAATGACAGCCTTGACAAGCATAAAAAATTGCGTCGTGGTCATAAACATAACAATGGCCAAGGTGACGAGAAGCGCTACAGTCACCGCATGAAGGAAATGCACAAAATGCACAATATGGATATGAAGCGCAAGATGCACGGCAAGGGTGGTATGAAGAGCATGATGGGCGGCATGAAATCAAAGATGGATATGAAGATGGGTATGAAGATGGGTATGAAGAAGGGTATGAAGATGGATATGAAGAAGGGTATGAAGATGGGTATGAAGATGGATATGAAGAAGTGTCGCTGTTGTCCAAAAAACACAAGTAACGATTCCTATTCGCATGAACTGGAAGGCACGGAGCATCCAGGTAACACACTTCTAACCTTTTAACACAGAAAGAAACGACAAATTCCTTATAATGCAGGAAATATTCTGTTGAATATTTTGAAACTAATTCGACTGTGAGCTGTTTCTTCCTACGGTAGCAACATGTCCTAAACAGATTAGTTGCAAAATATTCAACATTTCTTCCGAATAATTGTCTTGAAATTGCAATTACTGCATATTTTAACCAATTGTTAATTGTCAGTTTTATCAATTACTGCGAATAATTTAATAAATACTAATTGGATTTGCGTCCCTTTATATATCGTACCACTAACTATACGATTTTCCAACATGATTGAAACTCAGAATCTCAGGATACCAACGGACCTTTCAAGTTGTAGCTATCCCGCACCCCTCCCATTGCTAGCTAAACTCCACCCACAGCTCGCTCGTGTTAGGATTGACCGTTCCCTGAACTCCCTGGCTATCAGTTTCCAGAAAACTATGCAGGTAAGCTGTTGAATATTATGAGCAACAGTGCCCAGTCAAATTAGTTTCAAAATATTCAACAAAATGTTTATTAAATGGTAAATACATACAATTCGTACAACGTGTCGGACTATGAAGCGTTAAAGACGGACTAAATCGAGTCATTCATGCCATACTTAATTATGACGTCATCCTACACGTCACTTAGTTCAATATGACGTCATATGATGTCAGATGATGGATTAATAAACTGGAAACGTCCATTTCAAGGTCGACTGAGACATGTTGTTGCCAAACGGTTTGATTGGCACACATACATATAGTATTTAATTGCAATGGAGGGATTCAACTTCTATTTATGCCCCACCCATTTCATTCCCCTTTTCGAATCGATTTAAAACTTTGAAAACTGAGTTCCTAGCATCTAAATTTAAAGGTAACTATATGTATATATACGTAAGTTGTTGAATATTTTTAAATCGAGATACTGGGAGCTGTTACGGCAGCAACAGCTCCCAGTCAAATTAAATTGTTAATTCATCATACAAGGGTTTTTTCCAGTTTTAGCTATGCCACGCCCATCATTAGTTAAGCCCCACCCACGCTTCGTCCGTGTTGGAATCGCCTGATCCCCGAACGTCCTGACTATCAATTTCCAGAAAACTATGCATGTAGGCTGTTGAATATTTTGAAACTAATTTGACTGGGTGCTGTTGCTGCCTATGGCAGTTAAATTAGTTTCAAAATATTCAACAGAATGTTTATTAAATAGTGAAGACATACAATTCGTTTGGGTAACTTGAAATATGCATCGATATTAAAGGGATGCTAATCTCATCTCAAATGTCGTATTGCACTGATAGATTATGGTTTATAGATTCTATATCATCCATATCCCGTCACATTCCCTTATCTGTATCACAATTATCCGCTTTGCAATATCGCGTAAATGTTGGACGGTGATCGCCAACATTCTGCCTCCTCTAGCTATAGTGTGTGATGTCATATAAGTGCCAATGCATTACATTCTTTATTATGTAATAGTTATCTTGTTCCATTTTTTTAAACTAATTTGAAGAAGCAACAACTTCCAGTCAGATTGGTTTCAAAGTTTTTAACAGCTTACCTGAATGGTTGGTTTTATATCGCATTGTCAAGCTATAGATAGCACCTCTATAACTGAGCTCGTACACCGAGGCAGACACGCTAGGTTTTTCTGATTGGTTGAAAATTAAATCATGCCAGCCATCATCAGCTGTAGAAATGTACCAACATTTACCTACTAAATCCTGAATATCTTTCTTTGACGGGATGATAACAAGCTTAGAATTTCATACGTAGTTTATGAGTGGCCTATTAGATTATCTGTATAGATATCATGAAATGAGGTTAATTATCCTTTAAGACTATGGTTTATCTCCACTCTAAGTCCTCGCGTTGTAACGCAAGTGTACGGTTGAAATTTGAAAATGCTGCTTTTGTAATGACCCGTATGCTTGTAGCAAGTGAACACCGGATATTGTATTCAAAAGTAGGCTATACTATGTCAAATATCAAACCATGTTAATTTTAAATGCTTTAGGCCCTAAGGGGTCGATTTTATCTTGGCCAAATTAGGATGACGACGATGACGACGACGACGGCGGCGACACCTGGTGGGCGACAACGACGACGACAGTAATGATTTACTTGCTTTTTCTAGCATTTGTATTTGCGCGTTGTGACGTGGTACCTAACACCCGACTTTCGCGAGAAAATCGAGGTGGTAACATCCGGGGAACTGCGCTCCTTAAGCAGCACGTGAGTTATGCACGTACAGTTATTACTGATAATACGGAGATCCGCGCCCCACCAGCAGAGATCTATGCCCCGCCCATTTCTCGATAATCCCCGTCCACATTTTGCGCGTGTGGGTTTCGATTTATATGATTAGAACGATGAATGGCCAGAATCACGATTTCAAGGTAACTTTATAGGTAAGCTGTTGTATATTTTGAAACTAATTAAAATATTCGAAATATTCAACAGAAGGTTTATTAAATTGTAACGACATACATGTACAATTAGTACACATGACAGGTGTTTCAATGTTCTTGACGGAGCCAGATACGTCATTCATTCCGTAATAAAAGTATGACGTCAACGTACATGTGATGTAATGGTCCTTTCCATTTTAGCCATGCCCCGCCCATCTCTATGTATGCACCACCCACACCTGGCTCGTGTTGGGATCGATCGATCTCGGAACTTCCTGACTATCAATTTCCAGAAAACTGTACAGGTAAGCTGGCAGCAACAGCGCCCAGTCAAATTAGTTTCAAATTATTCAACAGGATATTTATTAAATAATAGAGACATACAATTCGTACAACGTGCCGGACTATTAAGAGTTAAAGACGGGCCATATAGAATCATTTATGAGGTAATGATTATGACATCGTCCTACACGCCACTTAGCTGATTATGACGTCATATGACGTCAGATTGATAGATGGATAGTCTGGAAAGGTGAATTTCCGTTTCGTGCGGAAATATGATTATTATCCTCGATCTCTTTGCCTTTAGCAGCAACAACTTCCAGTCAAATTAGTTTCAAAATATTTAGAAATTTGTTCTTATGTTTGCTTTTACACCACGTGGTCAAACTATAGATGGCACTTCTACTACGGAGAGCGTATACAGAGGCAGACAGGCTATTTGAAAAGTAAATCATGGCAGCCATCATAGGCTGCAGAAATATATCAACTTTTAGTTACTAAAGGCTGAATATCTTTAGTTGTCGGCATAATAATAAGATAAAATGCCACGGGGTGGGCTATGTGTGGCAAATTCTATCACCGATTAAGATAAGGTAAGATTTCCTTTAATAAATATTCTGTTGGAATGCTATATACAGTATATATAATATATATTATACCATCTTATGCCTCTAAAAACGACTTTTCTTGATTTTTCGGATTTTCCAGATTTTCAGAAGATTTTCGATCACGGCTAAAATTGTAAGATCACATAGGACAGATATACACTTTCTTTGACTATATTGTTATGGCGATGTCAAATTTTACACTTTCAAAATTGTTGGATAAGCCGTTTGGTGGCTATCTTGGATTTATTGTCCCGCCAAAAGGCATATAGGGAAAACAATGGGAAAGTTTTAATGTCTTCTCAAGAATCACCTCATGGAGTTTAACCATATTTGACAGAAAGCATATTTTTGGCATAGAGATGCAAAATTGTAAAACGGAAACTGTTTGTTTGGCTGGCGGCCATCTTGTATTATTTTCCCACTAAAACCCTAAAACTCATATAGGAAAAGAACGGAAAGCTTCAAACGACTTCTTCCCAAGGACCATTAAGCCGATTTCAATCAAATTTGTCAGGGTGTTTAACTTGTTCATAGAGATCAAAGATTGCTCAAATAAATCTGATTTGTCATTTTGTACCGCCGACCATCTGTGATTTTGCGCTTTTTTAGAAACATGTTTTAAAATCTCTGAAACCGCTTGGCCGATTGATACAAAACTCAAGACACTTCATCTATTGCAAGTTTTGCGAGAACCTGATTGGTCCATTTGTTGGCATAACCTAGTTTTGGCAAAACGTCGTCTTCTTCGGAACCGCTGAAGGCATCAGACAGAAATTGTGTATATGTAGGCCTAATTAAGGTAAGTTAAAAACATGGCCGTCATCAACCAAACGAAATGTGGCGTTTGGCGGCCATATTGGCTTTTATTTGATGAATTTTGATGGCAAAATGAGGTTATATAGGTATATCAGTGTGCCAATTTCAAATTTGGGCCGTTAAAAAGTGTAGGGTGAGTGCATCGGTGACCATCTTGAAGCTTTTGACTCTGAAAATCCTATAGGAAATGATGGAAACAGGCTTAAAAGGCTTCACTCAGGAACCACTTGTTCGATATCAACCGGATTTTCGCGGGAGCATTCTTAGGCCATAGAGTTACAAGATTGTTCAAAAGAACCTTAATGGCTGATTTTATCGGCGACCGTCTAGGTTTTATGGATTTTGATGGCGATAGTTCCTTTATATTTTTTAATATTAACCCCCAAAATACCCGGCCACAATGTCTACATTTAAAACTTAAATTTATGCGGTTCTGGCCAGAATTGTTGAATTTCTTGCAAAAAAAGTGTGTATGGATCTACGTGTAAATCATGCCTTTCTAGTTGAAAGGCGAATGTTCCAGGTGAGCGATTCGAGCCTTTGGGCCTCTTGTCTTATGATATCTAATTCTTTAACCCTTTAGCCCTCAAATTTTTCCAAGAAAATTTGAATTTTCTCATAGAAAATGTCCATTTGCAGACCAAGAGAATACTCTTTTTGAAAATTTACCACTGGAATGTCTGACTCGATTATCGAGCCAGTCAGTCCGGTGGTAAATTAAAAAAAATACCCGTCTCTTGGTCTGTAAATGGGCATTTCTCACGGCCCCTGCAGAAGCCGTTTTTGGCTGATAAGAGCGTTAAAGGGTTAAGGTATAGAATATACTTTTGGTTTATCTTGTGATAAATCGTGAATCTACAATGGAATGATGAAATCCAGTTTTAGCTATGCCTCGCCCATCTTTAGCTAATAATACTTCGCCCGCGTTGGGATCGATCAATCCCTGAACTATGTGACTATCATTTTCCCGAAAGCTATACAGGTAAGCCGCTGCTTCAGCAACATCGCCCAGTCAAATTAGTTTCAAAATATTCCACATAATGTTTATTAAATAGTGAAGACATACCATTCGTACACCAACAACGCTTCGTACGTCGTCAATTATGCGTTCGTGACGAACTTAGCTATGTGTCATTCATGACGTACTTGATTATGACGTCATCCTACACATCACGTAGTTAATTATGACGTCATATCATTGATGTATAAAGTGAAATCCTCCATTAGAACCATACCCCAAAATAGTTCTTTCGTCACCTCTTTAAGTTGACAAATCGAATCAAAATTTCTGTTCAACTTAATTCGCAGTACAAAGATGGCCCACTGCTTTTGGACATAAGCTTGAAAGGATTCAAAGTCCGTGATACGGTACATGGCATTCACGTACACCAGTACGGGGAAATGACGGACAGTTGCGAGTCACTGGGCCCTCACTTCAACCCAACAGCTGTTGACCACGGTGGCCCGGATGCTGATCCCAGGTAAAGTGCAGTACAGCTTGGTAATAACTTAGAATGCTCCCAAAACAAAGTAAAGCGTTGTGTTGAATATTTTGAACATAATTAGATTGGAAGACATTGCTGCCTAAGGCAGCACTGTCTTTCAATCTAATTATGTTTAAAATAGTCAACAGACCATTTCAATGACTTCATACTAACTATTAACTAACATGTTACTGATTTAGTTTTAGAAAAGTGTTACCTTCTTTATTAGCTGTACTGTCGTCATGAACGCTTACAAATGAATGTGTATAATCCTATAACACAACTGCCATGGGAGGGATCCGATATGTCACTCAAGTATATGACGTCATAATCAAATGCGTAGATCCGTCATGAAAGTGGCAACGGTCCGTCACGAAAGTCTATGACGTGTATAATCGCTATGTCTTTGATGAATTTACAATTCAATACAGGGCCGGATTTATTTTGGTGGAGGCCTCTGGGTAGTAATTGGGGGAGGCCTTGGAAGAAAGTGCCCACCTCGCATAGACGGGGTGGGGCGGGGAGTCCTCCCTCTGAGAAAATTGAAAATTAGATGCTCTGAGAAGCCATTTAATGGCTTCTCAGAGCATCTAGTTTTCAATTTTCTCAGGGGAGGACTCCCAGCCCCGTCTATGGGAGGACGACACGCTGCCGCTTCCTGGAATATGTATAGATAAATAGCATCCTTAGTTTGCTTCAACGGTTGCCATGAACCTTTAATACATTTTAGTCAGAAATCTATCAATATTCTTATCCAGATGATTCTCACTGATCACTGCTCCTTACGCATTAGAATTTTGTCTACACAACACGAGTCTAATTCGTGGAGGAGGCCCACATAGAAATTTTAAATTTTGATTTTGGTAGAGGCCCCTGGGTAAACAATACCAGCCTAATAATCTGCACTAGCAGGATACGATGTCCCCATATAGGTATAGACAGGCTAGACTGCCTTTTACAACGTAACTTAAATACATTTTGTATCTCCCGCAGACATTTTGGTGACCTAGGCAACATCCATGTTGACAAACGAGGGCGTGTGAACTCATCGACGAAGCACACGAAGGCGTCTTTGATTGGCCATCTAAACATCGTAGGCCGATCACTTGTGGTAAGATGACCGCCGCTAATTCATGCATGTGTGTACGTATTTGTCTACTCGTTTATTTGTGTCCGTGTATGCGTGAAATGTAAATGGATGCACGTACAATCCGTGAGGCCACCCTACTCAGTACCAAATTAAAGTCATTTAGCACAGTCTGAGCGAATGTTAGGTTGGCATACGTATGATTTCTTGAGGATTTGAGGTACTGTGGTTTTGAGGAATGGCAATTTACAGGCCAAGAGAAGACTATTTTGAAAGTTTACCACTGAAATAGGTGGCTCGGTTACTGAGCCAGTCATTCCACAGGTAAGATTTCAAGAATAGTCTTCTCTTGGACTGTAAATGGGCATTCCTCAAAACCACAGTAGCTCAAATCCTCAAGAAATCATACGCATGCCAACCTAACTTTCGCTCAGACTGTGCTAATTTTGCGCTAACGTGGTTGTGATAAATTTTTGATTTGAATATGGAGACAGATGTAGAATTTTTAACGGAATCATCTAGTTTGTTCCGAAGGTTGATTGTACTAGGAAAGAAAGATTTTTCATAGCTCTCAAGACGAATGTTTTCTTCTTCTAGGTTATTTCTATTTCGTAGATTATAATTTATAACTTCGTCTAACCGTCTTGGGATTTGTTCCGAAATATAATCTGTAATAGTCTCCTTTTAGCATTTTATACATTAAAGTTAGTTTTTTGTTTTTTCTTCTGCTACTTGGCATGACTAATCCAAGTGCATTGTATACTCTTTCTAGAGGTGTGTAATTCGGAAGTCCAGATATTATTCTTATCGCCTCTTTTTGGATATATTCAATGTTTTCTGATGCTTGTTGAGGGCATCCGTACCACACTTCGGATCCATATTCCAATACAGGACGAAGGTAACTAAGATAGATTTTAAGTAATGATTTCCTAGATACGTTGTATTTGATTTTTCTCATTGAACGTAAAATTATGTTTGCTTTTTTAATCATATTATCTATATGGGTTGTCCATTTAAGATGTGAGGCCTAAATAGTTGTGAGACTGTACTCGGTGTATTCGTATATTGTCTAGAATAAGGTTTGGCATGTTATGAGTTGGCTGATTCGCCACTAACATATTGACTGTTGAATTTGACCAGCCATTGCTTTGACCAGCAGTTCAGAGCCACGAGGTCTTGGTTTAAAGCCGGTTCAATAGCGATCTCGTTTTCTCCAGATGCACGCATTGAGGTATCATCAGCAAATAAAATAGTCTTGTAAGATTATGTATATTCTCAGCAATATCGTTTATATATATATATATATATATATATATATATATATACACACACACACACACACACACACACACACACACACACACACACACACACACACACACACACACACACACACACACACACACACACACACACACACACACACACACACACACACACATATATATATAAATAACAGGAGACCTAATACTGAGCCTTGTGGTACGCGTGTATTGACTTTAAGGATGAATACGATTGGTTAACTCTAACCATTTGCTTTCTATTCGTAAGGTAGTTTTCTAACCACATATATAATGATCCTGTTATACCATTTTGTCTGAGTTTAAAGCATAGACCTTTGTGCCATACTCTGCCGAAGGCCTTGGAGACGTCACAAAATATTACACGCTATACAAAAAATGTATCAAACGCTCATCCAAAGGCCTTCGCCAATATATGACACAATTCTATAAGTTGGAATGTTGCAGCGTATACAGGGCGAAATCCGGATTGATATGTATAAATAATATTATGTGTATGTAAGTGGTTGTATATGTATTTGAAAACAATTCTTTCCATTATCTTTCCTAAGACACTTAGTAGCGAGATTGGGCGATAGTTTTCAGGATGTTTTTGTTTCCTTTTTTAAATAACGGGTTTACGAACGCAATTTTCCATAAGTTTGGAAAAAACATTTGATTGAAGGGATTTGTTAAAGAGAATAGACAGAGGCAAAGATATAGTTTCAATAACAGCTTTTAACATCTGGTGACTAATTTCATCGTGACCAGAGGCTTTATTTACCGGTAGAATCTGTATAATGTCCTCAACTTCTTGTGGCTGTATATTGATGTTACTTAGCCTATTTTCAGTTGTATAGGTGAAGTCTGGCAAATTGTGGTCCGAGTCATTCACAAATGATATACTTGCAAAGTAGTTGTTAAGACATTCCGCTGTCTGTTCACCAGTGTATGCAAAGTTCTCTTCATTCGTGTTTGAAATAGCGAGTGGTGGAATCGATAATAATTCAGTACCTTTTACCAGTAGTTTTAGTGTTTTCCAATAAGATTAGACCCTATAGGTCTATAGTAGTTTAAATATAAATCGTGTTTCATTCCGTATGACTCATTCATGAATCATGCCGTAAATCCTCCATAAAAACCACCAACATCTTCTGGCTCTGAAGCTCGGCTTGCCTCCTCAGCAGTGTTGACTGTTGAGTGTGTCTGTTTTGGTTATATAACAAAAGCAATCGGAGATTGCGGCCCGTCGCCGTCCCGTTCCTGTTACATTGTAACAAGATTTCGGATTCTCCAGATTTTTTCGGGTTTTCCGGATTTCTTCGTATCACGCCGAACGTTGTGGAATCCAAGTGCATGGTCACGCCCTTTCTTGTGTTAAAATCTGAGCTAAATTCTACCAATAGTTTCTGTTATATCCATAGATCCAGAAGTTGATCCGATCCGGAACCGGGTTCTTTTATCCAGATCATGGCGAAGGTTGGGAATGCGTCATGCAGGTCAAGTTCCTTCGTTGTGTTAAATTTTGAGCCAAATCGAATCAGCAGTTTCTGAGATACACGTCGGACTTGTTGGCTGACTGGCTGTTTATCCGGCTGGCTGGCTGGTTGGTTGGTTGGCTGCCTGACTGGCTGGCTGGCTGGCTGGTTGACTGACTGACTGAGCGACTTACCGACCGACCGACCAACCGATTGACTGAGCGATCGATCGACCAACCGACCGACCGACCGACTGACCAACTGACTGACTGACCGACTGATTGACTGAGCGACCGACTGACAAACCGACTAACACGCACTACATAGGTACGTACGCACTTGATAACAATAACCCCTTAGGAGAAGATGGTAAAATGTATAATACGTGAATTTGATAGCAGTGAATCTGCCAGTGAATGAATCTGGTAATGAATTAGTCTGGCAGAGAGTGAGTCTGGTAGTAAATGTGTCTAGCATTGAAGGAGTCTGGTAATGAATCTGTCTAGCAGTAAATCTCTCTGACAGTGAATGAATCTGACAGTGAATCAGTCTGACAGAGAATGTGTCTGGGAGTGAATCAGTCTGGCAGAGAATGTGTCTGGGAATAAATGTGCCTAGCAGTGGGTGAGTCTGGGGTGAATGAGTCTGGCAGTGAATCTGTCTGGCAATGAATGAGTCTGGTAGTGAATGAGTCTAGTAGCGAATTGGTCTGTTAGCGGATGAGTCAGAAGTGAATGAGTCAGGTAGTGAATGAGTCTGGTAGTGGATGAGTCAGCTAGATAATAAGTCTGGTAGTGAATCCGTCTGGCAATGAATGAGTCAGGTAGTAAATGGGTCAGGTAGTGAATGAGTCAGATAGTGAATGAGTCAAGTAGGTAATGAGTCAGGTAGTGAAAGAGTCAAGTAGGTAATGAGTCATGTAGTGAATGAGTCAGGTAGTGAGTGAGTCAGGTAGGAAATGAATCTGGTAGTGAATGAGTCAGGTAGTGAATGAGTCTGGTAGGTAATGAGTCAGGTAGGGAACGAGTCAGGTAGGAAATGAGTCAGGTAGTGAATGAGTCAGGTAGGTAATGAGTCAGGTAGTGAATGAGTCAGGTAGTGACTAGGTCAGGTAGTGACTAGGTCAGGTAGTGAATAAGTCTGGTAGTGGACGGGTCTGGAGTGAATGAGTCAGGTAGTGAATAAGTCTGCTAGCGGATGAGTCAGAAGTGAATGAGTCAGGTAGTGAATGAGTCTAGTAGCGAATTGGTCCGGTAGCGGATGAGTCAGAAGTGAATGAGTCAGGTAGTGAATGAGTCTGGTAGTGGATGAGTCTGGAGTGAATGAGCCAGGCAGTGAATGAGTCAGGTAGGGAATGAGTCGGGTAGGGAATGCGTCAAGTAGTGGATGAGTCAGCTAGATAATGAGTCTGGTAGTGAATCCGTCTGGCAATGAATGAGTCAGGTAGTGAATGAGTCTAGGAGTGAATGGGTCACGTAGTGAATGAGTCAGATAGTGAATGAGTCAAGTAGGTAATGAGTAGGGTAGTGAAAGAGTCAAGTAGGTAATGAGTCAGGTAGTGAATGAGTCTGGTAGTGAATGAGTCAGGTAGGGAATGAATCTGGTAGTGAATGAGTCAGGTAGTGAATGAGTCTGGTAAGTAATGAGTCAGGTAGGGAACGAGTCAGGTAGGAAATGAGTCAGGTAGTGAATGAGTTAGGTAGGTAATGAGTCATGTAGTGATTGAGTCTCCTATGGAATGAGTCTTGTAGGGAATGAGTCATGTAGGGAATGAGTCAGGTAGTGAATTAGTCTGGTAAGTAATGAGTCTGGTAGTGAATGAGTTTGGTAAGCATTGAGTCAGGTAGGGAACAAGTCAGGTAGGGAATGAATCAGGTAGGGAATGAGTCTGACAATTAATGAGTCAGGTAGGGAATGAGTCAGGTAGGTAAGGAGTCAGGTCTGGAATGAGTCTGGCAGTGAATGAGTCAGGGAGGGAATGAGTCAGGTAGGGAATGAGTCAGGTAGCGAATGCGTCAATGTAGTGAATGAGTCTGCCGGTGAATGAGTCTGGTAATGAATGAGTCAGGTAGTGAATGAGTCAGGTAGTGAATGATTCTGGAGTGAATGAATATGGTAGTGAATGAGACAGCTAGAAAATGAATCGTGTAGTGAATGAGACAGCTAGTGAATGAGTCTGGTAGTGAATGTCAGGTAGTGAATGAGTCAGGTAGTGAATATGTCAGCTAGTGAATGAGTCTGGTAGTGGACGGGTCTGGCGTGAATGAGTCAGGTAGTGAATGAGTCCGGTAGGGAATGAGTCTGGTAGTGAATTACTCAGGTAGTGAATGAGTCTGGTAGGGAATGGATCTGATAGGGAATGAGCCAGGTAGGTAATGAGTCGGGTAGGGGATGAGTCTTGTAGTGAATGAGTCAGGTAGTGAATATGTCAGGTAGTGAATGAGTCTGGTAGTGGACGGGTCTGGCGTGAATGAGTCAGGTAGTGAATGAGTCCGGTAGGGAATGAGTCTGGTAGTGAATTACTCAGGTAGTGAATGAGTCTGGTAGGGAATGGATCTGATAGGGAATGAGCCAGGTAGGTAATGAGTCGGGTAGGGAATGAGTCTTGTAGTGAATGAGTCAGGTAGTGAATGAGTCAGGACATGAATGACTCTGCTAGGTAATGGGTCGGGTAGGAAATGAGTCAGTTAGGGAATGCGTCAAGTAGTGGATGAGTCTGGTAATCAATGCGTCAAATTAGTGAATGAGTCTGGTAGTGGATGAGTCTGGAGTGAATGGATCTGGTAGTGAATGAGTCTGGTAGTGGATGAGTCTGGAGTGAATGGATCTGGTAGTGAATGAGACAGCTAGTGAATGAGGCTGGTAGTGAATGAGTCAGGTAGTGACTAGGTCAGGTAGTGAATAAGTCTGGTAGTGGACGGGTCTGGAGTGAATGAGTCAGGTAGTGAATAAGTCTGCTAGCGGATGAGTCAGAAGTGAATGAGTCAGGTAGTGAATGAGTCAGGTATGGAATGAGTCAGGTAGGGAATGCGTCAAGTAGTGGATGAGTCAGCTAGATAATGAGTCTAGTAGTGAATCCGTCTGGCAATGAATGAGTCAGGTAGTGAATGAGTCTAGGAGTGAATGGGTCAGGTAGTGAATGAGTCAGATAGTGAATGAGTCAAGTAGGTAATGAGTCAGGTAGGGAATGAGTCAGGTAGTGAATGAGTCAGGTAGTGAATGAGTCTGGTAGTGAATGAGTCAGGTAGGGAATGAATCTGGTAGTGAATGAGTCAGGTAGTGAATGAGTCAGGTAGGTAATGAGTATGGTAGGTAATGAGTCAGGTAGGGAACGAGTCAGGTAGGAAATGAGTCAGGTAGTGAATGAGTCTGGTAGGTAATGAGTCAGGTAGTGAATGAGTCTCCTATGGAATGAGTCTTGTAGGGAATGAGTCATGTAGGGAATGAGTCAGGTAGTGAATGAGTCAAGTAGGTAATGAGTCAGGTAGTGAATGAGTCAAGTAGGTAATGAGTCAGGTAGTGAATGAGTCAGGTAGTGAATGAATCTGGTAGTGAATGAGTCAGGTAGGGAATGAATCTGGTAGTGAATGAGTCAGGTAGTGAATGAGTCTGGTAGGTAATGAGTCTGGTAGTGAATGAGTCTGGTAGGTAATGAGTCTGGTAGGTAATGAGTCAGGTAGTGAATGAGTCTCCTATGGAATGAGTCTTGTAGGGAATGAGTCATGTAGGGAATGAGTCAGGTAGTGAATGAGTTTGGTAAGCCTTGAGTCAGGTAAGGAACAAGTCAGCTAGGGAATGAATCAGGTAGAGAATGAGGCTGACAATTAATGAGTCAGGTAGGGAATGAGTCAGATATGGAATGAGTCAGGTAGGTAAAGAGTCAGGTCTGGAATGAGTCTGGCAGTGAATGAGTCAGGGTGGGAATGAGTCTGGTAGTGAATGAGTCAATGTAGTGAATGAGTCTGGCGGTGAATGAGTCTGGTAATGAATGAGTCAGGTAATGAATGAGACAGCTAGTGAATGAGTCTGGTAGTGAATGTCAGGTAGTGAATGAGCCAGGTAGTGAATATGTCAGGTAGTGAATGAGTCTGGTAGTGGACGGGTCTGGCGTGAATGAGTCAGGTAGTGAATGAGTCCGGTAGGGAATGAGTCTGGTAGTGAATTACTCAGGTAGTGAATGAGTCAGGTAGTGAATGAGTCTGGTAGGGAATGGATCTGATAGGGAATGAGCCAGGTAGGTAATGAGTCGGGTAGGGAATGAGTCTTGTAGTGAATGAGTCAGGTAGTGAATGAGTCAGGAAATGAATGACTCTGCTAGGTAATGGGTCGGGTAGGAAATGAGTCAGTTAGGGAATGCGTCAAGTAGTGGATGAGTCTGGTAATCAATGCGTCAAAGTAGTGAATGAGTCTGGTAGTGGATGAGTCTGGAGTGAATGGATCTGGTAGTGAATGAGTCTGGTAGTGGATGAGTCTGGAGTGAATGGATCTGGTAGTGAATGAGACAGCTAGTGAATGAGGCTGGTAGTGAATGAGTCAGGTAGTGACTAGGTCAGGTAGTGAATAAGTCTGGTAGTGGACGGGTCTGGAGTGAATGAGTCAGGTAGTGAATAAGTCTGCTAGCGGATGAGTCAGAAGTGAATGAGTCAGGTAGTGAATGAGTCAGGTATGGAATGAGTCAGGTAGGGAATGCGTCAAGTAGTGGATGAGTCAGCTAGATAATGAGTCTGGTAGTGAATCCGTCTGGCAATGAATGAGTCAGGTAGTGAATGAGTCTAGGAGTGAATGGGTCAGGTAGTGAATGAGTCAGATAGTGAATGAGTCAGGTAGTGAATGAGTCTGGTAGTGAATGAGTCAGGTAGGGAATGAATCTGGTAGTGAATGAGTCAGGTAGTGAATGAGTCTGGTAGGTAATGAGTCTGGTAGGTAATGAGTCAGGTAGGGAACGAGTCAGGTAGGAAATGAGTCAGGTAGTGAATGAGTCAGGTAGGTAATGAGTCAGGTAGTGAATGAGTCTCCTATGGAATGAGTCTTGTAGGGAATGAGTCATGTAGGGAATGAGTCAGGTAGTGAATTAGTCTGGTAAGTAATGAGTCTGGTAGTGAATGAGTTTGGTAAGCCTTGAGTCAGGTAGGGAACAAGTCAGGTAGGGAATGAATCATGTAGTGAATGAGGCTGACAATTAATGAGTCAGGTAGGGAATGAGTCAGATATGGAATTAGTCAGGTAGGTAAAGATTCAGGTCTGGAATGAGTCTGGCAGTGAATGAGTCAGGGTGCGAATGAGTCAGATAGTGAATGAGTCAGGTAGGGAATGCGTCAAGTAGTGGATGAGTCAAGTAGGTAATGAGTCAGGTAGTGAATGAGTCAGGTAGTGAATGAGTTTGGTAGTGAATGAGTCAGGTAGGGAATGAATCTGGTAGTGAACGAGTCAGGTAGTGAATGAGTCTGGTAGGTAATGAGTCAGGTAGGGAACGAGTCAGGTAGGAAATGAGTCAGGTAGTGAATGAGTCGGGTAGGTAATGAGTCAGGTAGTGAATGAGTCTCCTATGGAATGAGTCTTGTAGGGAATGAGTCAGGTAGTGAATTAGTCTGGTAAGTAATGAGTCTGGTAGTGAATGAGTTTGGTAAGCATTGAGTCAGGTAGGGAACAAGTCAGGTAGGGAATGAATCATGTAGTGAATGAGTCTGACAATTAATGAGTCAGGTAGGGAATGAGTCAGATATGGAATGAGTCAGGTAGGTAAGGAGTCAGGTCTGGAATGAGTCTGGCAGTGAATGAGTCAGGGTGGGAATGAGTCAGGTAGGGAATGAGTCAAGTAGTGGATGAGTCTGGTAGTGAATCCGTCTGGCAATGAATGAGTCAGGTAGTGAATGAGTCTAGGAGTGAATGGGTCAGGTAGTGAATGAGTCAGATAGTGAATGAGTCAAGTAGGTAATGAGTCAGGTAGTGAATGAGTCAGGTAGGGAATGAATCTGGTAGTGAATGATTCAGGTAGTGAATGAGTCTGGTAGGTAATGAGTCAGGTAGGGAACGAGTCAGGTAGGAAATGAGTCAGGTAGTGAATGAGTCAGGTAGGTAATGAGTCAGGTAGTGAATGAGTCTCCTATGGAATGAGTCTTCTAGGGAATGAGTCATGTAGGGAATGAGTCAGGTAGTGAATTAGTCTGGTAAGTAATGAGTCTGGTAGTGAATGAGTTTGGTAAGCATTGAGTCAGGTAGGGAACAAGTCAGGTAGGGAATGAATCAGGTAGTGAATGAGTCTGACAATTAATGAGTCAGGTAGGGAATGAGTCAGATATGGAATGAGTCAGGTAGGTAAGGAGTCAGGTCTGGAATGAGTCTGGCAGTGAATGAGTCAGGGAGGGAATGAGTCAGGTAGGGAATGAGTCAGGTAGGGAATGCGTCAAGTAGTGGATGAGTCTGGTTGTGAATGAGTCAATGTAGTGAATGAGTCTGGCGGTGAATGAGTCTGGTAATGAAGGAGTCAGGTAGTGAATGAGTTATGTAGTGAATGATTCTGGAGTGATTGAATCTGGTAGTGAATGAGACAGCTAGAAAATGAATCGTGTAGTGAATGAGACAGCTAGTGAATGAGTCTGGTAGTGAATGTCAGGTAGTGAATGAGTCAGGTAGTGAATATGTCAGGTAGTGAATGAGTCTGGTAGTGGACGGGTCTGGCGTGAATGAGTCAGGTAGTGAATGAGTCCGGTAGGGAATGAGTCTGGTAGTGAATGAGTTACGTAGGGAATGAGTCAGGTAGGTAATGAGTCTGGTAGTGAATGAGTCAGGTAGGTATTGAGTCAGTTAGGGAATGAGCCAGGTAGGGAATGAGTCCAGTAGGGAATGAGTCAGGTAGGGAATGAGTCAGGTAGGGAATGTGCCTGACAACGAATCTATCTGGCAGTTAATGTCTGGCAATCAATTCGTCTGGTACTGAACCTGTCTGGTGGGGAATCTGTCTGGGCGTGAAGGTGGCCATCTGCGAATGTGTCTGGCAGTGAATCTGTGTAGCAGTGAATGAGCCTGATCTCCTTATCAGCTCCGTCTTATTTCCAGATCCACGAGCATGAAGATGACTTGGGTCTAGGAAAAAGCGAGGCCAGCAGGCAGACGGGTGATTCCGGGAGGCGCGTGGCGTGTTGTGTCATTGTACGCTGTCGAGGAGATAAATGAAAGGAAGCTTAACAAATGCGCCTTTGGAAAATATGAAACGCATTCAGATAAAACCATCGATATATGATATTTTAAATTACATTCAGCACTGCGCGAACGACCACCTCACCTTCGGGACCAATGGATGGTGGTTCGTTGAGACAGGTGATCGTAAGACCGACTGTCTTAAGGAACCACCATCTTATGGCCCAATGATGACATAGCCTAAAACTACAGTCTTGTATTTAGAGACAACTTGTCTTTTGTGACCGCTTATCGGCGCGCCATAAGGTGGTCGCTATTGACAAGTTTTAATATAGCGTATGTAAAGGATGTCGACCAATACATTAGCCTCTCTTGTAACACGACGGTCTTACTACAAAACATGTGAAATTAAAATTAAATCTAGCTGACAGACCACCTGATTTCGAGATCTAACATATGGCGGCTGAGACAGATAAATGGCTTAAAAAACAATCTCTTAATAACCCCAAAATGTATTTCCAACAATTGATTTTGATTAAAACTCACACCAGAAGGCTTGAAAATAAAATAATTAAAATGGTATACTATTAGAGGCCTAGATTGTGTTTCTAGGTGTAATGAAACTAAATAAATCTTTTCATATGATGATTTCCATACTTATATATAAATATAATTTTTAAGCTGTGAAATTGCATTAGAGACACGAGTCCCTAATTCAAATTCACATCTAAAAATTATGGAATGAAATCGTTATATTCTAAGCTTTATTTCGTTTCATTACATTGAGATGTGTAACTTAAGCCTCTATAAGTAGCCCCTAGACAATTTTAACAATTTTATTTTCAAGTGATTTGGTGTGAATATGCACCTCTATGCATATCTCTGATTTACCTGAACTGTTCTACAAAACCAAGATCATAGCAAATAAACTAATAATATTCATCAAATAGTCTTTGTTCTTAAATATCACCCGAGTACCATCTCCACCCATCCACCCACCCACAACGTATCGCCTTCATTGCTTTCAACCCGTTATAGTAACAAGTATGGCGGATTTACGCGAACATGCTATCCCTATATAGTACGATATAAGATTAAAGCTGGATGGTCACGCTAAACGATTCAATAACAAAGTAACAGAGCATAAGCAATACATTTTGACTTTCGGTAGCTCGCCGTTAGAGGTCAATCACGTGCTATTTTGCTCGCCGCTCTCATCAAGACATGTCGCTCTCTGTATTTGACGAATTTATTTATGTTGGTGAGGAATGTTACTCGCGTGCTGTTTAACACATTAATGGCTAAGGTTTGTCCAGAAAAAACAATATATTTGCTTATCGAATGTCCATTTGCAGGTCAACAGAATACTATTTTTGAGGACTTACCACTGTAATGACTGGCTCGGTTACTGAGCCAGTCATTTCAGTGGTAAATTATCAAAAACAGTCTATTCCCTTTGCCTGCAAATTGTCATTTCTCAAGACCATTGCAGAGGCCAGTTTCGGAACGGGTTAACATAAGAGTACACGGACTCCTTAATGACGAGTTACAGAATCCGGAAATATATAAACAGTAAATCTTGCTGGTTCGGGTTAGCATTGAAGCTTTTAACAGGGCCGTTCAGCTTTAAGCATTCAGAAGTTCAGTGAGATAGTATGTGAATACCATGTAGGTTCAAACATAATCAGCCAATGTTTGGCTTGCAATAGAGCTATCCAGTTCTAGTCATTCCCCGCCCACTTCCAGATAGGCTCCACCCACTTTTCGTGTGTTGGAATCGATTAATATACTTTTAATCCTGCCTTCTAAGAATCAGAATTTCAAGGTAACTATACAGGTAATCCGTTGAGAATGTTAATTACATAGTAAATCAACCAAAGACATACAATTCGTACACTGACATACATTTAAAGGACAATTCCGGGATGATAAAAAGTGTGCTTTATTTGAAAGATTATTACATGTTTAATGAAATTGCGCCAGAATAATAACCATAAAGAAATAGCGTAACCAACTATCGTTAGATAAAGTCGGTAAAATTGACAATTTTTCACACATCGGGGCGCTGCCATTTTATCGCATCTAGAGACGTCAGCCCCGCACCACCGCTATTGCTATAACTGGAGATGCGAGGCCAATAGATGCAGGTATATATATTTTAAGGAAGCATACGGAAATGATAATAGCAAACGAACCGCTGAAGCGATTCCAATCATTCTAGGATCTCTAAATAAGTGCCGACCTCGGGATTAATATGATGTAATGGATGTTAATATCGGACAAAATGTTCAAAAGACTGGAATATATATAAAAAAAATTATTCATCTAAGATACGATCTGAGAATATGTTATCCTTTTTTGGGTAAAATTCAGCATGAGATGGTTTTTGTCTCGCAGACTCTATCTTTGCGTATTGTCATTAAACTGGGGTGTGCTTAAAGCTGAAAGAAATGGCTATTTGTCTGACCAATTATAATTTTGCTGACGTAAAGATTGCCAAAGATATCACCAAATGAATTAACATTTTGACATAAAATCTGGGAATTTTCATCGCCGATCAATTACTGACCGGCAAGCTGTAGTAATTTCAATAACTAAGATATTTTGATGGAATTTTCTCGTTATGTGACAACATTGTAAAGCTTCGTAAAGCAAATTCTGTCGTTGTAGTTGTAATATTCATTCTGATACGGGGTGGTGGATAGAGGGCATCCAGAAATTTTTGTTTGAAATTTTGCTGTTTTAGTTTTTCCCGCAGAGTGTTTCTTTTGAACCACTAGGCCGATTCTAACATCCCTAGCATTGAATAAATCTTTGAATTTGCAGCTACAGGTAGGTGTCAGAATTATTACAATCGGTTAAGCCGTTCCGGCAATATTTTCATATCATAAGCTTTCTTGGAATATATATTTGCACTGCCTGCGACACACGCTATAACGGTATCTTGAGTCGGCTGAGTAATTTGACAATAGGCACATGTCAAGTGTGCCACTTTATTTAACCCTCTTCGCGTGGTGTAAAATGCGTAATAGCCTACTTACAGAGATAGTGCCGAGGTACATTTTGAAAAAAAATGTTGCTGAAACGTGTTGCTGTCGTGCACAGCAATGACTTACAGCAGCATTGTTACCAAAATGAACACATTCTGATAGGATAGAGAAAATGGAATCTATGTTTCAGCGGTCTAGGGGTTAACGATTCCCCACCGACTTCGGATACTAGAATTATTTGAAAAACTTACTAGCTTAACTGGACAATGTCCTAACGATTAGAAATTAGCACATGTTAGGCCTCCATGCATATACGTATTTACTGTACAGCCTTCGTGCTCGGCAAAGATAGCGTTGGTGCGGGGATGACGTCAGGATCTCGTGAAATCTCGCCCTCGTTGCAAGAAAATGGCGCCGCCCGGGAAATAAAATAATCCCATGTTTACGATGGTATAATTACTCGTATTATTTGTCTATTGTTTTTATTTAGGATCCAATATGTTAGTCATATAATAGTCTTTCAAATAAAATACACTTTTACCAATCCCGGAATTGTCCTTTAAATGTTCATGACGGAGATAGATACGTTATTTATTATGATTATGACGGTAGAGTGACAGATCAGATCCATTCATTAAATGATGACCAGTGTCATAGGATAGAAAAAGGGTCAACACTGTTTTTATATCCGAATACCTCTTTCTGAAGACTCGATAGAAATCTAGTGGCGAAATGTTGAAGATTTCGGGTTGTCTACCCTTGTTGATGACGTGTGCTCTACCCCCTTCGATGAAACCTTGTACGGATGGTTGCTGCGACAACCGGTTCCACCGATGAAGATGGAGCGTGACACTAGCTCGCCTCGTAGGTACAGAGACCTGACGATATTTCTATTAGTGCCTGGGCCTGATCTAACTGCACGCTTCAGAACGATTGGTTCGATACGGTGGTCTTCCGTGTTCTCCAGAATAACAACAAATATGTGACAAACTTTTGCCTTGTATATATCACAAGGTGATCGTTTTACTTGCTAACTTTAACTATACAATAAACCTACAAAGTTGGTAACTTTTACTGTTACCTAGCGATCTATTCACAAGCATTAAATATTACAATTCAATGTTTCCTAAGCTTCCCACTTTGACCAGCTCTTGCCTACTTAAAACCATTCAGCAAGAGTTTCACAAGGTGCGAGGCGGACCGAACTCTCGATTAAAGTTAAAGTCCCCCTTATGTACTATCTCAGTTTCTATTCTCCCTCCATCTTGGTTTCGCACCGCCGGAGGTTGCTCTGATTCTCATTGGATTATGACATCATTTTGACCAATCAAGACCCCGACCCTCCCTCCCCGGGAGGGTGCTTTCTACCTAGCACCTGCGGTTTGGCTGGTTCTTGAGTGATGGGATCTGTCGTTCCCCTAACTCTATTTTAGAATTCCAGCTGGCTTCCCATGTCATTCCTGACGAATGACCTGCCCAGAATGACGAATGCTGGTTTGATACCACGGCTTGCTGGTGGATTAGCACGCCTTTCGATTTATATGTTTTTGATAATAACTTTCGATTGTGTCCTAGCACACCTCTACAATTGATATGTTTTTTATCATAACTTTCGATTGTGTACCTACCGCCTACAGGACGCTACAATGTCCATGTCATGTTCATTGCCTATTAGTCGACAACTTGTAGAATGCTAGAGTTAATCGGCACACGAGTTACCATTTCTCATAGCCGTGTTATTCTCGGCTTATCTGGTCCCACGCTTCAGTGGGAACACAGACCGCTACGTCTCTAACTACGTCCGTTTGTTATATCTAATCCTTTGATTGATTCCAACCTGGTGCCAACCATTATCTTTTATGCTCGATTCAGTTTCGGCGAAACTGTACCTGCACTAGCTGACGTCTCTGCCGCCAGTCATCCAGTGCTGATAATATATATCCAAATAATAAGATGCTCTATCCGATGATCAGTGCATCTAAATATACACAGTGACATAGTCTCTTAGCTCACCTGGTATTCAAACAAGTATTGTGCTCGGGCTTACTCCTCGTACATATAAGATGTCCAGCGGGGTCATAGTGACCTAGTCTCTTAGCTCACCTGGTATTCAAACAAGAATTGTGCTCGGGCTTACTCCTCGTACATATAAAATGTCCAGCGGGGTCATGACCTCCCCGCAAGACAGTCCCATATCTACATATGCCCCTCAACCGAAGTTAATTAGCCGTCTCAGAAGGCCTACAGAGAGTGATAATTAACTCGTTGTGCACTATCAACAACTCCAACCCACGCCATACCAGATGCCTCCAGACTATGTCACAACCATAATTACGTCAAACGTACTCCAGCAACAATAATTAAACATGTCCGGGTAACGGAATATCATGCGCAATTGACCGTCCCCGGAAATATAGGAAAACAGCATAATCCTATACAAAGTACGAACTTGTCGGGGTAATGGAATATCATGCGCAAATGACCATCCCCAGAAACACATTAATAGCATCATTAAATATAACGGTATAATATGCTTAATATAATAACAGCAATAGCATATTGAATCCACAGTGCAAATACCATTACAAATCATGTTCAATTAATAAACAACAATATTAAGTCATTTTCCTACCATGAAGTGTTCCACATACAGCATATGAAATTCACTCCAAAATGTCATTGGGACGATTCCAATCGGTCACCAAGATCCACGTTAGGAGGTTCACCAATGTCATCATATAGCTCCACGTCAATCCAGTGGTCAGCCGTCGGGTCGATCTCAGTCATGGCAATAGCGTTAGGCGATGACCCGGCCAATATCTCCACCATTACCGCCAGAGCTGCAGTTCCCCGCGGGGGCGGAGGACGAATGTGATGTAGCGCACTACTATGGGCCGCAGGTGGCTTGCATTTAATCCAAATCCACATGCGTTGTAAGACGCCACATTTATATAAGATAAATAACACAATAATTACTACAACGGAGGAGCCCGTCGCATATGATACGAAAGAGCGTACTCCAATGCCATCGACCATCACTGGGTCGATCGCGGATAGTGGTGCTAGCGGCATGTACTTGGATTTTTGTAAATGGTTCCAAGGTTGCATCTTCAAGTGATTCATAACCATGGACTGGTTCAGAACTCCGACCACATCCAAATGGGGCATCTCAATGGCCAGGCTAACCCGAGTGTACGTCCTACTGTAAGACGCAACAGGCTCGAATTGCCAGCCTTTCCCACTATAACCACATTCACCAGACATTAATGCATACACTCCATTACTCACCACACACCGGTCGGTCAGTCGTCCGTCGCAGTGTATATCCATTGTTTCACCGAACGTTTGCAACACTACGCCTATTCTCTTATCGGCAAACAGTTTGCTAGATGTTTCATTTGATTCGGAGAGCTGAATATTACAAGCACTGTCGGTCGTATTGGTTAACAGGCTTACAATGCATGGAACGTGGGTTTTGTCAACCCGTAGTGGACCATGACACACTCGGGGCTCCTCCCGCGACATTCGGATGGCGTGAAGTACCACCCAGTCTTGGTGTCAAGACCGATGTTGGTCCGCGCGATCAGTACTTGCATGTAGTATCCCCTCGCAATTAGCGGTTTCGGCCACGCATGCAACCCGTATTCGATATATTCGCCCCCATCAATTAGCGGCAATGTCGCTACGTAATGGAGTCATGAGTCATCTTTCCATAACGGATACACGACCACGTTGCGGTAGTACCACTGATATGGACGTATCAGTCGATTTCCCACACTAACTTGTTTGGCCACGGAATTGAGGTCAGCAGGACTGAATAATTCTTCCGTTAGTCTACCTAACTCTAGGGAAGCCGTTTGTCTATGAAACTGAGCTGCTGCCTTCTGGTAGCTATACACTACACTTTCGGCAGAGTCAATTATGTGTCCAAGTCGCACTAATGCGTATAAGTCGGCATGTCGGGCGGCGTGCACCTTAAACATATCGCTCACATTTCTAGTTAATTCCACCAGGCCGGTGGTAATTTCATTGATACAGTCAACGTTGGTATTGATCCTACGAATGCCAGTTTCACGTGGGACGCTAGTTTGTTGGAGAAATGTACCAAACGATTCATGTCCCTCAAAGCAACTTTGACCACCTCTTTAATTGTATCTATATCACCAGAGTTAGCGGTACCGAATAGGGACGAGGCTATGTCCCCGACAAAGTCAAATAAGCCACGTTTGCATCGTATACTGTCCCTACTCACCATAGTTTGTTGTGTCCTAACAGCGATCTTCTTAATATTGTTAACACGATGTTGCAAACCGAAAATGTCTTGAATGCTCAACGAAGTCTTTTGACCGATGTCCACAATAAGAACACGATATTGCCCTAATCGTTCAAGAATTTGGCAGGCAAATAAGGGTGGTCGATAGATACCACTACGGTCCATTCAGCCCGGATAACGGATATATCCTCGGGGTTAGTTATCATTACCCCATTCGGTAATCTATGTACACTAGACTTTTTACACAGTCCAATTACTAAACTCACTATAGCTACTACCACACCAAATTGTAAAATATACATGATTCCACGCTCTGCGATGCTTACTGGTACAGTCATAGACAGAAGGATAACTAGCGGTGGCTACGTCACCTTATAACTGCCTCTATATGATCGATGAAGTCATCGTACAGGGTGCGGCCGAACGCGCCAATCCTGAGCCGCTTGCTGTCAAACTCGACTTCCGGCACATGACTGCGCTTGCGCATAAAGTAACGAGGCGCTGGCAGTGTTTCCATTGGTTCTGGCATACTCTCGGGTATCTCCTCTGAGCTGTCCATCACCACCAGTTGAGGAGTCACGTGAGTTTCCATCGGTGACTCATGGTTTCGATTCTCACTCGTACCAGGTTGACTGATGTTATTATCAACCATCCTACCCCTCTTGCTCACCCTCGGCTCATCATCAGAAGCTGGTCGCTTCCTACGAGCTCTCTTACCAAGGGTTGCCTTAGGGTCGGATTCTGGCCCTTCTTCGGACGTTGGGAGCATCATCACCCTTGGATGATGGCTATCTTTCGTACCATTTGCATGGTTACGAATAGGGCGTGGCCGTACCTTGTCCCAGCACATTTCTAAGTCAACTACGCATAACTTAGATATATTCAGTACGCGCACCTTCCCAGACCTTTGATGCCGGACCTGAGCCACTGGCCCATTGATCTTAAAGATCTCATATTCGGGGTCACTGTGAGAGGTCAACTTCATGCGTTCCTCCGCCTTGACGACCACCGAATCATCCACCTTAAATACACCAGCGTTTGCCCACTTGTCAATCTGCTCATGGTGGACCTCACGAGACCTAGCTGTTTCCATACGAGCGCGCAGTAGGGCATTGTTGAGACAGGTCAGTCTCTCACCCAGATCCTGCGATGCGTCTACTGGAATAGCAAACGGCAGTCTTGCCCATCGACCGTAGGTCAGATAAAATGGCGTATATCCTGTCGTGGAATGACGAGTACTGCGATATGCGGTTAACGCCGCACCCAATTCATCCTTCCACGTACGAGAAGCATTGTTAACCCCTTTCTGGATTACGTCCTTAAGGGTCAGATTGAACCTCTCGGTATGCCCATTGGTTTGTGGGTGGTAGGGACTCGATCCTCTATGGTCGATCCCATGCTCTCTAAAGCGCTCTTCTAGCGACTTAGAACAAAACTCCTTCCCCTGATCCGTTATCACGATCTCAGGGACACCATGACGAGCGACGTACTCGTTGAAGAACTTGTCCTCAACATTTTGAGACGTCTTAGCTGGAATCGGATATGCCTCTGCCCATGCAGAACAGTGATCGATCACTGTCATGATATACACATTACCTTTACTCGACTCCAACAGTGGGCCTATCAAATCGATGCCGATTATCTGACTCGGATAATTGGCCATGGGCATCTCACTGTACGTTGGTCGGGTAGTGACAGGTCGGTTGACCTGGCACGTCGTACATGTCTCTAGCATCCGTCCCATGTCTTTCCTCAAAGACGTCCACACAAACGAGTCTCTTACCATACCGATGGTCTTTTTCAGACCTTGGTGACCAGCTCGTTCATGAGCTTTCCGGAGCACTTTCTCATGGAACAGGGTAGGTAACACAATTCGGGGGTACTCAGCGTCCAACGCTGAGGGCGTAATTAAAGAATACAGAATACCGTTCTTGACCATATACTCCTCCGGGGTGTTCTTAAACAACTCCGGGTATTCCTTGGTCTGCATGGCACATAACCCATCGTAGGGAATGTCAAATACCTCCAGAGGGACATGCGGTAACGCACCCTCATCCACATCCGGTATGGCAAAATCGCCTGTGTCTAAGGTGGCGATCTCCACTGGACGACGTAACCTGGACAACATGTCCGCTCGAATATTCTTCGAGCCCTGGATGTACTCAATCTTACATCCATACTCGGCAATCAGCACCGCCCAGCGCTGCACTTTCGTGTTCTTAACTTCTCCCACAAACAAACTCTTTAGGGGTTTGTGGTCAGTATACATGGTGAACTGCGCGCCAAATAGATAAGGCCTAAGCTTCTTCAATGCATAGATCACAGCATAAGCTTCCTTTTCTATTACAGGCCAGTTTAGCTGACTGTCCTTCATGGTAGAGCTTACATACTGTATTACTCTTTCCACACCCTTACCATCCACCTGTACCAATATTGCACCTATCGCATAGCTTGATGCATCAGTATATAGTTTATACAGAGCATTTAAATTTGGATAGGTGAGAACCGTCTCACTACACAGCAAGTTTTGCAATTTCTTAAATGCTTGCTGTTCCTCCTTACCCCACTCAAAACGGTTATACTTCTTAGTCAATTCTATCAAAGGCTTAGCAATTTCGGCATAGCCTTGCACACAAGAGCGGTAATAACCTGTGGCTCCAAGGAAACTTCTCACCTCCCCCACGTCGCGTGGCGGTGACATCTCTCTTATGACCTTGACCTTTTGAAGCGGAGGAGCCACTCCTTGTGCCGAAACACGATAGCCCAACAAGTCCACAGACTCGCAGGCAACCTCGCATTTCTTTTTCTTAACCTGTAAATTGTATTCTCGAATCCTATGCATAACCTTACGCAAATGCTGTGCATGCTCAGCCGGATTTCTCGAATATATGACTACATCATCGACAAAAACATGCAAATATTTTCCCACGAATTCTCGGAAAATATCGTTCATTGCCCTCTGAAATACGGCGCCTGAGTTGCAAAAACCAAAAGGCATCCGAATCCATTTGAACAAACCTTCACTGCAAACGAACGCTGTTTTCTCTATGTCTTGGCTGTCCATTGGTATCTGCCAATAGCCACACTTCAAGTCCATAGTCGAAAATATCGTTGCGCCGTGCATCGAGTAAAAAATATCCGTTATATTTGGCAATGGATAACTGTCTTTCTGACATACAGAATTCAACTTCCTGTAGTCAACACAAAATCTCGTGTCCCCATCCTTCTTGGGCACTAACGTAATGGGCGACGCCCAGGGTTACGACGACGGTCTTATGACGCCCGCTGCCAGCATTTCAGCCACTTGATTCTTGACTATATACTGCTTGGCAAGTGGTAGACGGTAGGCTTTCTGCCTTATAGGAAACGCATCTCCTGTTGGTACCGTACACTTCACTTTGGGGACCAATCCTAAAGTGTTTGGACGAGCTATATCAAAGTTATCTGCAAAGTCCTCAAGCACTTTGTCGATAGCTTTATATCCGGTCGTTTCTTTACAACTCTCATAAACATAATTTGTCTGTTCCCTATAGGGATACCTAAAGGGATATATCTGGCCAAACCATACTACAACTTTGGCCTGATAGTCAATCTTTGCATTTCCCAAGTGCAAAGCATCCACCCCAAGCAAACATTCATGCCTCATTCTCGCTACTACCGTACTCGGAATAGGTTGGGCGTTATTGAATTTTACTTGGGTCTCCCCCAAAATTTCTATCGGGGAACCATTTACTGCCAAGAGCGTCTTTGCCCTTTTCAATGGGCTAGCATTCAACATGCTATGCCATATATCCTTGCGAATCAAGGATGTACTAGCACCAGCATCCACTAAGGCATGCAAGTACTCACCCTGATCCGTTGGACCGTTTTTATCCAATTTCAAATGGATTAGAAACCGCTCGGTCAGTGAATTCACCAATGGTTTCCTCCGTCGTCGTTTGACGGACTCCTCCATCCACTAACCACTTCTGCATAGCTGTTCCGGCGGGAGGATGAATTGTGTCCGACACCGTATGAATAACGGCCCATTTCATCCGTCCCCTCCCCGGTCAACACAAAACTGTTGCGGTCTTCATATTCATCATTACTTCTTAAACGATTGTTCGTCTTTTCTGACATTCCTGGAACAGTCGCGTGGTGTGATAGTTCTTTCCTGCTGTCGTCGGTCGACGATGTCAATGTCGAGATCATCGTCGGTGCGAGGACGCTTGATCACGCGTCGGGCTGGCGGACCCCCTGATCGGGCCCATGCGGGACCAGTTGGTGGCCCCTCTCTTACTGCCTGTCCATTCTTTGGGCAGTCCTGAATGAAATGTCCATCCTTTCCACACCCAAAACACTTTACCGTTACGGCAGGCGTCGTCTGCTGGTTCATATATGCCCCAAAACAATTCTGGGCCATGTGTCCTTCTCTCCCGCACTGGGAACAGGTCATCAGCGGCGCCCGTCGTGGTTGTCGGGGTCGCTGGGCAGCCTGTCTGCTGACGTTCTCCTTTGGCTGTACCGCTTGACGACAGTCACTTTTGTAATGGCCAACTCGGCCACAATTATAGCAGGTAATGTGCTGCAAGTCTCGTCCCATTCTGACCGGTCGGGGCGAGGGTGGGGCACGTTGCTTTTCCTGCAGGGCTGTCTTCTTCGTGGGCTGGGCGGCCCCAGCCGCTGGCTTCTGCTCTCTTAACTGCAGGTCGCTCACCAAACAACATAGTTGCTCAATCATTTTGCTCTGGTGAGCAATCTGTTTCTTTAACGTGCGAACTACGTTCCATATTTCCTTTTCTTCCTCGGGAACCACCATGTTTACCTCCATGCTCTCCTCCTGCCACTCATCTATTTTCATTGCTCGGAGCAGGTCGTCACAGGTGGCTTCCTCCTCCGCAATCTCAATAGCATGGGCCAGGGTGGTGGCCTTCTTTCGGACAATTCTCTTGCAGAGACAGTGGTCGGATAGTCCCTTGAGGTAAATTCCCAAAATGGTCCTCCAGTTATCAACGTTCTCGACAGGATAAGCTCTGGCGCTCAGTTCCCGATACCGTCTGTTAAAAGTTATGACGGTTTCATTCCGTCTCTGCCATACGCCCTCGAGATCATATTTTATTCGCTCCCCTTCGTTCGCTGAGACGAAGTTCAGCATTATATAGTCATGGAATTCGTCGAACGTGACGTCTTCTCAGACTTTGCCTATCAAGAACCCGTCAATGGCTCTTGATAGCTGGCCGCGTGCAGCTCGGGTGATGACGTAGGCTGGGAGCCCTCTAGTCTCCCCTCGTTTGTGACCCACGCTCTTCGTGTTTCATCCAAAAATGTTCGTACCTCCTCCGGTACCACTCCGTCGCAGGGCTGAATGCGGTAAATCGTGTCCCTGATCTCCCGGCGGTATACCTGCTCGGCCTCCTGACAGTTGCTGCTGTCGACGATGGCCCCCGCCATCGCTATGCCCATCGTTTGCATAGCGGCGATGGTTTCCGGTCGAAGCTGGTGTGCTACTGGTACTTCTATGGGTGGCATAGCTGGGTCAGCGGTCTCTTGGGTCCCGTTGCCATGCTATCTTCACTGGTAATGTAATGCTATGATCACTCTCTGCAAACGGGGTTGCTCGGGGCAAACTACCTCTGTGGTTACTTTCACGGTAGCACCGGCACGATACTCGCAATGCTGTATGATACGGGTGCTCTCTGACAACTTTGCAGCATTTATAAATGCTTGTACACAGTCAGTGACATCGGTCAGTACAATGGCTGAATTAGTTAGCGGTGTTTCTGGTTGGGCCATATATCTTATCTACTCACTGTTGTCACTCCGAATCCTGGCAGGCTCGCCAATGAAGATTTCGGGTTGTCTACCCTTGGTGATGACGTGTGCTCTACCCCCTTCGATGAAACCTTGTACGGATGGTTGCTGCGACAACCGGTTCCACCGATGAAGATGGAGCGTGACACTAGCTCGCCTCGTAGGTACAGAGACCTGATGATATTTCTATTAGTGCCTGGGCCTGATCTAACTGCATGCTTCAGAATGATTGGTTCGACATGGTGGTCTTCCGTGTTCTCCAGAATAACAACAAATATGTGACAAACTTCTGCCTTGTATATATCACAAGTTGATCGTTTTACTTGCTAACTTTAACTATACAATAAACCTACAAAGTTGGTAACTTTTACTGTTACCTAGCGATCTATTCACAAGCATTCAATATTACAATTCAATGTTTCGTAAGCTTCCCACTTTGACCAGCTCTTGCCTACTTAAAACCATTCAGCAAGAGTTTCACAAGGTGCGAGGCGGACTGAACTCTCGATTAAAGTTAAAGTCCCCCTTATGTACTATCTCAGTTTCTATTCTCCCTCCATCTTGGTTTCGCACCGCCGGAGGTTGCTCTGATTCTCATTGGATTATGACATCATTTTGACCAATCAAGACCCTGACCCTCCCTCCCCGGGAGGGTGCTTTCTACCTAGCACCTGTGGTTTGGCTGGTTCTTGAGTGATGGGATCTGTCGTTCCCCTAACTTTATTTTAGAATTCCAGCTGGCTTCCCATGTCATTCCTGACGAATGACCTGCCCAGAATGACGAATGCTGGTTTGATACCAAGGCTTGCTGGTGGATTAGCACGCCTCTCGATTTATATGTTTTTGATAATAACTTTCGATTGTGTCCTAGCACGCCTCTACAATTGATATGTTTTTTATCGTAACTTTCGATTGTGTACCTACCGCCTACAGGACGCTACAATGTCCATGTCATGTTCATTGCCTATTAGTCGACAACTTGTAGAATGCTAGAGTTAATTGGCACACGAGTTACCATATCTCATAGCCAGGCTATTCTCGGCTTATCTGGTCCCACGCTTCAGTGGGAACACAGACCGCTACGTCTCTAACTACGTCCGTTTGTTATATCTAATCCTTTGATTGATTCCAACCTGGTGCCAACCATTATCTTTTATGCTCGATTCAGTTTCGGCGAAACTGTACCTGCACTAGCTGACGTATCTGCTGCCAGTCATCCAGTGCTGATAATATATATCCAAATAATAAGATGCTCTAGTCGATGATCAGTGCATCTAAATATACACAGTGACATAGTCTCTTAGCTCACCTGGTATTCAAACAAGAATTGTGCTCGGGCTTACTCCTCGTACATATAAGATGTCCAGCGGGGTCATAGTGACATAGTCTCTTAGCTCACCTGGTATTCAAACAAGAATTGTGCTCGGGCTTACTCCTCGTACATATAAGATGTCCAGCGGGGTCATGGCCTCCCCACAAGACAGTCCCATATCTACACAGTGATAGGCCTGGTTACGACCTATGCAGCTTTGTCAGAAATATTAGCAATTTTACAGACACAAGGAGAGACACACTTGCAGACAAAACAACATACTGCCTTGCATACCATTCCAACACCCCCACTGCCCGCCACGCCCGATTGACAGATATGTGTTGCGCGTCGCAACAACAGGGCAAGCATTGTTTACATACCTCGCGTTCTATTATATAAATACCTAGAATAAGGTGAGCTGTGTATTCCTTTAAATATATCATGCCATCCATAATCCCGTTGACACTGCGCGATTTCATTGGTCATAAATTATGCAATAATTCCACACTCTAGTGACGTAAAGCAGTGACCAGATCTGTCATCCAAGTACCTGACGTCATGATTCATTACGTCACATATAACCCGACGTCACAATCAAAATGAAACTGGAAAATCGTCCCCCTGAAAACTATTGACCACTTAATGGATGAATACAATCTTTCACTCGAGTGTATGACGCCATAAACAATTACATCACATATAGTTTGACGTCACAATCAGAATTGACAGACTATACTCCGTCATGAAGCTGGAAATGTTCTTCAAGTGTACGAATTATATGTCTTTGAAGGATTTACTATTTAATAAATATTCCGTTAAATAAATTAAAACTGTTATCTAACTGAGAACTGTTGCTGACATAGGCAGCAACAGCTCCAAGTCAAATTAGTTTCAAAATATTCAATAGCTTGCCTGTATAATTACTTTGGAATTGTGGTTATCTTTCTGGGGAATTCATGGTTCAAAGTATCTAGGCCCTAAATCGATTCCTGCACGTTCCTAAAAAGTGGGCGGAGCTTAACTAGAAATGGCCGGGTCGTGGATAGAAATGGATCCCGTCATACAGCGCATAGCCTCTATGTCATATATAGGCATACCAGTCATGCGATCAGTGTTCGTTCCAGCCAAATGTAACTGATGCAATATCACACAGCCTTACGCGTTCTCATTGGTATGTGTCTTTGGGTTGCTGATTATGAGACGGAACTATATTATATAACTCCGTATTCACCATAGTGACTTAAACTAGAATGTGCCTGTTATCCCAATTTAACTCAGATGCTATCACTCACGATAACTAACTATTTGTCAGTCGAACGCTTCAGTTCCAGACTAAAGCCGGGTTTCCATTACACGTGGTTCCCGCACGCCGCGTGCCGCACGCGGACGAGGTTTTTTTTCGAAATAATGTTATTTATACCAAACGTTTCCATACTAAGGCGGCCGATGTGCGGCTCTCCGCACCGCGACAGAAAAATCGGTCAGTCTTCCCACTCGTAAATTTTCAAAAACAGTCTTCTCCTGGTCCATAAATTGATATTGTCGTCTTACTTATGAAAACTGACGCATTACTTGAGAATGCCGTTATTTAGGGCATTCACCGAACACAGATCAGGGTATACGGTAGTAAGGCTACATCTCCGTGATAAGTTAAAATATTTCCAAAGACAAAAATGGAAACATGTTAGTTAGCTAGTAGGAAATGTTCTGTTGAATATTTTGAAGATAATTGGGTTGGAAGACATAGCTGCCTACAGATTGAGGTCGCAAATAATAGTTTTGATCTGCTCCAGAATGGATGGAGAGACGGCTGAGCGCTATCTATGACGGTAGTATTAGATCAACCACTTATAGCAGTATCAATAACAACGGTCAGCGTTTGTATTTGAAAAGGTCCGGTTGTAGGTCACAATAGGATCAATATATTAGACTGAAGACTAGCGAGATTATGTTACATATTTCGGAACCAAAGTTGTTGCAGCGTCCAGTCAAATTAGTTTCGAAATATTGAACAGTATTCCTGTATAGTTGTCATAAAATTGAGACGTTGCTATTTCAAAGTAGGTTAATATTTTAATAATCATATAAGCCAAAAACGGCTTCTGCAGTGGTCTTGATAACCGAGCCAGTCCTTGCTGTGGTAAATCTTCAAAAATAGTCTTCTCTTGGTCTGCAAATTGACATTTTCTATGTGAAAATTAAAATTTTCTTGAATAAATTTGAGGGGTAAAGGGTCAAGGAGAACGAAGAGTAAACAAGCATTATAAATATATTAAAATTAATATTCTGACTCACACACGCAGCTACAATGACGGGACACGAATTAGAGGGATGAGAGGGATACATTTCTACATATGCCATGACCATATTTTTTGGTAATCTCCGCGCACCCTGTACGCATATTTGAATCGATTTTCACACCTAACGTAGGCTGTTATGGTAGGCTGTTGAATATTTTGAAACTTATCTGAGTGGGGCTGTTGCTGACCAGCGCAACAACTCAACAGCTCCCAGTCAAAATGCTTTCAAACTGTTCACCAGAATGTGTTTTAAATTGTAAAGCGAATAGATGCAATTCAAGAAAGTGACCTTTCCAGCTTTAGCTATGCCCCACCCATCACTAGCTATGCTCCACCCACACCTCGCTCGTACTGGGATCTATCGATCGATCCCTCAACTCCCTGGCTATCAATTTCCAGACAACTATGCAGGTAAGCTGTTAAATATTTTGAAACTAATTTGACGGGACGATGTTGTTGCCATGGCGGAGACCATAGTTTCTCATGTCACTGATCCTTCAAACTCATAGAAAATATCCTGGCTGTGGTGTAAAGAACATTTCGCAGGGAGTAAAAAAAAGAAACGTGGTGAACAAATATATTATAGACGCAAGATATGTCATATATCAAAATCAGGTCAGTATGACCTACTTTTCATGGTTTATTGGTCAGGAGTTATCGTATATAGCAACCAAATATGGTGTATAGACTTATGTTGGAATAATTATGTGCTATGTATTAAAGGCATGTCCCGGTGGCCCACTTTTCACAGTCAAATAAAGTCTTGGCCAGTCTGTCTTCTCTATACGCTGGCACATATTGTAACCAAACGCGGACTGTGGGTTCATCTTAGGCTAAAGGAGTTATATAAGGAAGACTTTGTTTGGGGGTGCGGTGGGTTGGGGATGGAGTAGTGTGTATCTAACGTCTGTAATGCAATACATCACTAACATTCTAGTGCTCTGATTAGGTGCAATAATAGAGCATCCAACCATTAAATCTGGTACTATTTGTCAGCTACTTATTCCAAATTTGTTGAAATCACTTTTGGAATTAAGTTCATATCGTCCATGTAGGTCCACGCGTTTTAAATATTCAGCAGTAGAGCGTCATGGCTATCGAGTCGCTTGTTTACATCGGTTGTTTGTTGAAACTAATATGACTGAGTGCTGTTGCTGCCACACGTCCAGTCAAATTAGTTTCAAAATATTCAACAGAATGTTTATTAAATGCTAAAGATATACCAATTCGTACAACGTGTTGAATTATTAAGCGTCAACGACTGATTATATCGAGTCATTCATGACGTCATATGATGGATGGATAAACTTGAAAATCTCCTTTATTTCTTAGCTGTACTGTATTTGTGCGCTGCCAAGTTCACCAACTGAGTGTCGCCTAACCCTATGGGTGCATACTAAACGTTCTGTGGGGAGGGGGGAGGGGGGGGGGGTTAACGATTACATACTAATCTATGCAGAACACAAACACACATGATAGCAATAACAGTAGTAAAGGAGAACATGATATTAAAGGATGCCATTTTCATTAATAGCCTTATTACATAAATACGAATCACTGTTCTCTTAATAAATTAACATATGATTATATAAACACATAATTAACCCATTGTTCCTCACAATGACTTATTCTTTATTATCCCAGGAATATTTTGTTGAATATTTTTAAACGTATTTGACTGGGAGCTGTTGCTACCTATGACAGCAACAGCTTCCAGTCACACTCGGTTCAAAGTATTTAGCAGCTTTCCTGAATAGTTGTCTTGAAACTGAGATGCTGAAATTTCACGGGTAGTACGGTTAAACCTGGATAAACACGTCGCATTACCTCTCTGACTGATAAAAGCCGCTAAGCTATAATTTCCACGGGCAATAACTGGATCGGGAGAGTATTTTGAAGACAATTTGACTGAAAGTTGTTGCTGGCTTAGCCACCAACAACTTTTAGTCAAATTGTTGTCAAAATATTCAGCATATCTAGAGTTAGACGCAAAAGAAAAATCTAGTCTGCAGAAATGCAGTAGGGAGACAGTTAAAGGGAGACATATAAATATATAAATGTTGCAGTATATGACAAAGCTAGTATGATAACAGGTCTGTGTTAATGTCGTTGTACATATGTCTATTGTTTGGTTGGCCGGAATTTGTAGTTGTGATGTCATCGTAATCAACAGCTCGTGCTGGAACCGATTGTCTACGTGTGACGTCATTATCTACATCGGCATCAGCGGTATGTGACTCTATCATCTCAAAATTCGACGGCGGGACGTTTTCGTCAGTTCTCCTCCGTCTGAACAAATCAAACATAGATCTGCCACCAAGAGCTGATGTGCGCTCTCTTTCAGGTCTTCCGTCCCGATCCCTTCCTCCTGTTCCACCCGCTGCATTGGATCCACCAAATTCTCGGTCCCACGCACTTGAAGTTCCTTGTGCATCGTCTATGACACCCCCTGACCCCCTCTGCCCAGCGACTTGTCTTGAACCACCTCCTGTTTCTGATAGTAATCCTGGACGATTTCTAATGTTGAATGCGACTCGTTTTTCCTGAAGTAAGTTTTTCCATACATCGAGTACATCCTTAGCGCTGTGTCCAGCAACCGCGGCATTGGATATTACCTTCTGTTTGATAAGTCCCCATCTGCTGCCGGCTGCCCCGGGCGCTCTCCCTGGGCCTGACTCAGAGTCGAATTCGCCCGCCACATCATCTGGCCTTCGTTCCTGTAGTCTTTCTCTGATCATACTCATATTTCTGTCGAATCTTTTGCTAAGTGATTCAAACCGCACCACTCCACGTCTTCGCCTATGTTCAAGCATCTTCACAAGTTTGACTTTCGGGGTTTCCTCTCCACCGCTTATAGCTGATACCTGAAACAGCAGAATAATCAATGTTTAGCTGTCTGCCTGTTGAATTTCTACAGACTACATCTTGCATAGGGTTTAACTCTGGATGTGCTGAAAGCAATTTGACTGAAAGTTGTTGGTGGCTTAGACACCAGCAACATTCAGTCAAATTGTTTTCAAAATATTCAGCATATCCAGAGTTAACCCCGTTGGAAAACGTAGTCTGCGGAAATTTAGCATGCAGAGAGTTAATAGAGGATGTGGGTCAACAGCCTCTCTACACTAACTCTCGAGAGGACAACACCCCTACAGAATATAAATATACGTTACACGTTTGGGCGGTTTTGCAATCAACGAATTATAATTTATTCTACTTAGTCCATAATGAGAAAAAACATTTTAAATTTCTTGATTTCCAATTAGTGTAGCAAAGAGATACCAATCTAAGTAGTATTTCTGTAACAATGCGTGCACTAGATTTTGCTAATTCAGGTTAATAGAAAAGCGATAGTTAAAATGGCAAGAAAATAAAGTCGTTTAAGTTGTTGTTGTTGTGGTGCTCTATGAAAGAATGCGTTGTTAGCATGTTTAGAGGAACTTCATATATGCTCTTCAAAACTTGAAAAATGGATTTCAACTGTAAAAGAATCGAGGATAAACGGGTATTGTCCTAATCCACTCTACATAACAGTACTGTTAATATAATTTTATTTCAAATACACTACGTTCAATAGGGTTATGCTGAAAAGGAATTTTCTTGTCATATTCTATTAACAACAAAACACGGTGACTAAGATGTGTTACACTTATGTCGGTTATTCGGTCAGATAAACTGTAATTAATGGGTGAAATCTGAAAATTTTATAGTAAGAAATACAGACGAGGACAGAAATAAACCCACCTCGGAGATGTAAGATTTCGATGGAATGGCATACATGCATAATGGGTTCTCAAATAGCTATCGTATGCAACGACAATTTTCAATCTCAGTTCATCTTAGTCCGATAATCATGATAACTGGAGAAAATGTGCTCCATTTAAAGGGATGCTAATCTCATCTCAAATGTTGTATTGCGCGGATAGACTATAGTTTATAGATTCCATATTATTCATATCCTGTCACATTCCCTTGTCTGTATCACAATTATCTGCTTTGCAATATCGCGTAAATGTTGAACAGCGATCGCCAACATTGTGTCTTCTCCAGCGATAGTGGGTGATGTTATGTAAGCGTCAATGCATTGTATTCTTTACTATGTAACAATCATCTTGTTGAATACTTTGGAACCAATTTGACTGGAGGTTATTGCTGCCTTACTTTCAGTCAAATTAGTTTCAAAATATTCAACAGCTTACATGTATGTTTGTTTTACACCACATGGTTTTTTACGATTGGTTGAAAGGTAAATTATGATAGCTATCAAGAAATGTATCAACATTTAGCTACTAAAGCCTAAATATCTTTCTTTAGCGGCATGATAAAAAGCTTAAAATTGCATGCATAGTTTATGAAGAAATATTGTCAGTCATTTGCCAAACATTTAACCTTAAATTTAACTTTGAAAATGTATAACTATTGGAACAGGGAACACTTTGGACGACTCTGACATTGAACCTTTATATAAGAAACACGTTTGAACAACCGTAATCTGGTCATTATAGACAAGAGGCCCTTACAATAAGTCGCTTGGGATATGAAATCGCATTTAGGCCCTATGGTCGTAGTTCATTAAGACGTGTGATCGTGCGACAACGCGTCGTAGAGAACCACGATCACGTGACCGTAAAGCCGATGTTCGCCATAAACATGTTTAACTGTATGTGTGTAGCTTACTTCAGATGGTGCTTCAGAAGTGACAGACGTTCCATCATCGTCGTAG
Organism: Chaetoderma sp. LZ-2023a; assembly: GCA_034401795.1. NCBI lineage: Eukaryota > Metazoa > Mollusca > Caudofoveata > Chaetodermatida > Chaetodermatidae > Chaetoderma > Chaetoderma sp. LZ-2023a. The sequence goes on along the minus strand of CM067371.1, from coordinate 50,986,827 downwards.
TTTGGTTGGTATTTCTGAATGTCGGCTATTAGATCAAGCCAGTTGATTCTGTTCATCCTATCTGGGGCTCGGATCCTGATTGATGACAACACGTGCATCAATGTGGACGCGCGATGAGCGAGCATGCCAAATAACTGGAATCGAGAAAATAGATTAAACAAATTATTTCACATTGAAACATTTAATTTAAAATAAGTGATATTATCTCGCTTACCGACTTCACTGACGCTATGGTAAAAAATAACCCCTAGTACATGGGTGCAATGCACTTAAGGTCAATAGAAAGAAAGCACATTATCGCAGCGCACTTGAAGTTAATAGCTTGAAAGTAACGTGGTACAGTGCACTTGAAATTAATCAGGAGCGTCCATCCCCGCCCCCATGACATGGATGCATACACATGCCACCACCATCATCCCACCACAACTCCAAGACGCTGGAGGCTATGCAGCGTTAGTCGCTTTCTGTGGATATGAAGGGGTGGGGGGGGGGGGGAGAGGAGCTACCTCAAAATTACTTATTTTGCTAAATGTATTTACACGTGCCAGGCAATATGCAATCATTGCATTGACAATGTATGCGACAATGCAATCACAGTATTGAATTCAGAAACAGGCAATTATCATTACAATTACCCATGGAGTGATGGCTGCCCTTGCAATTAATATCATAAAAGCATATTGGTAATGCTGTACTTGATGTTAATAGCATAAATGTACATTGTCACTGTGTATTTTAAGTTAATATCATGACAGTACATTAGTACTAGTATTTGTAACTGCCTACCTGCTGAATTTCTGCAGACTACATGTTCTATGCGGCTTAACTCTGGATCTCCTGAATACTTTGATAACAATTTGATTGAAAGTTGTTTGTAGCTAAGCCACCAACAACTTTCAATCAAATTGTTTTCAAAATATTCAGCAGATCCAGAGTCATTGCTCTTTTAAATCACTGTCCGGTGAGTGGCTTGGGGTAGTCAAACAGTTTAACGTGACTCACCTGGACGAATAAGAGAACACCAAATACCGCCATAAAGACGAGCGAAAGTGGCTCTATTTCCATACCCTCTGTGATTCCACTTCTAAAACCTTCGTTCAATGTGCATGTTACATTCCAAGCTAACCGGTTCTCCTCCGCACTGACCAGTTGTAACGTAAAGATGGCGACAATATAGAGTCCGTTTATCAGGAAGAAAAACGTGGTCACTTTATTACGCAGGCTACGTAGCTCTCCCGCAATACTTTTTTTCTGACTATCTGTCAGATTGCTTTGTTGGGGGTCCAAATATGTCCGAATCAGTTGCATCCAGAAGCCGGTTTCTTCATGACTGGCTAGAGTGATCGGTTTTGATCCCATGGCAGGATCGTGCGCCCAGGCTGGGTCGACCAGCTCATCTCTCCATTGTTGACGCTCTTGAATGTATAGGGGGTTAGCTAAAACAAAGATAAGTTTAAACATTTAACTGTAGACATTTAAAATGCTTAAATTTCAAAACGGCTATGCATGAAAGTTGTCAAATAAGCAGCAACACCTCTCAGTCAAATTAGTTTTCAACATAGGTAGCAGTGAAGATTTCTTAGCTTATACAGAATTTGTCGTATAATTAACCAATTTAAGGCTTTGAAGCCAAATATCCTTTCCAGTCAAAGTAGTTCCAAAATATTCAACAGCTTACGTGTCTAGTTATTTTCAATTTGAGAATCTGATAATTTTATATTTACTTTTACGTATAGTGTAGGCCTATGCGCACCCATTCCTTTTCATAAATCACACATACGCCGCATGGATTCAAATGACATTAACGCAGATATTATCAAAAACACTATGTCATATGTGTCTTTCTAAGATACGTTTGTCAGCCAAGGATGTAAATGAAGCTGCCGACCGTCTCTTATGGCGTTATGCGTAACAGAAAGTACAAGACATTCTGCTCCTAGATATTACCAAACGATTGAAAACTTCTTTTTAACGTCGATTTTAGCAGTATATATACAAGTACTAGGCAGCGAGCGAACTAACAAGCCTATTGGAATGATGACTATTATGTTCAAACATTGAACATTTTGAAACATTTCCCATAACTTTCAAGGAAAGAAACATAAATCTTATTCTCTAACAACGCTTTACCTCAAGTGGTAATTTATGACTTGCGGTGCGCTTAATTAGCCGTTTCTTTTCCGATTAGGTTTAACTCCGGACCTGCTGAATATTTTGAAAACAACTGGAGTGAAAGTAGTTGATGACTAAGCCACCGACAAAATTTATTCAAATTGTTTTCAAAATATTCAGCAGATCAATAGTTATTGCTCATTGAATTTGTCTGGTGGCTTGCAGCGTTTTGACCGTTAGTGCAGATGCTGGCGTACTTACCGGAGCCTAAATTCCTTGGTAACTCCGCCTGCTCGGATGGCACATGGACTCTAGGATGATGGTAAGCCGTCGCGTCATTTCCAGCATCACTGGCTACAGAATCAATATTCCTGTTTTCAATTATAGTTTCCTCGATATATTCCAGCCTTTCATTAATTGCTTCGATTACCGCACGATTGGGGTTGTTATCCTTCTTTGGACAGCAGAAACAGCGGAACAGATTGCCAAACGAAAATGTATATTCAGTAGATTCATGTTTCTCATTGGCTAATTTACCAAAAAGCTCCGAAAACATTGCAGCCATTGCGGACCGTTTACTCTGCTTATCGCGACCTGGTTCCTCTTCAGTAGTGAAACCCTTCACGACCTCGCGCGTGCCCCACGAGACGACGTGCATGTTGCATATGGAGTAGATGAACAGCATCATGGACATACAAGGGATGGCGAGAAAGTAAAGTGGAGAGAACAGAAAGCAGTACATCTCTAGCGGGTGCAAGATTGCCGATATGATAAATGTTCCAACGACGAAGAAGAAGAATATCGTGATAAGCGAGCAGAAGACGTGATCTGAAATCTGTAGGAGCAACCCAACAAGCACCAGTACCATCAGCATGGCGTACAGGCCAGACAGTATCGTGGCGATCTGAACCTGAAACACGACAACAGTGGGTCAGGTATTAGATTATAATGGATGGAAGGACCCGCCCTGTCACTCAATGAAGCTGTCCAGTTTTAGCTATGTCCTGCGCATCTCTAGCTAAGTTCCATGTTGGGATCGATCGATCACTCAACTACCTGACTATCAATTTCTGGAAAACTATAAGGGTAAGCTGTTGAATATTTTGAAACTAATTTGACCGGGTGCTGTTCTGCATCTTAGTCCGTCATCAATTAAACGTTCGTGGCGAACTTAAATACGTCATTCATGACGTCCTTGATTATGTCGTCATCCTACACGTCACGTGGTTGATTATGACGTCAAATGACGGATGGATAAGCTGGAGAGGTCCATTAGCTAATGCCGTAAGCAAATACGTCACATTTAAACTGGTCTCATGACAATTAAAATGACGCACAGCTTCGCCACGAAAATCGAAAATCAGTCACGAAATTGCAGGAAAGAATTGCCTGATGAATTTCCAATTTAATAAATACTGTATGTTAGATATTTTGAAACTAATTTAACTGGAAGCTGTTGCTGCCATAGGTATGCAAATGAATATTTTAAAATTAAGTTGACTGGAAGCTGTTGCTGCCTATGGCAACACCATCTCCCAGTCAAGTTAGTTTCAAGATATTCAACAGAGTCTTTACTAATTCACCTTTCCAGAGTACCCACCCATCATATGACGTCACAATGAACTACGCAATGTGTACAATGACATAATAATGAATGACGTCATGAATGATGTCGATAAGTACGTCACGAACGCATATTTGAAGACGGTCTATGCGTTGTTGCACAAATTGTTTGCTTTTACTATTTAATAAATATTCTGTTTAATATTTTGAAACTAATTTGACTGGGCGCTGTTGCTGCCTTAGGCAGCAACAGCACCCAGTCAAATTAGTTACAAAATATTAAACAGCTTCCTTGTATAGTTTTCAGGAAATTAATAGCTACGGCATTTGGGGATGGATCAACCCAAACACGGTGAGGTGTGGGTGGAGCTTAGCTAGTGATGGGCGGGGCATAGCTAAAATGGAAAGGTGCATTGTAAATTCGTTAAAGAGAGACACCTTAGTAAAGGACTTTTCTCGAGTTTCATGTGAGAGATAAATCATTTTGATTGTCATGTCAGATACCATATGACGTATTTGATTATCACGTCAGAGACATGGGTAACAGATCGGGCCCTTCAATAGGGAGAACATGATTCAAATGTGAACATTTTAAAGCAACATTCGTGCATAAATCTGCTTCACGAAGTCCTAATGATGCATATTTCTGTGTGAAATCCTGACAAATAGGCCTATCAATCAATATGAATCTTGACATTTTCATCGAAAACTACTGAATATTATGAAAAAATGTAATTTAAAAATATGAATTCCACGGATAATAGCTTACGTTGTAAACGCGTTGTCTTACGACCATATGTATTAATCTGTGTCAACTTAACCCTTTAATCTGTCATAAACCTTCCTTTCACTAAAATCGTAATTGAATACCCTTTAATGTGTCGTGGCATATATGATAAACCTTAAGAAAAACAAAATGAGTTCCAAATACTATTTAAATGCTACTACTACTACTACTACTACTACTACTACTACTACTACTACTACTACTACTACTACTACTACTACTACTTCTACTACTACTACTACTACTACTACTACTACTACTACTACTACTACTGCTACTACTACTACTACTACTACTACTACTACTACTACTACTACTGTTGCCAGTCAAATTGGTTTCAAAATATTCAACAGCTTACGTATATCATGACTTAAAATTGAGATACTACTACTACTACTACTACTACTACTACTACTACTACTACTACTACTAGTACTACTACTACTACTACTACTACTACTACTACTACTACTACTACTACTACTACTACTACTACTACTACTACTACTACTACAGCAACAACAACAACAACAACAACAACAACAACAGCAGCAGCAGCAGCAGCAGCAGTAGCAGCAGCAGCAGCTGCTGCTGCTGCTGCTGCTGCTACAACTACTACAATATGGCCGAGTGATTCAGATTATGGTCATAATACCTGTAATTTGGGCTTTGCCACGAAGCACACAATGGTAAACAGCAGCAACGGAACTAAGTTGATAACCAGAGAGACAGGCAGAGATATAGCCACGTATGCCATATTCACCGCTCCCACGATCAATAAGAAGATTGTACCTGGGGCAATGATGGAGCAGCCAAAACTCACAGACTGCAAAATGAAAATAAATAAATGAAAGTAATAATAAAAAGAACTAGAATACATTTACTGAAGCAGCTGTAAATTTGCGCGCTCTGTTATATGGCGAAGCCTGACAATACAGGGATCCATTCTAGCTAACCTCCGCCCATTTCTAGCTAAGCTCCGCCTATTTCTAGCTAACCTCCGCCCATTTCTAGCTAAGCTCCGCCTATTTCTAGCTAAGCTTTGCCAATTTCTAGCTAAGTAACAGCAACAACATTATGTTTATCAAATAGTAAATCCATCAAAGACATACAAATCTTACACTTGACGGACTTTTAAATGTTCACGATGGAGCTAAATACTTCATTCATTATGCATTTGATTGCGACGTCAGTCTACATGTGACGTAATTGATTATGACGTCATATAATTGAGTGACAGATCGAGTCCATCCGTTGTGAAAACATCCAAATGTGGGTAGCATATCTTAAGTATGTAGGTTTAAGCCACGTCAAATAGGCTGAGAATCGATTTTATTGATTTTGAAAAGTTTAGTTTAAACTTAAAATAGAATATCTGGTAAACGATTAGACCGATTCTAATTCCGTAACATTTTCGTTGTGTATGACCATATTCTGCTATTAGAGAAGTTCACTGCCCTGTCATTGGCACAGAATTGCGCCGCATATGGTTGAATCACGGAAACAGATGAAAATTACTCTTTCTACAATATTGGAATATTACTTATGAATGGTAAGTATTTTATTTCAGAAAACTTTTTAACGGTAGACTTTAGACTGCCTATCTCCGTACCAAATCTTGCATCTCCCCTCGCCACAGAAATGTGTGTGTCTAATATGGTTTACCGGTAGGTGGCCCTCAGAATACTGTAGCCACTCAGAATGCAGGGAACACACATAATGGATCTTTCCCGTTTTAGCTATGCCCCGCCCATCTCTAGCTAAGCTCCACCCACACCTCGCTCGTGTTGGAATCGATCGATCTTTGAACACCATGACTATCAATTTCCAAAAGGCTAAGGCAGCAACAGCATCCAGTCAAATTAGTTTCAAAATTTTCCACAGCTTACTTCTGTATTTTTTTTTTAATTGATACTCATGGTGTTCAGAGATCGATCGATCCCAACACGAGCGAGGTGTGGGTGGAGCTTAGCTAGAGATGGGCGGGGCATAGCTAAAACCGTTGTACAAAACACGGATTGTCGCGATATGTTATTGGGAAAATCCAACATTCTAAAGGGCAGCACACCTGCAATTTGGGAACATCAATGGAAAGAGTTACAAAAACAGAAACATGAAGCGTTTCAGAATAGTGAGCCATGCGAAACTTTGGTTTGATTTGTTACTTTTCCTCAACAGTATTAGCCAAATTCTCTACACACATTCTGAGGACGACATGCATTTTCATGTGTCACATTCTTAAAGGAGATAACAAAAAACTTGATTTGCATGTCTAAGTTAATAAAGAACCTTCATCATAGTCCAAAATTTACTGCTAACCTCTATCTGGTGAGCTCCAGGTCATCTTATAAAATATCAGCATTTTGAGTGGCAGTTACCTGTGCGGGCATGGCAACAACATGTTCGCTTACCTGATAAACGATGTATGGAATTGATATGCTGTTGTTGACTCGTCGGAGTGATCCGGAATGACCCAGCAAATCTATGATATTAGCCATTGTTGAAGGTGTCCAGCGGCGTCGCTGGTTGTAAAACTCGTCCAGAGTCTCTGGCACAAAGGTCCGTGCGTCGGCCGCCGCGCTGTACTCCACGCGATAACCCTGTTGCAGGAGGAGAGTACACAACCATCGATCCTCACCTGCAATCAAGCAATAAATACAAAATGGATCGAGGCCCCGTCTAGGTATTGGAGCCCAAAAATTGTGGTTCTTTAGAAATAAGGTGGTCGTTAACCCATTAAAGCATCTTTAAACTCTAGATTATTAGGATATCCAGCAGATATATCAATTAGCTGTTGAGTTTTAGATGGCGTTTGTTCCTGTCATAATGAATGAGTGATTGAATAAACAAATGAATGAATGAATGAATGAATGAATGAATGAATGAATGAATGAATGAATGAATGAATGAATGAATTATTCCACTTTGGGCCACTTATGCTTACAGTCTCACAAAAATAATTACATGGCGGGTAACAGTTTGCCATTATAGATTCTATCAAACAATAAAGAAACTAACAGAACATAAGTAGTCAAGGGGCCAGCTGTGCGCTATTGTAATTGCAAATGAGCCTTTGACCTATTTAAATACTGCGTTCTTATTGGGTGTTCTGAATGAGCGTGTAGACGCCATTGGTCTAAATGAGCGGGTAGATGCTATTGTTCAAAATGAGTGGGTAGACACTATTGTTCAAAAGTGTAGGGTACACGCTATTGTTCTAAATGTGCATCTGCGTGCTGTTGTTCATAAGTGACGGCTGTGCGCTATTGGTCATAAGTTACCGCTGTACGATATTGTTCATGCAGGTGGTCACTGGTATCTGGTGAATATTTTGAAACTAGCATGAATTGTAGCTTCCTATGTCAAATTAGTATAAAAAAATATTTGCTTGCCTGATATGGGTCAGGGCGGCATCTCCCAGTCATTTAATTTTCAAAAAAATCAGAGCGAATTACAGCATTACACGGGTAATATATAGGTAAACTAAGCGATGTTGTATGTATAACATTATATAGATAAGAATCATGTATCTATTGTATTTAAGGAGATATATGTCTTTAAAGTGACAGTCATTTAATTATTAAATTTTCAAAAAAATGGTGCGGCCATAATTTTAAATGGGAAGCTGCACATTTATACATGGGGCACCATGTGTATCTACATGTCCGGACACACATGCACACCAAAATGCATGCATACATGTGCGGCCACATGTTGTGGGTTTGCGGCTGCATATTGCAGATTTGCTGCCACATGTTGCGGATTTGTGGCTGCATGTTGTGGATTTGCGGCCACAGAACATATAATCCTATAAAACGGTTCAAATTCAATCCCTTTTCCCATGCCAGTTTAAACATCACAAAGTGGTTGGACGCGTATTTTAACTGCAGAGTAGTTAGGTAGCCTTAGGCAGTCAGAGGATTTCTTTGAAGAACCTTATAACTTGAATGCTTGAATGTGATTCGACTTTTGATAGGTCAAATTTACCTGAAGCGGCATAAGATCCGATTCCATAACGATGATGATAGCGAAAATCTAGACAGTGAAGATGAAAAAATGACAGAGATAAAGAGTGAAGATGATGAGCCGATAGAGTCAGAGGGTGAAGTCAGTGATGACTCAGCGGAGTCTGAGAGTGATGACGAAGGTGAAGATGAAAATGAAGTTATAGGCAAAAAGGAACTATTCGCCATATTCCAAAATATTAAGCAGGTCTTAGATGCTGGACAATCAGGTTTAGTAGATGAGGATGGTGTAGTGAACACATACCCAAATCGTGTAGGCAGTGTGTCTATTTCTGTATATGCTGGTGCTTTAGTTGCAAAGTGTATAGACATAATGTTCCAGTGGAGAGGATTACAGAACTCCATGCTCATTAAATTATTCATCAGGAAACTAAAGATTTTATCACCGAGGGCTACGCATACGATGAAGCAGTCTTCTCAGCTTTCCGAAAAAGCGAGTCTCTGATCAAGAAGTACATAAGGAACAATCCAGATGCTGACGATAATGATGATGATTCTGGTGGTGATGGATCTGATCCATAAGGGTCTACCCATCGATAAATAGATCTCCAGAACATTGACTCTTTGTTTATGCTACAGAAACTATATGTTTTATCATATGTTATATTTTCTTCAATGTAAAAATATGGATACAAATAAAACATTGGTTCTTTATGTGCATGTTGATTTGATGATTGTAGCTATATATCCAGCTGGGTCCATCACATCCCTCAATATACAAATCGGAGTGGGTGCCGTTGATGTTGGTGGTGGTGGTGGGGTTGGTGGTTGGTGGAAGTAGTGGGTGGTGGTTGTAGTGGATGGGTGGTGGTGGATGGTGGTGGTGGTGTTAATACTTGGTGGTGGGTGTTGGTGCTTAGTGGTTGGTGGTGGCTGTTGGTGGTGGTGGTGCTAGTGGCGGTTGTGGTGAAGGTGGTGGGTGGTAGTGGTGCTGTGGGGTATGAGGGATGGTGGTGGTGGTGATGGTGGTGCTGGTGGTGGTGGTGGTGATGGTGGTGGTATTGGTGTTGGTGGTGGTGGTGGTGGTGGATGTTGGTAGTGGTGGTGGGTGTTGGTAGTAGGTGGTTGTGGCCACAATGTCTAGACAATGGATAGCCAGCTATATTATTTATGTTGTCGGAGCCTCATTGACTAGGTACTCATAATGTATTCGTGCTGACATAGGCACGTTGTGCAGAGGAGTGAGGCCTCACCCCCATTGACATACCCTCTCCAGCATATATGCCATTTTTCACACACCACGCTCTCACAAATTCCGACCACAATGTCTAGACAAATGGATAGCCATCAGAGTCAGTCATTCCAAAGATACATTTTCAGAAAAATCTTCTATAGGTCTGCAAAATATGTATATGAAGAAATTCGATAGGAGGTTGATGGGTAGGATGGTGTTAGTGGTGGGGTTTAGTTAATGCATGGTGATGGGTGTAGGTGGTAGTGGTGGTGGTGATGGTGGTGGTGGTGTTTAGTGGATGGTGGTGTATGTCGGTACTGATGGTAGTGGTTCTGGTGGTGTTGCTCGTGGCAGTGATGGTGAAGGTCGAGGGTAGTGGTGTTGATGCTGGTGGTGGTGATGGTCGTGTGTGTTGGTGGTGATGATGATGATGGTGGTGGTGGTGGTGGTGGCTGGTGTAGGTGGTTGGTGGTGGGTGTTTTCTGGTGCAATGTTTAGCCAGCAGAGCCAGTCATACCAATGATAAAATTTTTAAAATAGTCTTCTCTTTGTCTGCAACTGGACATTTTCTATGAGAAAATTGAAATACTCTTGAAGAAATTCGAGGGTTAAAGGGTTAAACGGTTACGAAGGTCTCTAGCGCCCATGCAATGGTGTAACATGAGGTGGTCGCTTAGGGCAGGTTTCACTGAATTATATAGTAAAAAACATGGTTATAACATATCACTGCTGTGCAACCCAAAAGGATATATTTATATTTGGCTTGTAGTAAACAACCATCTATGATTATGCTACTATGCTCGTAATGTGGCTCTTAATTGTTGAAATGTAATGTCATGAATGATAAGGCATTCGGTCTCCAACCAACTCCCCACAATGCACTTACCACTGTTAATGTATGAATACAATGATTTAAAAACACTCGACTCCATCGCGGCACGCTGCACACTCTCATGTAGTATAATTAATGTAGTTTATAGTCTGTGTTATGCAAGACGTTTTTTATGAAAAATATTCAACAGCGATCAGAAGCGTGGTTTCCCAAAAAGGGTAATAAAACTAGGAAGAAATTACTGTGTCCAGGCATGTACATACACATGTGGCCGCATGTATAAATGTGCAGCTGTCTGTATAAAATTGCGACCGCAATATTTTTTGTAAATTTAATAATTAAATGACTGCCACTTTAAAGACATATATCTCCTTAAATACAATAGACATATGATTATTATCTATATAATATTATACAAAGAACATCGCTTAGTTTACTTCATTCTGATTTTCTGAAAATTAAATGACTGGGAGATGCCGCCCCGCCCCCATCTCAGGCAAGTGAATATTTTTAATACTAATTTGACATAGGAAGCTACAATTCACGCGAGTTTCAAAATATTGACCAGATACCAGCGACAATAGCGCACAACCATCACTTATGAACAATAGCATGCAGACGCACATTTAGAACAATAGTGTGTCCCCTACACTTTTGACCAATAGCGTCTACCAGCTCATTTAGAACAACAGCATCTACCCACTGATTTAGAACAATAGCGTCTACACGCTCATTCAGAGCAACTAATCAGAACACAGTATTTAAATAGGTCAAGAGCTCATTTGCATAACAACAGCGCACAGCTGGCCCCTTAACTACTAACATATTCGTGGTTATTATCATCAACAATAATTGTCACTTCATACTTTCCACCATTTTCATCAATATTATTATCATAATCTTTCATTGCATCATCATTATCATCATTATCTTCATCACAATATGTGTCCATTTCAAGATATGCATAAAAGTGTTGGCCCGCGAGTGAGTAAACCTACTAGATAGCAAATGACTGAGCTAAAATAATTTGACTGTAGGTGATTCCCCATTATGTTCTGTAAACTTGAACATGAGCTTGATACTTGAGAGATAATGATCAGGCTACAAGCGCTGGATACTGCATAGTAGGACTAAAGGCTATGGATATTGAATGTTTCGGAATAAAACACTGCATAGTGAATGTTTGAGAATAAAGCACTAGGTAGTGAACGTTTGGAAATAAAGCATTGAATAGTGAATGTTTTGGAACAAAACAGAGGGTAGTAAATGGTTGTGAATGAAACATTGGGTAGTGAATGTTTGGGCATATAATACTGGGTAGGGAATGTTTGGAAATGAAGCACGGGGTAGTGAATGGTTGGAAATAAAACATAGAATTGTAATTGTTTGGTAATAAAGCACTGGATAGTAAATGGTTGGAGTGAAACACTTGGCAATTAATGTTTGGAAATAAAACACTGGGTAGGGAATGATCGGCATAAATATTATGGATAGCATTTGATTCTGATAATAACGTCTGGATTAATTAAGTCTGTTTACTAAGCATGTGTCCAGATGTCGTACTTACCTTGATCCCATTGTACAAGCTCGCGACCTTCAGAAGCTGGCGTGGTGTATTTCCTCATGACATTGTTATCCATTAGAGCCGATCCACGAAACATGCTGAAGCAACCAGGACTGCAGAGAACGCACCCAATCATATGCTCTGTAGCTTTCTGCAGCCAATGACCAACAGCATACTCAAATTTCTGATACCACACCAACGGTCCTGTAAGAAAACACACCAACGGTCCTGTAAGAAAAGCATCCAGTTATGGAGGCGAGTTGGGGGTGGTGGGGTGGGGGTGGTGGTGGTGGTGGTTAGCTTGTCCCAACTGGTAATTTAATTATTTGCCCATGTCCCATGCATAATATTCAATACATCGGACCACCTTAAGAAGTAGGCAGACGGGCGCTAAGCACATTTAATGTAGGCGGTTAAGTCAGTAAAACGATGACCTTTTGTTTACGAGACTCTTAAAGATGGAAGTTAACTGTCTTGAAGGTTTTTTCATCCCAGACAGCATGTAACTGTATGCTAGACGATGCTAGCCAAACACAGCATAATTTTATCTTTTTAAACACACCTTCATAAATTATTTATGGTTTACAAAATATTCTAATGAATATTTCGAAATTAATTTGACTGGACTTTGCGTATAGTTAGATGTCTTGAACTTGATATTTTGAGATTCCACGAGGACATAGATCCATATTCTCACCTGAACCAACAGGGTGTATCCTTCCGCACGCTGCGCCGACGTTTGGATCTTTCTTCAGATGATCGAGTAACAGTTGAACTGCTGCCGGTTCAAAGTCCACGTCTCCGTCGAGCGCCAGAATGAATGTGTTATCCGCCAGTCTCTGCTTCCGTTTACGTTTAATATTTTTCTCCATGATCCCATAGCCAAGGAAGTAGTACATATACATCACCTATAGAGAACAGTTATTGCAACAATGCACCTCTCCATTTTAGCCATGCCCCGCCCATATCTAGCTAAGCTCCACCCACATCTCTCGTTCGTGTTGGGATCGATCGATCTCTGAACTCCCTGACTATGAATTTCCAGAAAACTATACAGGTAAGCTATTGAACATTTTGGAACTAATTTGACTGGGCTTTGTTGCTACCTCAGCAACAGCGTCCAGTCAAATTAGTTTCAAAATATTCAACAGCATGTTTCTTAAATAGTAGAGCCATACAATTGGTACAACGTGTCGGACTATTAAGAGTTTAAGACAGGCCAAATAGAATCATTTATGACGTAATGATTATGACGTCATCCTACAAGCCGCTTAGCTGATTATGACGGCATATGACGATAGATGCTGAACAAAGCAAATCGACGTCCATTTAAAACGGGGTTTGCTGAAACCAATTGCCTCTTGGCTTTGATAAGAGAGCCACAGTTTATAATATGTGCCATTTTCAAATGTTATGCCCTTAGCTAATTAACGCACAAAAATTGAATGAAAACGGCAATATGTGAATTAATCAAGCAATATATTGCCCTTCATATGCCGAAGAAGAAGTTCTTCGAATGCTGTTGATCCATTTCAGACAAAAAGAAATTATCAGACATACGTCATGATGGCTTTTCCGGGTACATTGCCCGCAAGGATACTAATCGTTATTACTGACATACCTTGACAACATGTATCCAATTGTACCAATTCATTTGAAACAAGCATTCTGTAAGTATTGCTTTGCAATACATGTCCCCCACCAGGTGATATAAATCCTTTGAGATTGACAGTTAAAACCTCCATTAAAAACTAACAGAAGCAGCTGAAACTCGAACTCCATCCTGTAGCTTCTCATAACATTTATCAATATACCAAGTTTCAGTTATATATGGTAAAGGAGAACGAAAAAGTCTTGAAAGCTGACAAGTGTGTATTTTATAAGTCGAAAGCGGACGTAACTCCATCAAAAAAGACATACACACCTGAAACTCGAACTTACTCTGTAATTTCTCATAGCGAATCAGTGTACCAATTCTGAGTTGAATATCTTAAAGGGCTTCGAAAAAAACTGTTGAAAAATAAAGATTTTTGTATTTCATAAGGCGAAAGGGGGTATAACTCCTTGGAAAATTTACGAAACTGACTGAAACGCGAACATACTCTGTAACTCCCTATAATAAAGCAACCTATCAATTCTCCGTTGAATCCCTTGAAGTAGTGCGAAAAGACGTGAGAAAAACATATTTTTCGTATTTCGCAAGTCAAAAGGGGACGTAACTCCATCAAAAATTTACGCAAACTCCTGAGACTCGAAGTAGCTCTGTAATTTCGCATAACAAAAGCAACGTAGGCCTACAGTTGAATACCTTGAAAGACTGCAAAAATTGAAGAGGGGGGGGGTCATAACTCCATGAAAAACTGATGCATCCGCTTGAAACTCGAACTTCGTCTGTAACTTCTCATAATAAAGCAATGTACCAATTCTCAGTAGAATATCTTGAGACTGCCAAAAACGTGCGGTAAACTAATATTTTTCGTATTTCATAAGTCGAAAGGGGGCATTACTCCATAGAAGATTTACGAAAATGTCTGAAACTCAAACATGCTGTGTAATTTCCTATACTAAAGCGATGTACCGAATTTTCCTTAAATATCATGAAGGACTGCGAAAAAAGTGCGGAAAACCAACTGCGACAGGACAGACGGACATACGGAGTGCAACCATATAGTCCACTCCTCAGCACACACACACACACACACACACACACACACACACACACACACACACACACACACACACACGCACGCACGCATGTACGCACGCACGCACGCATACACACAGCACACGCCCCCCCCCCCCCGGTTTAACCTGTAGAGGACTAATAATGAGGAGGTCGACTTTGAGAAAAAACTGACAAACCAATAGACAAATTGGCCAACAGACGGACACGTTCTCGGTGCGAGTTTTAAATTAGATATAATGAGTGTTCTACATAATTAGAGGCGGCCTAGAATCATACAGTACAGCTGGCAAATAACTCACCATGTTTCGAAAACAAGATAAAAAAATTACCCTTGAATATTCTGAACTATATCTTAATTCCTACCTGACTCCATCGTTTCTTAATGCGGATTTTCTCCCTGTCTTTGAGATGAACAACAATAGAATTGCTTCCGGGTAGCCGCCATGTTAACTGACCTCCGTATGGAGTTGGAATCTTTGTCGGATCACCAAGTGTGAGGTCGGCAACCTCGTGTACAGCTCTGGTAAATTAGCAGACACACTTATTGTTAATGGTGTTATACTAATACCTTAAGCAGCAGCGGCTTCTGCTACTGTTGTTGCTGCCGTTGTTACTGCTGTTGCTGCTACTGCTACTGCTATTGCTACTGCTACTGCTGCTACTGCTGCTACTACTGCTACTACTGCTACTACTGCTACTACTGCTACTGCTGCTACTGCTGCTGCTGCTACTACTGCTACTAATATCACCAACACCACCACCACAACCTCCACCACCACCACCACCACCACCACCATAACCACCGCCACTTCGATGACAACTACGACGACGACGACGACGACGACGATATTTACTGCTACTTCTCCTGCTGCTTGTATCTCTATTACTAGTTGTTGGTTCGGGTTCCTTTCAATTGTATTCTCTGCTTTATATGCAATGTTGGTGCACTGTTTTAAAGAGTGTTATGGTCTCACTACAGATAAGCGACAACACGATTTCTCTGACGACATTTCATTTCAACTATTCAGTACCGCGGTCTTTGGAAAATTGAATTGGAAAAAAATCGAATTGGAAATTTGGTTCCTGGTATATAGGTGGCTATGGTATAGAACTCTTAATTCTTTAATCCTCAAATTTGTTCCAATGAAAATCCTTAAAAATAGTGTTCTCTTGGTCATCAAATTAACCCTTTAACATATCAGCAAAAACGGCTTCTGTAGTAGTCTTGAGAAATGTCAATTTGCAGACCAATAGAAGACTATTTTTTAAATTTCATCACTTGAATGACTGGCTCGAGCTCGACTGTTAATTAGTATAAAGACATATAATTCGTAAACGTGACGAACTATTAAGACTTAATGATGGGCATACATACGTCATTCATGACGCCTACCTGTGACGTATTTCATTATGACGTCATATAGTTGACTGACAGATTGGATTTCTCTATTGATGTACCCCGACTTACTGCGCAGCGATATCGACCACATCCACTAACTGCTTGACAAATTTATTCACTGTATAATCGTACTCGTCCAGCTCGTGCTTCTCAAAAGCGTCATCAAAAAAAATATGGGCTGAAAAATAAAATAATAACAATGGTTAGATTAATGAACCTTTCCAGTTTTAGCTATGCCCCGCCCATCTCTATCTAAGCTCCACCCACACAACGCTCGTGTTGGGATCGATCGATCTCTGAAGTCACTGATCAGAAAAATATGCAGGTACACCGTTGAATATTTCGAAACTATTTCTACTGGGCGCTGTTGCTGCCTATGGCGGCAACAGCGGCCAGTCAAATTAGCTTCAAAATATTCAACACCATGTTTATTAAGTGGTAAAGACATAAAATTCCTACAACGTGTCGGACTATTAAGCGTTAAAGACGGACTATTTCAAATCATTCATGACCCCATGATTATGACGTCAGCAGACACGTCACTTAGTTGATTATGACGTCATATGATGGATGGATTAACTGGAAAGCTGGATTCCATGTTAACCAGTCAGTTGAACAACATAAACGATATAAGCTGATTGATGTACTGGGCTGGAAATATCGCAGGCATGCGTAGATACATTACACATCAGAAATAACTTAACAAGTTTTGAAACAGTACAATTTTGAACACAATGTAAGAAATGTTTTGGTTTTTTGACGGAATTTTGGTTGGTTAGGCAGTAATGGCTTCAGATAAATTAACTCCAAACTATTCAACAGTACAATTTTGTTTTGGAAGCATTTCAAGTTATTTCTGAACTGTACTGAATAACGCAGAATAATATTAAATAATGATTTACTTGTTCAAGTTTTGAACCCTTAATTCATAGAATCTAATTTTCAAGGTAGCGATATATGCAAACATGCAGGATTTTGAAGATTTCGAAACTAATTTGACAGAACATAGCAAGCTATATCTTCCAGTCAAATTAGTCTCAAAATATTCCAAAAAATTCATTTAATTATAATTGAGTTCCAGACTTCGGACTTTCCTGTTCAGTTCAAAGGGTTAACTTTATGTGTGTTGAAAGTTAATGTCCAAATGCCATAGGCATAACTAATTTGACTGAAATATATTGCTGCCATAGATTACCAGAAAGTTCCTTAGATAAAAATGGTGTCGATTCCGGGATGAAAGATGCTCGCTATAAGGAACCTGAATTGAAATTGGCTTGAATTCAATTTTTAAAACCATAAACCTGCTTTGAAATTAACAATAAGGCAGTAATTTAACCAGATGTAGGCCCCTATCTATAAATACAAACATGTATACATATCTGAACCAGTCGCACGCAAAGTTTGTATACATGAGAACTAGTCACCTTCAAATTCGAAAAAATCGGTGTCCCGTTTAAATAGCCTATCTTGCTCCATCTGCAGCGTGTGCTGGTATACGTCGAGACTGCGAATGAAACAAAATCAACCATACATCTTGAAGACGTAAACTTAACTATTTGTAAACTGGATTCCTCAATCTCTATTTCAACGTAGCTATACTGGCAAGGTGTTGAATATTTTGAAGGTAAGTTATCAGGAACCCTGCTTATAGTGAAATTAGTTTCAAATATTCAGCATAATATGCCTATTTACCAATCATCCAAAACCACATGCAATAACACTGAATCTGCTGAATATTTTGAAAACAATTTCACTGAAAGTTGTTGGTGCCTTAGCCACTAACAACTTTCGGTGAATTTTTTCAAAATATTCTGTAGATCCAAAGTTAAACCCCATGGAAAATAGTCTGCAGAAATTCTGCATGCAGACACTCCTTTAATGGTCACGAGAATTCTAAGCCCTGCACATAAATTTATCAAAAGAAAGAGAAGTCTATTTTGTCTAAATTTATCACCTGAATGACTGGCTGGATCACCAAATCAGTCATTCTAGTAATAAATTCCACCACATTCGTCACTTAAGCTAAAACTTAAATATTCCTGATCATGGTCAAACTGGCGATACAACGGCATCTGCAGGCTCATTTTGTTGGGCTTTACCATAATAGGGTTAGGTTGACTAGCGGGTATTAACCACAATCATTTAGCTCCAAATAACAGACCACACCACATACATATAATTAGATACCACCTGTTTATCATGATAATTTCAGTTTGTCATCGCGTTCCTAGTGATAACTTAAGACAGGTGCCTGCCGCCTGCCTGTCTGCCTGCATGCCTGCCCGTCTGCCTGCCTGCCTGCCTGCCTGCCTGCCTGCCTGCCTGCCTGCCTGCCTGCCCGCCCGCTTGCCCGCCCGCCCGTCCGGCTGCCTGCCTGCCTGCCTGTCTGCCTGCCGGAAGCGATATCTCAGAAACCAGTTATCCGATTTGGTTCAATTCTTAATACAGCGAAGGAACTTTCCATGCAAGAGGATTTTCAGACGTTCGCCGTGATCGGATAAAAGAACGCGGATCCGGATCAGATCAAGTTCTAGACTGATGATTTTTTCTGATTGAAACACAAGAAATTGACCGTGCATTAGAATTCCACAAGTTTGGGCGCGATCCTGGTCTGAAAAAATGTGAAAATCGGGGGAAATCTAGATTTATGGAAATCTCAGGAACTCCTGGTCCGGTTGAGCTCAGATTTAACACAAGAAACGGTGTGATTATACCATATGATTCTCTTATAATGTGATAAAAACGGCAGGGCGAGGATCTAGTTATTTTGTATTACCACTTTCATCATCTTACCGGAAAAGTGACTTCATAATCTGCAGCATCTCATTGCGGGTCTCGTGCCACATTGTTGCGCATACGTACACTTTCGGCACCTCGTCTGCCTTGTTATCAATTTCCGGGATATTGGCACCGCTATGCAGAGATGCCCCTTCAATATCCTAAAAGCAAACTAGAGTGTTACTGATGCAGTGTATCACAAAGTGTCCCCGCACCTTCCACCGAACCCCGCCTTCCTCTGAACCCCGCCTTCCTTTGAACCCCGCCGTCTTCTGAACCCCGCCTTCCACATAACCCTGCCTTCCAGTGAACCCAGTCTTCCACTGAATCCCGCCTTCCTCTGAACCTCACCTTCCTCTGAACCTCACCTTCCTCTGAACCTCACCTTCCTCTGAACCCTGCCTTCCTCTGAATCTCGCCTTCCTCTGAACCCCGCCACCTTCCTCTGAACCCCGCTTTTTAACGTAAAAGTTTTAACTATGGCCCGCCAATCTCTATCTAAGCTCCAACCACACCTCGCTCGTGTTGGAATCAATTGACCTCCTCGAATTTCCTAACTATCAATTTCCAGAAAACTATGCATGTAAGCGGTTGAATATTTTGAAACTAATTTGACTGGTTGTTGTTGCCCAGTCAAATTAGTTTTAAAATATTCAACAGAATATTGCCATGCACCTGGTAGAGGCTAATCGTGAATAAAACTGAGATTATATGACCGGTTGTAGCGGGTATCATTTATTCGCTCGGCACACACCAAAGCGCACAGCACCAGCTGCGTCACTAATTGATTCACGCCAGAGTGACATAAATGGTATTTATTTGGGTCTTTTCAAATTATTCTTATTTGTTTCTGTTTTTTACTGGCGGCTATATATTGATTATTATCTAAATCTATCATTCAACCATATACTCACAACCACGTGTGCTTTATCTGATTTATTAAATTCCCTCTCATCTCTTCGCCGTCCAAGCAACATTCCCGTCTCCAATAGAATGCCACAGTACATAGGCTCCACAAATAACCTAGCGAAAATAAGGCAATCGTCAGAAACATCACTCAAAACTAATAACTTAAAGTATTTGGGATGGCATGGGTCTGTTCCTTGGGCGAACACTTTTTCCAAAAGATTAGTCGGTGTCGTTTGGGTTCTTGCTGAACATTACGTAACGAAAGAAGCACTGGTCGAGAGAGGGAAGGTATTGCGAAACAAAACGGCGGATGCAAGTTTTTTCCTATCAAGCGATTACAGTCCTAAAGCAAAAGTTATCTTATCGTATACTATCAATTAACTGGATAGAATATGCAAAAAATGATTATGCATGCCATTTTTAGCTTTTTATCATACCTTCAAAAAGGAAATTCTGGATTTTACAGCTAAACGCTGATGCATTTCTAATGCCCCTGAAAGCTGTGATGATTTACGTTTCAACCAGTCAATGAATTGTAATGTTGTCTACCTCGATATATAACTCATTTCCATTTACATGACATCATACACTATAGCTTTAGGAGGCAAAATGGCGGCATCCACAGTTTAACATTAACGCGATGTGAAAGAAACCATGGTGATACAGATAAAACAATGCACTGGAAAGCTTTTGGCAGGAACGTGTAGAAATTCCTGTGTCAAAACTATTCACGAATGCGGTTAAAGATAATGAAGCCATGGTGTTGGTACTGCCATAGGAGGCAACAGTTCCTAGGAAAATTAGCTTCGAAATATTCAATAGAATATTTCTCACGTTATAATGTTTATCATATTTAAGCATTCAAATTCATGGATTTGATATTTATAAGAGGCTCGACATTGTATGGTGGCTTCGATATTGATTTATTTACAATATTTTCTATCCATGTGGACATGTCCATTTCCTGCATCATTCATTAACTTATATGATCTCTATGGACAGTGAAGGAAGGAAGGAGTTTGTCTTTTCTGAACTTGCTGAAGCATTTGCACACTTAAGGTTAATTATAATCTTCCTGAATCCTCTTCTGAAAAGAGGTCTCTCGAAATTTCATAGGTCAATGGTTTTCAATGAACATTTTTGACGAGTAATATTGTGACAAATCTCGTCTTGCAAAAATAGAGAATGCCAAATGAAGATTACCTAATATACAGTAGCCAATAAATGTGTTCCCTTTCTCCCATGTGACTGTCTATTAATTTCCCAATAATCTAACAATAATGGTAGAACAAGAAACGTGTTCTGTCATGAGATATGTGAGGCCTGTGTGGACTTACTTTTCAGCCTTAGCCAGTCGTTCTGCACGAGGACTCCAAACATTGACAGTTATCCAGGCGAGGGATAGCCACCATGCAACGACGACAGGTAGATACTTTGTGGTAGTCATGTTCAATAAGTATTGCCATACGCCATCCTCTGTGCTCGCCAATAGTGGGTATGGAAGTGTAACTGGAAGGGTACCATTATTGTTTAGATGGACCTGCCAATGTATCATTAGTAGGCCAAATGTTATCGGCACTGCTAGGATAAGTGGAAGTGAGAATCCGAGAATTTGCAGCATAACCTTGCAAGATGATTTAGCAAGAGTGTAGCATATGAGAGCGGTGCACGTCTGTACACACACTATCCATAGTGGTTCAATATTGAACAAGGGTAGTCCTATTTCAGGCATGTCAGGATCGAAACACACGCCGTCTGAGAAATAGTATAACGCACGCACACATCCTGTACTCGTTAACGCGAAGTAGCCGGTTAACGCCCCGATTATAACAGCGCAACTCCACGCACTTCCCAGGATCTGTAATTTATATCTCGCTTTTCTTTGTTCTCGCTTAAGCTTCAATAAAGGTTTCCGAAACGCTACTGGCACTGTGCTGCTTGTGATGAAATTCTCCCAAAACGAGATAGAAATCAGAAACAGCGATATAGGTAAAGCCGCTCTTGAAACGATCAAGCTAACATCATCTTTAATGTGTTGCTCTATAATATCCAAGGCAGTCCACAGAGCCAGAATCGATAGTTGTATAATGAATGACAAGATATCCAGAGTGACGTAAATGCACTTTCGAAAAGTGGTTCTGTCTCCACGACAGCATAATAAAAATGAGGGGAGTATGGCAGCGCCGTAGATCAGCCACACAGCAAGTGGCACATCGAACGATGGAAGAACGATGAACACCAGAAGAAAGACGCCTAAGGACCTGCAGCTTTTCTCAATCACCGTCTGCAATGACAAACATTTAGAAGCAAATAGAACGATTCATTTTAGCTATGCCCCGCCCATTTCTGGCTAAGCTCTGCCTTCATTTTTCACGTGGTGGAATCAGTTTATATATTTTAATTCCCGGATTCCCAAAATTCCAATTTCAAGGTAACTATACAGGTAAGTTGTTGGATATATTGAAACTAATTTAACTGGGTGTTGTTGCTGCCTATGGCAACAATAACACCCAGCCTAATTAGTTTCAAAATAATTCAATAGAATGTTACTAAATAGTAAATTCATCGACAACAACAATTTGATCAAATGACGGAGTTATTCCAGTGGTAAATTTTCAAAAGTGGTATCCTTTTGACCTCAAATTGGCATTCGCTAAGCAAATGTGTAATTACCGTAATACGTCTTTTAGCCTAGGCATAATAAAGAAAGTGTACATCATTCTTATTTTCCTATCTCCGATCTTGTGATCTTGCGTGGCAATTTTCGTAAAACAAAAGATTAAATTGCCCTGTCCTAACTATTAACACTTCGAAGTCCATGGTCCTGGTATGCCAATTCTAATACACGCTTATATACAAGATGTTGATTATTTTTAATCGGTTTTGACATGAACCGAGGAAGCAGCAGCTCCCCCTCAAGTTAATTTCAATTTATTAAATACACGGTCCATAGCCTTGAAAAAAACTGTTGAAAAAACTGTTGCGCTTTTTGAAGAGGTTTTCACGCAAGGAAAAGAGAAAACTCGACGATAGTAGTCTAACAATAGTAGACACTAGTATCGTTGAGGGTATTTTTGAAAAATCAATGATACTAGTCTACCAGTATCGTCGTCCAGATAATACTGGACACTACTCACCGATACCGGTTGCATGGAGTATCAGTACCGATACTCACTCCTACCAGTATCGTGGAAACGATTGTACAGGAAATCCAAAGAGATTGCAATAGAGAATTGAATGAATGTAAAAGACATTATATAACTCATTTGATGTGGGAAATGGCTTTTGGAGCCAATAGAAGGATTCATTTCCATCTATGCCCCGCCTATTTCTAGCTAGGCCCCGCCTCTGACGGACGCGCGTTAAAATAGGTTTATATAATTTTAACGCTGAATTACCAGAATCCAAATGCCAAGGTAACTATGCAGATAAGCTGTTGAACATTTTTAAACTAATTTGACTGGCAAATGGGTAGCGTGGGAGCTGCCGCACAACTCCGACAAAGAGATACAGTTCGCACACTTGATAACCGTTTCGAGCTTCGTGACGGATGTATTATACAATTATTTCATTGCGTAATGAAATAATCTGACAAATGCAACATGATTATTATTGATTGACTGATTGAATTTTCTGCTTGTTTTATTAAGATTTATCATCATATGCCATGAGTAATTGTACATTTCGCAACATTTTATCAATAACAAAGACTGGAACATCTGAAGAAATTGAGAAAATGTGAAAAGATCCGGATAATCCCAAGAAAATTCTGGAAAATCCGAAAAAATCTGAAAAATCCGAAAACTTTTTATAGTGTCACGAAGTGTGTGTGTGGGGGGGGGGTGGCCTGCAATCGTTGATTACTTTTTACTGTTTAACATGTTTTCTTGACAACTTACGCTTGCTTAAGCTTAAGTACACAACTGACAATTATGCAACGAATCTAATGCCGTGTTCTCACTAGAGAGTTAATCGGGAATAACGCCATACCTCAATATGGCGGTACGTGTTCTCGCTAGAGATGCATCCGGCGTACCGCAATGCTGAGGTTTGGCGTTATTCCCGAGTAACTTTCCAGTGAGAACACGGCCTAATACTCACTACAATAAGGAGCTTAATGGTGAGTCGACCATTCTTCCGGAAACAGAATCGCCATATGCCATTTAAGAACTTTAAGACGTATGGAGTACATATGCACAACACCAGCGCCCAATACCACCGTATCATCACAGAATCTAGGTTCGTACCATTGCCGTAAGTAGGCCTGTTCAACGCGCTCATCTCATCAGCTCTGCTTGCATTGTTAGTCGGGTCTGAGGCGTTTAGTAAAGTCTCAATGCTAGTGATCTGTGACGTAGAGGTCGTCGAATTATTGCTACTAATATATGGTGTCCTACTAGAGAGTGCTGAGGCAGCCGTCCTGATAGTCGAGGTTAACATTAACAGGCATATCTTGCTCACCACAGCGGAGAACAGTACCAACAAGAAAAGAAAGAACGCCAGAATGATTTTGCAATTCCGTCTGAAATGTTCCACAAACATAGGACTGAAGGTCCGTGTTTTCTTTCGCGCTGCCAATCCAAAGAGATTCCATCGTTGAAGCTTTGGCCTGTTGATGAAAATGGAAATAGTATTGTACCTTTACAGTTTTAGCCATGCCCCGCCCATCTCTAGCTAAGCTCTGCACACGCTTCGCTCTTGTTGGGATAGATCGATCCCTGAACTCCCTGACTATCCATTTCCAGAAAACTATACAGGCAAGCTGTTGAATATATTGAAACTAACTTGACTGGGTGCGCCCAGTCAAATTAATGTCAAAATATTCAACATACTGTTTATTAAATAGTAAAGACATACAATTCATACAACAATGCTTAGTCCGTTTTCAATTAAGCGTTCGTGACGTACATATCTACGCCATTCGTAACGTCATTGAGGATGACGTCATTCTACACGTCACTAAGTTGATTATGACGTCGTATGTTGGATTGATAAACTGGAAAGGGCCAGTCATAGGTAGTAATATGGTTAACGCGCTGGCTCAAATTTTTTTTATTCTATTGCCTGAGACTTGTTATATTTGTTTCATAGAGGCGATATGACCTTATAAATATTGGACAACTTTAAAATGACGATGTTTGTCCAGTTAATTTGGATTTTACCAATATATCAGGTAGATTCGGATTTGTCCTAAATGCTATTACCGGACGCAAGTTGAGAAGTTGTATTAAATTGTCTTGTAATCTATGATATTCATCTTTCAAAATTTCGGAAATTTCAACACATTTTCGATTATATGAGTGAATGGAATTATTTCAGGCTGATCAGCAAGACCTGGGTCCACATTATGTCCCTCGGCCATTTTGTTTCTAATTGCTTAATCCAAAATGATTCTGCAAGTTTCCTTTGTTTATCAGTTTCTTCATCTATATTAGAGAGAGGTGGTTGTACAATAAGGCGTAATTTCGAAATCCCGAGCAACTGAATGACCTGGTAGGTTAAAGTGTTCAGCGACATGCATGTCTTCTTCATGTCTAATATCGCAAAGGTGCATAGCTGTTCTGCATCTTAAATGGTTTTTAGTTTCACCGACATACTGCTTTTGGTATAATTTGCAGGATATTAGATAAATGACGTTTTCAGAATTGCAATCTAAATTGACCTGCATTTAGAATTTGTCCTTGTCTCATAGGTCCACTTTACATCTCTTCTTTCCACATTTCTGAGATTCGCCTACGTCTATAATTGGACAATTGTGACAAATCTTGCATGGTAGGCTTGTCGTCTGTGACATTATCAGGGATAGTTTCCATATTATGTAAAGTTTCAGACTTAATCTTGCGCAAAAATCTAGACGAATAAAAGGGAGCATGCGCATTCAAAGTTTCTTCTATCACTCAAATTATGAAAACGGATGATTTGTGATTTTACAATTATTTTAAAGGTATGAGGTGGATGGAAAGATTTCTTGTGTAGTAATTGATGCGAATCTGTCGGCTTAAAACATACAGTGGAACCAAGGTGTCCACTTGTGTTATATTTTACACCTTTGTATAGAGTTAATTACATCTAATAGATCTACAGACATATGGTTAATTCTGGCTTTTAGTTTGATATTCGGGTCATGATTGTTCAAAATGGCAAAAAATTCGTTAAATTCTTGCTTTGTATGATGCCAAATAATGAAATATCGTCGTGGGACCTGCGATAAAACAGCGTCTGCTTTTGAAATTTGTTAAGCGCACCATCCTCCCACGCCACTGGATGCTATCCTGGACCACTTGAAACTCAGTGATCGGTAGACTATGTATGGATAATTGATACCTTTCTTCGCAGGAATTCTACAGAGATGAATTGATAAACTCTAAGGTCCTTGTATGTTGTGCACTTAGGCGTTGAGAATAGTTTAGTGACGTAAACATTTAAATTGGGAAATTTTGATCGAATTGTACTGGATAGGAGTTGGTTCCGTTGCGCCGTTAAAGAGTGATAGCAGCCCATGTATTTTTGACAATGATACTAGCGTGGCACAGTATTTGCTCCTGGCTATCTGGGTGGCTGAATGTGGCTCTAGATTTATTCCGCATTAATTCGGCTTAGATTGGAAGAACCAAGGATCAGGATTTGTTCCGTCGCGAGAGGATGCCGCCATTCATTTCTGTGGTCTACCTCATACCGGAATCTCCAAAAAGAATTTTCTTCTAACGGTGTAGTATTCTTGGCTTTATTTTAAGGGTGGGTGCTATTTCTACATGCTGTTGGGGTGAACTTTGGATGAGGCAATTTGGTCTCTAGAATTGGGGTACTGAGAACCTTTTGATTTAGTGATGTTGATCTGGTCCTTGGACCAGATTTTTGGTCAACATCTGCCCTCTGGCGAAGTGGAAGGGACGCTGGTAGTTGTATCTCACTTGGATCCACATGAGTTGATATGGTCCGTGGACCAGATTTTTGGTCAACATCTGCTCTCTGTGGACGGGGTGGGGTGGGGGGCAATTCTTCTGACGACAAAGCTGGTGGATAGTTGGGTAGATGAATCTGGAGTGGATCAACAGTAGCGTATTATAGGAATATTGGTGATGACTGGGTATCTGTTCTCTTTACTGCTGGGGTGGGGGTGTTATCAGTTGGCGACTTGATCCGTTTTTTAAGGCGATGGAATAACTGGTACGGTGTTTGATGATCTTGCAGTAGGTGTGATAACTTGACGTTTTTCTTGAAACTATGGTACTTAAGGAATAACAAAATTGTAAAACGTTGCAATTGCATTTGAATGCAGTATTTGCCATAGTTCTTTTTTACCATCTATTTGTCGTAGATTTGGCCAAGATCCAGTGTGTTTGGTTGGGCCTGTACTTCCACTAGCTCCGAAATAATAGATCCTACTTTGAAATTGTTGTGACTTATCATCAATTAGAGATTTTCGGCATTCGCCATTCACATCCATGATATCCTTACGCATTTCTGTATTAGACCTTGCCGGCTTACCTAACTAACAAACCGTATTAACGAAATTAAGTCGGAAAGATATATGTAACATAGCTCTATTCGTTATTAAGGTTTTGTTGTTCAGGTAGTTCATTAAAACATCCAACTGGATGTCCATATAGTAGCACTTGACTAGTCGAGCCTGGGCAGAAGATGGATGCGCATCATCCTTCTTGCCATCCGGCTCTGGCCATGGATCCCGCTAGCCAGGTTACTACTAGTAATTAATGATTAATCAATCAATCGAACCAATCACTCGGCTAATCAATGAAGAAAACTTAGGAATCCAGTTCTTTCTACCCCCCACCCATCTCTAAATAAGCTACATCCCGTGTTGGGATCGATCGATCCCTGCACTTTCCGAATTTCAATTTCCAGAAGACTATACAGGTAAGCCGTTGAATATTTTGAAATTAATTTGGTTGTGTGGTGTTGCTGCCTATGGTAGCAACTGAGCCCAGTCCCATTAGTTTCAAAATATTCATCAGCATGTTTATTAAATAATAAAGACATACAATTCGTATAACCTGATGGACTATTACTGGTTAAGACGGAATAAATCGAGACATTCATGCCGTAATTGATTATGATGTCAGCCTACATGTGACGTTGTTGGTTATGGCGTCATATGATTGACTGAGAAACTTGATTCCTCAATTACAAACAGACAAAAACAGTCAACAATCTATCAAGCAAGCCACAGACAAATAATCATGCTGAAGTGATGAGGACAGCGGCAACCACGAGCACGACGTTATTTTCGCTTACCTTTGCTCTGTAATCTGTCGGATAGTGTTAGTGTCTATAACAGGTTCTGTTATTTTCACTGATTTACCCACGCGAACGCTTGAATCCGATTCATCTGACGAGTAATCTGGGTTGAGTTCCTCCGATCTAGCATCAGAAATGTCAGCATCTATCGCGTGCTCGTGGATGCCGTCATCCTGCTCTGTGACGTAAGCATAATTGTCCTGTGGCTCGACGTGAGGTCCCACCTGATTCGCCTTTCCTTCCTCCTCCTGTTGACGTTTCTGTTAGACAAATTAAAAAAAATATCTTAGCCCTTTAATGACTAAATTTGTCCAAGATAATCTAAATATTTGTTTCGTGAATGTTCATTTGCAGGCCAAGAGAAGACTGTTTTTGACAATTTACCGATGGAATGATTGGCTAGCCAGTCATTTGAGTGGTAAATTTGTAAAAATCTTGGCCTACAAGCAGACATTCTCCAAGACAACTGCCAAGGTCGGCTTTGACCGGTTTCGCCATGAAAGGGTTAAATTGGTGTATCATGGAGCAATTAGACCAATGGGCTTTCAGTTTACAATGATTACATGCCATATCATATAATAGCTGTTGGTCGGTTTGTAATCAATTTAGCTGTAAGCCTTTGCTGTCACAGATAGCAACGGGTTTTAGCAGCACTGTTTCGAAAATGAATACCAACTTTCCTTGACTCGATGTAGCAATAAAACGTGTTCCCTAAAGATAGGGTATTTATTAGCGTCAGTTATTTCTCAAGAGCATTTTGACATGCGATTGGTGACGTCACGGGCATACGATTCATATTCTTTTAAAGGTGCCTATTCACAGTTTGACACCAGAATGCTTGAAAATAAAATTGTTAAAATTGTATAGGTCTACAATTGGTACATCTCAACAGGGTTTTAAACTTAGGTCGTATCACACATTTAAAAGCAACTTTAACATGGAGAATTATTTACTAACTGAACACGATTTTTCTAGGCGAAATTTGTTTGCCAAACTCAGAGTCAGTGCACACGATCTCCAGATAGAAGTGGGGAGACATACAATTCCAAAAACTCCTGTAGAAAAATGAGTATGTTCGCTATGTAACATTCAAGCTGTTGAGGATGAAAGACATTTTATTCTAAAATGTCCATTTTACCACAGTGAAAGACAATCGCTATTTAATTACCTTAATGTTTTTGTAAATTTTGCTTCCCTCAGTGAACGGCATAAATTTGTGTTCATAATGTCCTACAATAACGGTGACACTTAGGTCTGCAAACCGGTACTAAAATATGTCACTGATTGTTTCATGAAAAGGCAGAATGCGTTGGCTCCGAAACAATCCACTAACCCACCGCCTTCATTAGTAATTGCAATATAGCTGATCAGATCGGCAGCAAGATTTGCTGGAGGTACATTACATGTATCCTTATCGCCCTTTCGTATGACGGCTGGGTGAAGAGGTGACATCGTTATCTTCTGTGTCATAAATTCTCATGGTGATTAAACTGTCATTGGATATTCAGATATGGCGAGTGGTGATGCTGCTTCTTCTTTATTTAGTGATCCTGGCGGAGGTTTCACACAACAGTCAGTGAAGTTTCCACTGTAACTAATGCGCAGTACCTAGCAGAACATTAACTTCAACATTGACTTCAAATTTACACTATGAATGATATGTAGTCTCATATATTAATATAACCACTTAATTTGATAACAGAGCCATCAGCCTTAATTCGTGGATGTCATCTTATCTGTGTGTGCGTGCGTGCGTACGGGCGTGCGTGGGCGAGTGCGTGAGAGTGTGCGTGTGCGTGTGCGTATTGTATATATCATGTATATTTTACTTATTGTCAACTGTATACCGTATGTATTATCTATTCGTACTGCGTGTATTGTAATCTGTGTAATGTCTGTGTAACCTTCATGTTTGGCTATATTTTCGTGTAAAAGATTTTGTGCCAATAAATAATCTGAATCTGAATCTGAATCTGGTCCACTTTCAGAGTTGAATCATACTGAAGGGGTTATTCCCGATTAACTCTCTAGTGAAAATACGGCCTTAGATTGTGCGCATAGATGTAATGAAACGAAATAATTCTTAACACATGATGATGTCATTACGCATAAATTCATGTAATTTTTAAGGTCTGAAATTGAATTAGAGACACGAGTCCCTAAATCAACTTCACAACCAAAACAATAATATTGATTTATACAGAATGAAATCACCATATGAAAGGGCATCTATGCACACAATGTATGCCTCTAAAAGTATACAATTTCAGCAATTTTATTTCTATGCATTCTGTTGTGAATGTGCACCTTTAATTTGATCAATTCTATCTCATTTCATCTCAATTCCAAGCACACCAGATAGGTTCCGTTCAAATTACAACTTAATCTGACCAAATCCATTCCAATTTCATACCAATTTTACTGCTTAAAGGTGCATATTCATAGTAGAATGTCTAAAATGTTGAAATTGTTTACTTTTAGCGGCTTAAATTGCGTGTCTAGATGTAATAAAACCAAATAAATCTTAGTCTGTGTTCTCACTAGAGAGTTAATTAGGAATAACACCATACGTTAGAGTGGTGTTATTCCTGATTAAGTCTCTAGTGAAAACACAGCCTTAATATATGCTGATTCAATTCCATATAAATATAATAGTTTTAATAGTGATTGAATCAGTCTATGGTTAGTTCTCTAAGGTCGTGTTCACACTAGGGAGGCAATTCTGAGCAACGCCATCCTTCAATTTGACGTTACACAGGATAAACTCACTAGAGGGAGTTAAGTTTGTTAAGTTTAAATTAAGTTAATTTACATGGAATGAAATTACCGTCTGTTGAGATTTATTTCATCTAAGTCCACAATTTAAACCTCTAATATATATATATATATATATATATATATATATATATATATATATATAATTTTCACAATTTCCATTTTTGTTCTCCGAAAATAGAAACATATTTCACTGGTGCTGGATTGATCAATACGTGGCACAAAATCAGTCTCATTTAGACCTCTCTAGACTGATCATATTGGAGTTTCAACACAACATCGACATATATAGAAATTTTTTTTAAAAGTCATCCTCTCTAATCAAGTCAAACGAATAAAAATTCACATAATTATATATTAGAACGGTTTGAAATTTGACATTTCTAAACCAACCGTTTGGTACGTTTTCCTGAAATTGACCCATATGTGTTTATTGTACATTGCAGTGTTTGTTGTAAGGGGATGAGGTATTGTATTTTCCAGAGGGTGGCTATGGAAACTAACAAATCAGAGTCTAAATACCAATAATTTAGGTTCTGAATTTGTTTCAAATCCGTATAATATATTGCCTGGAAACGGCCAAATTAACGATGTTTGTATTTTTCAAGGTTGACAACTCTGACAAATTTTGACGAAAACTACTAAAACACCAACTTTACATCCGCCACTGTAGCATTAAGCTATATTTCTAACTCGGTTCGAATCATTTAGTCTAGCCTGAGTTACTTCCCGGAAACGGTCAAATTAATAATGGAATACGAATTTGGCACCCGCCTCGGTAGTATTAATCTATATTTTGTATTTGGTTCGAATCGGTTTAGTATAACACGAGTTATTGCTTGGAAACTGCCAAATTAAAGTTTATATTTTTCAGAGTAAGTCTGATGTAATTAACAGAGTTCGACCGTGGTCTTCATAGTCGCATTACTAAGCGGTGTGCCGAAGCTGCTTCAAATAGGTGCAGATAAACGCAAGTTATTGTCCGGATGTGGATAACCTTTCGAATTTAATACATTCAAGGGCAAATAACTCCGGGTAAATTTGACGTAAATTGACCGAATTCGAACTTGGCCTCGGTATTCGCATTACTAATAAAGCGGTATGTCAAAGCTTGTTCAAATCGGCGCAGGCAATACTAGTCATTGTCCGGAAACCAACCAGTACGAATGTACGAGCATATGAACGTATGAGCAGTGGGGGTGGAATGGGAGCGGGGGAGGGTTGATATGGGGTGTGGGGCCTATATCCCCCCGAACATTGTTTTCGAGTGAGCACGAACGTACGAACAGATGAGGTGCGAACGGGGAATTCCTATATCCCTACGACCTTCGTTATCGATGCAGTACAAACGTACGAATACATGAACGTATGAACGGTGGTCATTCCTATATTCCTAGGGGATAATAAGTTTAAATGTTTCCAATAGGCAGCAACAGCGGCAAGTCAAATTAGTTCCAAAACATCCAATAGCTTACCTGTATAGTTCTCTGGAAATTGATAGTCAGGGAGTTCACAGATCGGTCGAACCCAGCACGAGCGTGTTGTGGGTGGAACTTAGCTAGAGATCGGTGAGGCATAGCTAAAAGTGGAAGGGTCCGATAAAAGAGGCCTATAGATGTAGCAATATTGGATCTAGATAGAAACATATACCCCTATCACATTACCCCTCGCTATAAGCCAACTTATATATTTACTGGTCTACATATAATCGCTCTCTGTTCTGTACCGCACGTCGTAGTGAATACATCTATGATTAGCATCATATGGTTGTCCAGTTGTGTATAATTACATCTTTAAAACATCCCACCACTGCCACCATGTTTCAAGAAATGCTAGCCATAGTTTTTGCACTTGAAAAGTGGCACCAGTTCACCTATGGTCGACCTGTAGTTGTGAATTCTGACCACAAGCCTCTGCAATCAATTACACGCAAACCTCTAGATAGAGCGCCAAAGAGATTGCAAGGTATGCTTATGAGAGCATTAACTTATGACATTAATGTGAAATACATGGAGGGTCAGAAGATGTTTTTAGGAGATACTTTGAGTCGTGCTTATTTGCCACAGAGTGTCAACCGGTCCAACCATACAGAATTTGAGAAAGTCAATGCTGTCGATTTTGTGCCCATGAGAAGTGAACGAATTGCCCAGATTCGTCGTGCAACAGATGGTGATTCCACATTGTCTTTGTTGAAGAATGCAATTCAAAATGGATGGTCTGCAAAGGATAAGTCCCCCTCTCTGATTGCTGATTTCTACAGCATTCGTGATGAATTGGCTGTTTGTGATGGTTTGATTTTTAGAGGTGAGCGACTTGTGATTCCACAGTGCATGAAGGAACAGATCATGGATGAGATCCATAATAGTCACAGTGGTGTTGAAGGTTGTCTGAGATTTGCTCGAGATTATGTCTATTGGCATGGTATGACAAAGGACATACGTGCAATGGTGCAGAAGTGTGCGGTGTGTAGAGAATTTGATGTCTCTCAACCTAGAGAAACTCTTGTGTGCTCCGAGATCCCAGAAAGGCCATGGCACGTGATAGGCATTGACCTACTCTCATTTGAAGAGAAGTCCTATCTTGTTACTGTTTGCTACCATTCAAATTTCTGGGAACTTGATCGCCTGTATGACACAACTACTAAAGCTGTTCTCCGTAAGTGTAAGACACATTTTGCTCGCTATGGGAAGCCAGACACCATAGTTAGTGATTGTGGGCCGCAGTTTACATCTAGTGAGTTCCAACGATTTATGGTCGAATGGGATATTGATCATAATATGAGCTCACCTCATTATCACCAATCAAATGGTAAAGCAGAAGGCTGCGAAGAAACTGCTTATGAAGACAGCAAAATCTGGCACAGATTTCTATAAAGCTCTATTAATAAGTAGAAATATTCCACAACAGAAAACTGGTTTAAGCCCAGCCCAGATGCTTTTTGGGCACAGAACGAAAACAAGCATGCCTGCCTCACAGAAACATTTAGCAACTGAGGTTGAAAAGAGTGGTATCGTTGAGAAACTTGAAGCTGAGCAAGCGCGCCAACAACACAGTTACAACAGAACAGCGAAAGATCTCCGCCATCTTGAAATTGGTGATGTTGTCCGCATAAAACCTAATAAGCTTGGTGACAAATCATGGAAGAGAGGCAGCGTTATTGAGAAAGTAGGTCAGCGCTCCTACACTGTTGAAACCCATGAGGGCCAACGACTTAGACGAAACAGACGTGATCTGAGAGCAACACAAGAGTCACCATCGCATGATATGCTGTCTGATGATGACTATGTCCAACTGGGAGTACAACGCCAATTAACCCCTCCTCAATTAATTCCGGTATGTCCCAATGCTGAAATGACTGAGACAGAGGGTATCATTCGCAATAGGAGGCAGCATTGTTCACTGTCCCCAGATTCGAGGTCAAATACCACAAGGTCAGGTCGCAATAGCAAAATGCCACAAAGATACCCAGATCATGAATCACGACCTTCTCTTCGTTAGCGGAGAGGATGTAGCAATATTGGATCTAGCTAGAAACATATACCCCTATCACATTACCACTCGCTATAAGCCAACTTATATATTTACTGGTCTACATATAATCTCTCTCTGTTCTGTACCGCACGTCGTAGTGAATACATCTATGATTAGCATCATATGGTTGTCCAGTTGTGTATAATTAAATCTTTAAAACACCCCACCCACGATATTGAAACAATAGACAACCATGGCACGAACCCTATGACTATTCATTTAAATGAGGTAACTTCATCCCCCACCTCAATATTGCCAACCTCCAGAATAAATTGCGTTGGACTGCGGTATGTCTTTAGCTCCCTTAACTGTGTCTGAGTTATTCTGATGCTCATTTTATTATTTAAAGTAAGCAAATGGATGTCCATGTCTGAAAGCTTCTAGTTCTATGTACTCAAAACGACCCAGACACCACCCAAGCAGACCTCCGATTAAAGGTGCACATTTACACCAGAATACGTGAAAATAAAATTGTTTAAATTGCATACATTTAAAAGCTTAATTTGTGCACCTCAATATAATGAAGCGAAATAAATCTTTACATGAATGATAATTTCATTATGTTAAGATTCATTTCGTTTTATTACATTGCGGTGCGCAAAATAAACCACTAAAAGTATACAATTTAAGTTTGGGTTTTTTTCTAACATTTTGTTGTGAATGTGCACTCTTTAATGATGGGTTTTCCCATCCCATGTTGTAGATAGGCCTACTGAAGCATACCTTGATGTTCAAAGGTTAAATATAAAAGAAACCTTAAAGCCATTAATAGTACATCAAATGTGTTCATCACAAATTAAAATTAAAGATTTTTCTTAAAGTTGATAAAACACATTGTAGATATCGGACTGTACGTAGGGAGTCATGACCCTGCGCACATCTTATATTTGCGAGTATAAGACCTCAGTGAAATTACATTTTTGAACACCAGATAAGCTAAAAGACTATGTCACCGTGTATGATTGAATGCATGAGCATCAACTATAGCATCTTATTATTTAGATATATATTATCAGCACTGGATGACTGACAATGGATACGTCGGTTAATGCGCGGGTACAATCCGCAGAAACTGAATCGAGTACGACCTTTGATGATTAGCACCAGTTT
The DNA here is from genome assembly GCA_034401795.1 of Chaetoderma sp. LZ-2023a. NCBI lineage: Eukaryota > Metazoa > Mollusca > Caudofoveata > Chaetodermatida > Chaetodermatidae > Chaetoderma > Chaetoderma sp. LZ-2023a. The sequence continues at coordinate 50,951,323 of CM067371.1, read as the reverse complement.
GGAATGTTGGAGTCAATTAAGGAAATAAATATGACAAACGGACTTAGTTAATTACGTAGCGGTCTGTGGTTCCCACGAATTCTCGTGGCCAGATAAGTGGAGGCAGCTGTGAATCGAGTATGACTTTGATGATTAGCACCAGTTTGAAATGTTGGAGTCAATTAAGGAATTAGATATGACAAACGGACTTAGTTAATTACGTAGCGGTTTGTGTTCCCACGAATTCTCGTGGCCAGATAAGTGGAGGCAGCTGGGTGCAATGGTGACTAGTGTACCGATTAACTCTAGCATTCTACAAATTGTGGACTAATAGGCAATAGACAGGACATGGACATAGTGGCTTCCTGTAGGCATTAAAGGGCACAACCGAACATTACTATCGAAAACGTAGCAATTAGAGGCAAGCTAATTCACCAATAGGCCTTGCTATCAAATAAGCATCCGTCATTTGTGGCAAGTCATTCGTCAGAAATGACGTGCTAATCCAACAGGAATCGCAAACGCGCTAGGTAAAAGGCGTCCTCCCCAGTCAAGAGGGTCGGGGTTTTGATTGGTCAAAATGATGTCATAATCCAATGAGAATCAGAGCAACCTCCGGCGGTACGAAACCAAAATGGAGGGAGAATAGAAACGAAAATGGTATATAAACGGGACTTTAACTTTAGTTCGGGGTCCGGTCCGGTCCGCCTCGTACCTTGCAATAAAGTTCTTGCTGAATGTATTTTCAGTAGGCAAGAGCCAGCTTGAATAGTATAGCAAACCAGAGTAGCTGGGAGTAATACTAGTTCATTGTGAAAGGTTAGGAAACATTGAAATTAATCCATCGCAAATACGTAAACTGGTAACAGTAAAAGTTATCGACTTTATAGATTTACTATACAGTTAAGTCAGCGAATCGTAAATACGTAAACTGGTAACAGTAAAAGTTACCGACTTTGTAAGTTTATTATACGGTTAAGTTAGCGAATAAAACTATCACCTTGTGATATTAATACAAGGCAAAAGTTTGACACATAGTTTGTTGTTGACTCTGGAGACTACGGAAGATCACCGTAGCTTACCTGCAAGTTCTCGTAGTCAGTCAGAACAGGCCCGGATATCAAATATAAGTATCGTTAAAGTTCATCTATAAACGAGGCGAGCTGATATCTATTTCTTTCGTTCTCGGTAAGGTGGGTTGTCGCAGCAACCTTACATACAAACCTTACCCAAAACGGAAGAGACTTCATAGTCAAGTATATCTCATAAAAACGTGTACGTAGCATAGAAACAGGATAGACATCAGAAATCTTCAGTGGCTTCACTAGCCAGGATCCGGAGTCAACCGTGAGTAACTAGTATATGGCCCAACCAGAGACGTCACTCTCCAATTCAGCCATCGTATTAAACGACGTAGCGGACCGTGTAAAGACATTTCTAGACGCGGCTAAGTTGGCCGTCAGCACCAGAATCACCCAGCATCACGAGTATCGCACGGGTGCTGCCATAAAGATAACTACAGAGGTAGTCTGCCCCGAGCAACCCCGTCTTCCAAGAATCATTATCAGTTTTCATTTTCAGTAAAAACGCAGAATGGCAACACCAGCCAAGCGAGGCGTTGACCCTGCCCTGCCACCCATGGAGGTACCGCTGCAACCCCAGTTTAGACCAGAGACCATAGCCGCCATGCAGACGATGGGCGTAGCAATGGCGGGAGCCATTGTTGAAAGCAGTAACCGTCGGGAAGCTGAGCGGGTGTACCGGAGAGAGATCCGGGACATGATCTACCGCATACAGCCCTGTGACGGAGTAGTGCCGGAGGAGGTGAGAACCTTCCTCGATGAGACCCGGCGAGCATGGGTCGCTAATGAGGGATGGCTAGAGGGCATACCAGCCTACGTCATCACTCGAGCGGCATGAGGGCAGTTGTCCAGAGCCATAGATGGGTTCCTAGTGGGCAAGATCAGGGAAGATGTCACATTTGATGAGTTCCATGATTATATCACGGTAAACTTCATATCAGCCAACGAAGGCGAACGTATAAAGTACGATTTAGAGGGGGTGAGGCAACGGTGGAACGAAACCGTCATCACCTTCAATAGGTGGTTTAGAGAGATGAGCGCTAGAGCATACCCTGTCGAGAACGCCGACAACCGTCGGACCGTGATGGGAATTTACCTCAAGGGACTATCCGACCACCATCTCAGCAAGAGAATTGTCCGAAAGAAGGCCACCGCCCTGGCCCGCGCTATTGAGATTGCGGAGGAGGAAGCCACCTGTGACGACCTGCTCCGAGCAATGAAAATAGAGGAGCGCCAGGAGGAGAGCATGGAGGTGAATATGTTAGGACCAGACGAGGAAAAAGAGGTATGGAGCGTGGTGGAAACATTAAAAAAACAGATTGCTCAACAGTGCAAGATGATTGAGCAACTCTGTGGCTTGGTCGGTGACATGCAGCTACAGCAGCAGAAGCCGGTGGCTGGGGCCGCCCAGCCCACGAAGAAGACAGCCCCGCAGGCAAAGCAACATGCCCCACCCTCGCCCCGACCAGTCAGAACGGGACGAGACTTGCAGCACATTACCTGCTATAATTGTGGCCGGGTCGGCCATTACAAAAGTGACTGTCATCAAGCGGTACAGCCGAGGGAGAACGTCGGCAGACAGGCTGCCCAGCGACCCTGACAACCGCGACGGGCGCTGCCGATGACCTGTTCCCAGTGCGGGAGAGAGGGACACATGGCCCAGAATTGTTTTGGGGCGTATATGAAATGGAAGACGACTCCTGCCATAACGGTAAGATGTTTCGGGTGTGGCAAAGACGGCCACTACGTGAGAGACTGCCCACAGTACGAACATCCGCCGCAGAACGGTCCTGCATGGACCCAACAAAAGGGTCCAACCGGCCGCCGGGCGATCAAGCATCCCCGCACCGACGATATGGACATCGACCTAGTCGACCGAAGACAGCAGGAGAGAACTGTCACGCCGAGGGACTGTTCACGGAATGTCAGAAAGGACATAAACAATCGTTTTAGAAGTAATGACGAATATGAGGACCGCGATGGATTCGTGTTGACCGGTGAAGGGACGGATGAGCATGGCCGTTATTCATACGGTATCGGACAGGACTCATCCTCCTGTCAAAACCGTTATGCAGAAGTGGTTAGTGGACGGAGGAGTCCGTTAAACGACGACGGAGGAGACCGTTGGTGAGTTCACCGACCGAGCGGTTTCTAATCCGTCTGAAAATGGATAAAAACGGTCTAACGGATCAGGGTGAGTACTTGCATGCCTTAGTGGATACTGGTGCTAGTACATCCTTGATTCGCAAGGATATATGGCGTAGCATGTTGAATGCTAGGCCACTGAAAAGAGCGAAGATGCTCTTGGCAGTAAATGGTTCCCCAATAGAACTTTTGGGGGAGACCCAGGTAAAATTCAGTAACGCCCGTCCTATTCCGAGTACGGTAGTAGCGAGAATGCGGCATGAATGTTTGCTTGGTGCAGATGCTTTGCACTTGGGAAATGCGAAGATTGATTATCAGGCCAAAGTAGTAGTATGGTTTGGCCAGGTATATCCCTTTAGATATCCCTATAGGGAGCAAATAGATTATGTGTATGAGAGTTGCAAGGAAACGACCGGATATAAAGCTATCGACAAAGTGCTTGAGGACTTTGCGGATAACTTTGATACGGCTCGTCCAAACACTTTAGTATTGGTCCCCAAAGTGAAGTGTACGGTACCAACAGGAGATGCGTTTCCTATAAGGCAGAAAGCCTACCGTCTACCGCTTGTCAAGCAGTATGTAGTCAAGAATCAAGTGGCTGAAATGCTGGCAGCGGGCGTCATAAGACCGTCGTCATCGCCCTGGCCGTCGCCCATTACGTTAGTCCCTAAGAAGGGCGGGACATGAGATTTTGTGTTGACTACAGGAAGTTGAATTCCGTATGTCGTAAAGACAGTTATCCATTGCCGAATACAACTGATATTTTTTACTCGATGCGCGGCGCAATGATATTTTCGACTATGGACTTGAAGTCTGGCTATTGGCAAATACCAATGGACAGCCAAGACATAGAGAAAACAGTGTTCGTTTGCAGTGAAGGTTTGTTCGACTTTGTTCGGATGCCTTTTGGTTTTTGCAACTCAGGTGCCGTATTTCAGAGGGCAATGAACGATATTTTCCGAGAATTCGTGGGAAAATATTTGCATGTTTTCGTTGATGATGTAGTCGTATATTCAAGAAACCCGGCTGAACATGCACAGCATTTGCGTACAGTTATGCGTAGGATTCAAGAGTATAATTTGCAGGTTAAGAAAAAGAAATGCGAATTTGCCCGTAAGTCTGTGGACTTGTTGGGGTATCGTGTTTCGGCACAAGGGGTGGCTCCTCAGGTTCAGAAGGTCAAGGTCATAAGAGAAATGTCACCACCACGCGATGTGGGTGAGGTGAGAAGTTTCCTTGGAGCTACATGTTATTACCGCTCTTGCGTGCAAGGCTATGCCGAAATTGCTACGCCTTTGATAGAATTGACTAAGAAATATAAACGTTTTGAATGGGGTAAGGAGGAACAGCAAGCGTTTAAGAAATTACAAAACTTGCTGTGTAGTGAGACGGTTCTCACCTATCCGAATTTAAATGCTCTGTATAAGCTTTATACTGATGCGTCTAGCTATGCGATAGGTGCGATATTGGTACAGGTAGATGATAAGGGTATAGAAAGGGTGATACAGTATGTAAGCTCTACCCTGAAGGACAGTCAGATAAACTGGCCTGTAATAGAGAAGGAATCTTATGCTGTGATATACGCATTGAAGAAGCTTAGGCCTTATCTATTTGGCGCGCAGTTCACCGTGTATACTGATCACAAAGCCCTAAAGAGTTTGTTTGTGGGAGAGGTTAAAAACACGAAAGTGCAGCTCTGGGCGGTGCTGATTGCCGAGTACGGATGTAAGATTGAATACATCCAAGGCTCGAAGAATATTCGAGCGGACATGTTGTCCAGGTTACGTCGTCCAGTGGAGATCGCCACCTTAGACACAGGCGATTTTGTCATACCGGATGTAGACGAGGGTGCGTTACCGCATGTCCCTCTGGAGGTATTTGACATTCCCTACGACGATTTGTGTGCCGAACAGACCAAGGAATACCCGGAGTTGTTTAAGAACACCCCGGAGGAGTATATGGTCAAGAACGGTATATTATATTCATTAATTACACCTTCAGCGTTGGACGCTGAGTACCCCAGAATCATGTTACCTACCCTGTTCCGTGAGAAAGTGCTCCGGATGGCTCATGAACGAGCCGGTCACCAAGGTCTGCAGAAGACCATCAGTATGGTAAGAGATTCGTTTGTATGGACGTCTTTGAGGAAAGACGTGGTACGTATGCTAGAGACGTGTACGACGTGCCAGGTTAACCGACCTGTCACGACTCGACCGAGGTACAGTGAGATGCCCATGGCCAATTATCCGAGTCAGATAATCGGCATGGATTTGATAGGTCCACTGTTAGAGTCAAGTAAAGGTAATGTGTATATCATGACGATAGTCGATCACTGTTCTGCGTGGGCAGAAGCGTATCCGATTCCGGCTAAGACGTCTCAGAATGTAGAGGACAAATTCTTCAATGAATACGTCGCTCGTCATGGTGTCCCTGAGATCGTGATAACCGATCAGGGCAAAGAATTTTGTTCTAAATCTCTGGAGGAGAGATTCCGTGAACATGGGATCGATCATAGAAGGTCGAGTCACTACCACCCACAAACTAATGGGCGTACCGAGAGGTTTAATCGCACCCTTAAGGACTTAATCCAGAAAGGGGTAAACAATGCTTCTCGCACGTGGGAGGACGAATTGGGTGCGGCTTTAACCACTTACCGCAGTACTCGTCATGCCACGACAGGATATACGCCATTTTATCTGACGTACGGTCGACGGGCAAGACTTCTGTTTGCTATTCCAATAGACACATCGCAGGATTTAGGTGAGAGACTGACCTGTCTCAACAATGCCTTACTGCGTGCTCGTATGGAAATGGCTAGGTCTCGTGAGGTCCACCGCGAGCAGATTGACAAGCGTGCAAACGCTGGTGTATATAAGGTGGGTGATTCGGTGGTCGTAAAGGCGGAGGAACGCATGAAGTTGACCTCTCACAGTGACTCCGAATATGAGATCTTTAAGATCAATGGGCAAGTGGCTCATGTCCGGCATCAAAGGTCTGGGAAGGTGCGCGTACTGAATATATCTAAGTTACGCGTAGTCGACTCGGAAATGTGCTGGGACAAGGTACGGCCACGCCCTGTTCGTAACCCTGCGAAGGGTATGAAAGATAGCCATCATCCAAGGATGATGATGCTCACAAGGTCCGAAGAAGGGCCAAAACCCGACCCTAAGGCAACCCTTGGTCAGAGAGTTCGTGGGAAGCGACCAGCTTCTGATGATGAGCCAAGGGTGAGCAAGAGGGGTAGGATGGTTGATAATAACATCAGTCAACCGGGTCCGAGTGAGACTCGAAACCATGAGTCACCGATGGAAACTCACGTGACTCCTCAGACTGTAGTGATGGACACCTGGAGGATGTACCCGAGGATGTGCCGGAACCAATGGAAACGCAGCCAGCGCCTCGTTACTTTCTGCGCAAGCGCAGTCATGCACCTGATGTCGAGCTCAACAACAAGTGACTCAGGATTGGCGCATTTGGCCGCGCCCTATACGACGACTTCATCGATCGTATAGATGCTGTTATAATGCGACATAGTCGCAAATAGCTATCATTTTTTTTTTGTGTTTTGTTGTTGGCTAATACTTTGTACCAGTAAACATCGCGGTGAGTGTAGCATCATGTATTCCTTTCAGTTAGTGGTGGTGTTAGTTGCGTTGGTAAATAAAGCAGCCAGTATCTCTAGTGTATGTAAGGATTCTAGCGTGTATCGATTATCGAACGGTGTCATGATCACCAAACCTGAAACCATATCTGTTATAATGGCAGAATGGACAGTGGTAGTGTCGATTGACCATCAGTATTTGCCGAAGGAGTTTCTAGGATGGTTGGCCCAAATGATTGACCTTGTTGCGGATTTCAGTAACAGGACCTCTTTCATAAACAGGGAGGATATATTCGGCCTGCAACATAGGATATACGGAGCGTGAAGTATCGCTCTAAGAACTCAACAAACAATGGTACATAGAACCCAGACCCGACAGAAACGGGGATTGTTTAATTTCATAGGGGACATTGCCTCGTCCCTGTTCGGAACTGCTATGTTCGGTGATATAGATGCTATCCGAGATGTAGTAAGAAAGGCGATGAATAACGTGGATAGGATAGTACATTTCGTGAACGAGTTAGCATCTCATGTGAAATTGGCGTTCCATGACATTAACATGAACACAGACCGCATCAACGAGCTCGGGGACAGTCTGGTCGAGGTGACCGGCAACATGAGCAAAGTATTACGTATACAGGAAAGACGACAAAACGAAATACTCTGGAGTTAGGAAGACTGACCGAGGAACTATTCAGTCCCACTGACCTGACATCGGTATCTCGAAACATGTCGGAGTGGGGAACCAGCTGATACGTCCATACCAGTGGTACTACCGGAATGTGGTGGTTTACCCATTATGGAGGGACGACAATATGTTGCACTACATAGCGACGTTACCGTTAATCGACGAGGGTAGGTACATAGAGTACGGTCTGCATGCGTGGCCCGAACCATTGGCCACCATGGGGTATTACATGCAAGTAGAGGTGGGCTGGACTAGCATCGGTCTTGATACGAAGACTGGATGGTACTTCACTGCATCTTGGTGTCACGGTACCGGTCCTAGGGTGTGTCAGGGTCAGCTAAGGGTCGATAAGACCCACGTGCCCTGCATAGTGAGCCTGTTAACGAACACCACCGATAGTACGTGTAGCATTCATCTGTCGGAATCCACCATAACCGCTAGTAAATTGTTTACCCATAAGAAAATAGGTGTTGTATTGCAAACGTTCGGCGAAACAATAGATATACACTGCGACGGACGACTGACCGACCGGTGTGTGGCGAGTAATGGAGTGTATGCTTTAATGTCTGGTGAATGTGGTTATAGCGGGAAGGGCTGGTGATTCGAGCCTGTTGCATCTTACAGTCGGACGTACACTCGGGTTAGCCTGGCCATTGAGATGCCCATTTGGATGTGACAAGAGTTCTTAACCAATCCATGATTGTGAATCATTTAAAAATGCAACCCTGGAACCATTTACAAAGGTCCAAGTATGTGCCGCTAGCACCGCTATCCGCGACCGACCCCGTGATGGTCGATGGCATTGGAGTATGCTCTTTTGTATCATATGCGACGGGCTCCTTCGTTGTGATAATTGTTGTAGTGTTTATTTTGTATAAATGTGGTGTCTTACGACGCATGTGGATTTGTGTTAAATGCAAGCCACCTGTGGCCCATAGTAGTGCGCCACGTCAGATTCATCCTCCGCCCCCGCGGGGAACTGCAGCCCTGCTGGTAATGGTGGAGATGTTGACCGGGTTGTCGCCTAACGCTATTGCCAGGACTGAGATCGACCCGACGGCTGACCACTGGATTGACGTGGAGCAGTATGGTGACATTGGTGAACCTCCTAACGTGGATCTTAGTGACCGATTGGAATCATCCCAATGACATTTCCGTTAATTCCATATGCTGTGTATGGGACACGCAGGGTAGAAGATTGACTTTATACTATTCTAGTAATAATTGCACATGATTTGTAATGGTATTTGCACTGTGGCTTCAAGATATTATTGCTGTTATTTTATTAAGCAGATTATACCGTTATATTTAATGATGCTATTAATGTGTTTCCGGGGATGGTCATTGCGCATGATATTCCGTTACCCGGACATGTTTAATTACTGTTGATGGAGTACGTAATGACGTAGTTATGATTGTGACGTAGTCTGGAGGACTCTGGTAGGGCGTGGTTTAGGTTGTTGATGGTGCACAACGAGTTAATTGTCACTCTCTGTATGCCTAGAGAGATGGTTAATTAACTTCGGTTGAGGGGCATGTGTAGATATCGGACTGTACGTAGGGAGTCATGACCCTGCGCACATCTTATATTTGCGAGTATAAGACCTCAGGGAAATTACATGTTTGAACACCAGATAAGCTAAAAGACTATGTCACCGTGTATGATTGAATGCATGAGCATCAACTATAGCATCTTATTATTTAGATATATATTATCAGCACTGGATGACTGACAATGGATACGTCGGTTAATGCGCGGGTACAATCCGCAGAAACTAAATCGAGTACGACCTTTGATGATTAGCACCAGTTTGGAATGTTGGAGTCAATTAAGGAAATAAATATGACAAACGGACTTAGTTAATTACGTAGCGGTCTGTGGTTCCCACGAATTCTCGTGGCCAGATAAGTGGAGGCAGCTGTGAATCGAGTATGACTTTGATGATTAGCACCAGTTTGAAATGTTGGAGTCAATTAAGGAATTAGATATGACAAACGGACTTAGTTAATTACGTAGCGGTCTGTGTTCCCACGAATTCTCGTGGCCAGATAAGTGGAGGCAGCTGGGTGCAATGGTAACTAGTGTACCGATTAACTCTAGCATTCTACGAATTGTCGACTAATAGGCAATAGACAGGACATGGACATAGTGGCTTCCTGTAGGCACTAAAGGGCACAACCGAAAATTACTGTCGAAAACGTAGCAATTAGAGGCAAGCTAATTCACCAATAGGCCTTGCTATCAAATAAGCATCCGTCATTTGTGGCAAGTCATTCGTCGGAAATGACGTGCTAATCCAACAGGAATCGCAAACGCGCTAGGTAAAAGGCGTCCTCCACAGTCAAGAGGGTCGGGGTTTTGATTGGTCAAAATGATGTCATAATCCAATGAGAATCAGAGCAACCTCCGGCGGTACGAAACCAAAATGGAGGGAGAATAGAAACGAAAATGGTATATAAACGGGACTTTAACTTTAGTTCGGGGTCCGGTCCGCCTCGTACCTTGCAATAAAGTTCTTGCTGAATGTATTTTCAGTAGGCAAGAGCCAGCTTGAATAGTATAGCAAACCAGAGTAGCTGGGAGTAATACTAGTTCATTGTGAAAGGTTAGGAAACATTGAAATTAATCCGTCGCAAATACGTAAACTGGTAACAGTAAAAGTTATCGACTTTATAGATTTACTATACAGTTAAGTCAGCGAATCGTAAATACGTAAACTGGTAACAGTAAAAGTTACCGACTTTGTAAGTTTATTATACAGTTAAGTTAGCGAATAAAACTATCACCTTGTGATATTAATACAAGGCAAAAGTTTGACACATAGTTTGTTGTTGACTCTGGAGACTACGGAAGATCACCGTAGCTTACCTGCAAGTTCTAGTAGTCAGTCAGATCAGGCCCGGATATCAAATATAAGTATCGTTAAAGTTCATCTATAAACGAGGCGAGCTGATATCTATTTCTTTCGTTCTCGGTAAGGTGGGTTGTCGCAGCAACCTTACATACAAACCTTACCCAAAACGGAAGAGACTTCATAGTCAAGTATATCTCATAAAAACGTGTACGTAGCATAGAAACAGAAATAACGTATCACATTTCCAAAACAAAATAAAACGTAGGCCTACTGTTGAATATTTTGAGCATAATTGGATTGGAGGGCATTGCTGCCTAAGACAGCAATCACTTGCAATCCAAGTATGCTTAAAATATTCAACAAACCGTTTCGTACATCGTGTTCAAAATTGTACTAACTAGCATATTTCTGCATTTGTTTTGGAAACATTTAAAGTTATTTACGAGCTGCACTGTACTCCCTAAACGACGGGACTGGGATACAGTCATATTCCTGGACACATCCATAAGCAATAAATTCTTGGATTCGTCCCTGAACTATGTCTGCAAACTTGTTTAAACGTCAATCAATTTGATCTAGGCATTGTGACGTCGCGACTATAACACTCGTATGCCTTCACATGCATCTGGATAACGCCTCTACTGGGATACGACCTCCGTATTCTCCATTTAATGTAGCCACAGCTACTTCTAGTCAAATTACATCCCACCGGGCATGAATGATCTCTCCGCAAACAAATATCACCAGATATAATCACATACCGAACATAATAGCACCTGAGAAAATACAATCTTACGTCGGTAAATACCCTTCAGGATTCCATATGGGAGAGAGTCTGATCCTACACCCAGCCTTAGACACAACACTATGCCTAAGCCTAACACAGGCCTACGCTACTTTAAACCCATATCAAACCCATACCAAAACCAAGACCAAAATCAAAATCTTAAGACTAACTATAACCCTAAACCAAACACGCAACCCTTAAACCAAACTCTAATTTAACCCACTCCTAGCCCTACACCAGAATCAGAACTCTAACCCTATCCACTAAACATTATGTCCGGTGAGGTTATGGTTGATCTGTCTAACGGGATTATGTCCGGGACGAATATATACGATGAAATGTTATCAGTTTGGATTTTGCAACTGTATACGTTACATCGTGCCCCTTAATGGACCGTTCCAGTTAATCTATCCATCATATGACGTCAAAATCAACTTTGCAGCGTGTAGGATGACGTCATAATCAATGAGGTCATGAATGACGTAGATAAGTTGGTCACGTACGCTTAATTAATGACGGACTATATGTTGCTGTACGAATTGTATATCTTTACTATTTAATAAACATGCTGTTGAATATTTTGAAACTAATTTGACTGGGCGCTGTTGCTGCGCAACAGCCCCAGTCAAATTAGTTTCAAAATATTAAACAGCTTACCTGTATAGTTTTCTCGAAATTGAGAGTCAGGGAGCTCAGGGATCACTCGATCCCAACACGTGCAAAGGGTGGGTGGAGCTTAACTAGATATGGGTGAGGCATAGCTAAAACCGGATTGCTCCATTTTCAGAAAACCATGTCACCACGAGCTTCCAAGAACAGTAGACAGATTACTGAATAATCAAATGTAGGCCTGATATTTAAGTGGGACGGTAACCAGCGTCCTATACAGACAACAACAGATTGTTCAAGTGTAATTCTAAGAAGCAAGCTAGACATGTAGTTCTAATAAACTAGCGGGTTATCGTAATCAGTTCATTGTATTTAAACTATAGTCGTGATTTAAATAACGTGACAGTAATCTATGCGTGTACTATTTCAGTACAGTATTGACGATTGTTGCCTATAACTATACACAGGCATGAATCATTTACTCAAAAGCAGACACGCCCAGATATATGTGATATGATATATTAATGAATCTATGGGTGGAGCTGTGTGATGGGGTGAGGTGAGACGGATAGTCACTGAGGGTATGACAAAGATAGTCATCCGTACACCAACCCAAGTTCCTGAGTGTACTACATAGAATAGATGGATCCGATCTGTCACTCAAGTGTCTGATGTCATATCCAAATACGTCACATGTTAGTCTGAGTTACAACCAAAATGATATATAGTTCCGTCGCAAAAGTAAAGAAAACCGTTTGCCACGAAATTTTACGAACTGTACGCCTATGTCTTTAATGAATTTGAAATAAAATTAGGATTCCTTTGAATAACTTTGAAAGTATGTGATTGGGAACTGTTGGTGTTTAGCGCTGCCAATCAATACGATCCCCCCATACCCCCCCCCCCCCACACACACACACACATCCCCCACCCCACCCAACCCAACCCACCCACCCCACCCCTACAACCGACCACCAACCCGCCTAATTTGCTTTAAAATATTTAAAACAACAGCCTATTTGTATAGTTAACTTGAAATTTAGTCCTTATGCTCACTAGAGACTTAATCCAAAATAAGGCCATATTGAAGTATAGCGTTATTCCCGATTAAATTTCTACTGAGAACACGGCCTTATAGTCCGGGAGCCAATTTTCAAAAGGGGTCTAGAAGAATGGTTTCGTAGCACACCCAGTATTCAGAAGGTTTGTGTCTATATTATGCTAGACCGATGTCTTGGGTATATTCTGAGCCGTGTTGTACAAGAAAATTGTGGTATCACTAACCCGTGAGAAGCTCATTTACAATAGGTGTTGAATGTAGCTCTCAAACAATTTTCACAATGGTAAATTTTTCACAAACTTAAGCGCATGTTATATCAATACAATCTTAAGCAAAATGGAAAGGAGTGATCGTATATCGCAGATTTATACATAATCAACCTCGTTTAAGACACCCTTATGTTGCTTTGTACATATTGGGGCACTTAGGTCTTCAAACAAGAGCTTGAAAATTGGCCCTTTCGGTGTGATGCTTTAGACTATTCGATGTAAGTGGAAGATTTTCATTTCTTTGTCTCTTTTGACAAAAGAGCCAATAACGGGTTTCATCAGCTGTCTTTCCCACATCCCTGGTGGTATACAACTCACAGACAAATTTCTCACATAGAATTGCAGTATTCGGTGATAAGTCAACATGTTCGCCGAGTTGGGCTAAGCTAAGCTGATGACATTCAGATGACTTTAAGAGATTGAATGCTTTTCTCTTAGCGACTCCAAATAATGCACTAGTGCTATCACAACCTGTAAGAGAATGAAACCCAGGCAAAGACAGACAGATGGCTGGGCCCAGTACTTGAGCAACTGTATGTATTGGTATGTATCGCAATTTGTCCTTTGTGCCCATACGGAACCATAGTTCAGAACAGTGAAGCGAACGATACGTATATATACTAAGTACTGCCACGTCTGTATCAGGAGACTGTATAACAACACGCATGTGGTCTTTTGAAGCGTGTAGTGCGTGCAACATCATACGCGTATCTGCTTCCTCGTGATCTGATCGAAGTTCTTCCAAATACGACGAATTGTTCGCTGAAATGACAACAACATCCATTCCATCGTTAAAACCACCAGCAAGAATGACGCAATTGTCGGCAGATAGCATATTTGGACCAGTATCACGCCACCGCTTGCTGAGAAATGCAACCAGGTTACTTGTGTTGCTTGGATTGCTGATGTACTTGGCCCATTGCTTTGGAACGGGAGTATTTTCTCCAGCAATCTTTACTTCCAATGCTGTTGATGACCCACGTTTTAGCCGCTCTTCCGCTTTGAGAGATTCCAGTCTATCATATCTGTCAAAAACTATATCTACCCTGTTGCAGTCTTCTTGATTCAGTGGAACTGTAAAGATGTGCCAGTATTTATCAGCCAATTCTCCAAATGTAGACGTACCTCCAGTTTTAACCATTTGCACAATTGCCATGCCATCTACTACATAAGCTGTTGCGCCTGTCTTGTCAACAGGTGGAAGCCCTCCATCAACATTTACTTCCTTTTCTAGTTCACTTAACAAAACACTTTTCACATTCTTTCTTAGAGTCCCATCCGTATGTGACAATGATAGTGGAACAGCAGATAGTTCATACGGCATCACTAGTTTTAAATCAACATCTCTGGACCTTGCGGCAATAATTAATCGACCAAATAGTTCGCGGTCAGATCTCACATTGTGAATTTTTTCATCATTTGTTTTGAGTTTTTTCTTCTGTGCTAGGCTGGCAAATGTTTTAAGTTTTAAGTGTGGCAACGTGTCCCAAAAGCTTCTCGTGTTAGTGTCCAGCCGCTCCTGAACAAAATTTTCCATAATCTCCTTACCAATGTCACAAGTCTCTTGGCGATTTCACTAGGCAATACCACGCCAGTTGCAATGTTTACAAGCGGAAGATACTCGCTGTCGTCGTTTTCCGCAATATTAAAGGGATTGGTCATTATATCTGATGAGAACATCGAAAGTATCTTCTGCACATCGGTTTCATCCCTGTTCATATCGATTCGTCCCTATTTCCTTATGTACTCCAAACATGTGACTATCTTGTAACCCACACATTTGCTTTGTGACCGTTGTTATGGCTGCCCTCTCGTGGCTAGTTAAAAACCACCTCTCCAGAGCTCCTGGCTTTTGTGTTATTCCAATAATACCACCTCGCTTTTTGGAATCCAAATTAATCGATTGCTCTAAGGCCATATCTGTCCACACTTGATTGAATGGATGGTCTGAGCGACTTACGGAATGATTTCCATTCAAGAATTGTTCATGTACATGGGGATGTGTACTTGGAAGCATCTTCATGTCCGCAAGATATATTGGCAGCCATCTTGCATAATTGGTTCTGTCCATGCTGTAGAAATATGGCGCCATAGCAGCAGTAGCAGATAGGTGTGCCTGCCAATCTCCAGTTCTCTCAGCTCTTATGAATCCAAGCAGCAGCTCTACCATATGAATATATGAGTTCCAAAATGCGAACAGGTGTGATTTCGAGCTTGACTCAACTTTAAAGGATTTGAACAGCTGTTGCAATTTATTCATGTACATACACACCTCTTTGAAATTGTCTTGCAGTGCGTCTAAGTCGTCAATGCTGCTTCGGCACATCTTAATTTTCTCATCCAGACTCTCCAATTCTGTTGGAGTAATGTGGTCTTCATGTTGTCCATTTTGTTGAACCCATTTGGAAAAAGACTGCCATTGTAATCGCAGCAGCGCTTCCATAACCAATTTGTGAGCCCTCACTCCTCGATTATATGACTTCCCTTTAAGTAGAGCAGCAGCCGTGCTGCTACCATATGTGTTGGCCTCTATGAGGAGATCTTCTAAGCCAGAGTCATCAAACATCTTTCCAATAACAGCTAAGTAGTTTAGCGCAATGTGGAATCCCCCAGTCTGATCACAGTGTCACTAAACTCTTCTTTATATCGCCACTGTATCTCCTTTGCATTGACATATATGGCCAAGTCGAATGTAATGACCGAGTCATTCTGTCCTAGTGTTGTCATCATTCTTTGAACTTGTTTCATGACCGTATACACCGTATTGAATTCAGTTGGTGATCCGGAAATCATTGGACAGTAACCGATTTGTGTAAAAGGTGCGTTAGCACATGATACAAGTGCATTAAATCCACTCCAACTAGGGACTGTTTGTGTTTCTGTGGTCATCATGGGTACAAGATCTACCGCAAACAATTTTATTGGACACATTCGAACGATGGCCCATGCAAGATCCATGACTAATGTCTGTTCCTGGATTGAGCTATCACATTGGTACCAATCCTTCTTGACAGTGTCTATGAACGCGGTCACAACTGGTCTTCTACCAAACACCCCACAATCAAGAATTCTGTTTTCAGTACCTGGTGCTGTCAAAGCCCTTCTCCTGACTGAGTGTTCAGCATGTATGACACGCTCTGGTCTTGAGTTATGACACGATCATGCTTATATCGTTGTGCACTGTGGATACAGCCAAAACCTAGACTCCCTATGCAAAGAAATCAGGATAACTAATTAGTGCTACCACAATTTGTTTGTACAACAGGGCTTAAAATGTGTGGGACATGTCCCCCAAGCCACAGCAAGTGTCAGACCTTCCGAATACTGGGTGTGCTACGTCACGATTCTGACCTAGCTTTAGCTCCTGGACTATTAAGCCGTGTTCTCGTACAGCCACTATTTTGGTAAATACCAGTTATATCGGTTAGCGTTCGCATTGTACTGGCTCTTATACCGAAATAAATACGCCATTTATTTCGAAATTGAATCCCACGAAATCGGCGGTTTATATTCCGATATATCGCTATTGCGTTCCTATGTGAACGCGGCCTATTCCCACAAAATATGCGCGGTAGCGTTACCATAAGCATTTTCTCGCACTGTCTGCCAGGTAGCGCTACGATCAGCATTTTACCAGGCTCTCCACCAGGTAGCACCACCGTGCAGCCTAGGACTATCTTTCAGCGGTGTGAATACAAACCGATATATCGTCTAATTATTAACCTACATAGTACACGAAATAGTTAAACAGGATTAGGCAATGAGAAAGAGGCCTTAGATTCTGGGAATTCAAGGCCGTGTTCTCACTAGAGAGATAATCAGAAATAACGCCATAATGAAATTTATCAAATCTATCGAAAACAAAACCGAGTCGCTATAGTTGCGAATTAGGCAACCTTGTCAAAATGTTAATCATTTGACAAACCGACTGACAGACCGACAAACAGACAAACCTAGTTATACTAGCTGCGTGTCGCGACTAATAGATTAGACCATCGTTAAAAAATAAAATAAAAATGTGTGTATTGTGGGTGACATAGGCCGCGTTCTCACTAGAGACTTAACCGGCGTACCGCCATAGTGAGGCATGGCGTTATTCCGGGTTAAGTCTCTAGTAAGAAAAAGGCCTTAGGCAGTGTTCTCACTAGAGACTTAACCGGCGTAACGCAATACTGAGGTATGGCGTTATTCCCGATTAACACTCCGTTTTGGGAACGGCCACCAGGGGATGTTTTCCAAGATGGCGACGGTAATATATGTTTTCTTATGTTATATGTTTTCATCGAATAAAACATGACATGTTTCACATTAAATTGAAACTAATTAAAATGAATTATTAGCAAGTCCCTAAACTTACGCTTTATCTGTAGTTGATAATGTCATGCAACGTTTAATTTGTGCCAAAGTGTGCAAATCTTTAAAATGTTACTGTTGCTATTAGTTTACGACAGAGTTTACCAAGCTGCATAGCAGAATGAAACTTATGTAAATTGCATATTCAGAAAAATTATTTACGTTTATTTTCCAGTTTTCGATGGCTTGTTATTCATTGATAAATCTATACGAAGTAATGGACCTTTCCATTTTTAGCCATGCCCCGCCAATCCCTAGCTAAGCTCCACCCACACCTCGCTCGTGTTGGGGTCGATCGATCTCTGAACTCTCTGACTATCAATTTCCAGAAAACTGTACAGGTAAGCTATTGAATATTTTGGAACTAATTTGACTGGGCGCTGTTGTTGCCTATGGCAGCAATAGCGTCCAGTCAAATTAGTTTTAAAATATTCAACAGCATGTTTATTAAACTGTTCAATTCGTACCACGTGCCGATCTATTAAGAGTTAACGATGGGCCAAATAGAATCATCTATGACATAATGTCTATGACGTCATCATATATGCCACTTAGCTGATTATGGCGCCAGATGATAGATGGATACTCTGGAACGGTGAATTCCAAGCACATTCCACCAAACATTAATGACAGAAGCTATGGTGTGGTCTTTCTTATTATTTAACTATTTCTTATTAATTTTTATAAGTTTTATTAAGACCACCACCGCCCCCCCCCCCCCCCCCCTCTCCCGATATTATTTTATATAAGAATATCAATCTAAGGCAAACCACTCTGGTAAATAAATCATAAATCATATGATATTTGAGCACTTTAAACTTATTAAATTCTCAACATTCCACAGATGAATTCCACGTTTCTAAATTTGTGGGCACCCATACGAGAAACATGTCCATGATGACGACGACGACGATGACGATAATAATAATAATAATAATAATAATAATAATAATAAAAATGATAATAATAATAATAATAATAATAATAATAATAATAATAATAATAATAATAATAATAGTAATAATAATAATAATAATAATAATAATAATAATAATAATAATAATAATAATAATAATAATAATGAATTATCAATGTACAGATTAAGCACACCGCCTACTATGTAATATATAATTCTCTCCAGATGTCACTGTGTGACCTGTGAGTGGTAAAGAAACTTGAAACTTGAACTTGAACTTGATTTAATTAGGAGTGATTGTTGTGAGCGAGTAAGCATTTGTGCGAGCGAGAGAATATATGTTATACCGTATTTTTTCGTTTTTTCTTTATTACACTCAGGCCGTGACAACGGCATATGAGGATTATTTGTACATTGACAATGGCGGTAGAAATACAATATTATTATTATTATTATTATTATTATTATTATTATTTTTATTATTATTATTATTATTATTATTATTATTATTATCATACCATCTCCGCCGCGCTGCCGACGAGGGCTACGACAGTGGGATCGCTTACATAATAATGATAACAACAATAGTCAATTTTTTAAAACTATTTTGGGCCACTTGCTCCTACAGTGTTTCAGGCAGTATTAAAGGAGAACTAACTTCATATAATAGTTGTTCAGCTGATCTAACACGTCATTCGTAAACTATACTATAATATTAAGCTTATTATCAAAAGAGCGCTCGAGTGAGTGTGTCACTGAGGCCCGTTTTATAAGTCGAACTTTTTGTCGCGTTGCGCTAATGATTACTGGTTGATTTATATAGGGCACGCATAGTTAGCTGGCACGGCACAAGAAAAGTTCGACTTACAAATCGGTCCTAAGTGTACATAAATGTAATATTATATACATATATATATATATATATATATATATATATATATATATATATATGTATGTGTGTGTGTGTGTGTGTGTGCGTGCGTGCGTGCGTGCGTGCGTGCGTGCGTGCGTGCGTGCGTGCGTGCGTGCGTGCGTGCGTGCGTGCGTGCGTGCGTGCGTGCGTGCGTGCGTGCGTTCGTGCGTGCGTGCGTGCGTGCGTGTGTGTGTATGATCCTGTGAGGGCCTCTCCAAAATCAGGCTACTGAAGGTTTACCATCCTTATATAAAGAGTATTATTATTATTATTATTATTATTATTATTATTATTATTATTATTATTATTATTATTACGCTAACTTAATAGAGGTTGGCTTAATTACATTAGTTAATTACACTTGCCAAAGCAAGCAAACAAGTTTGAAACGCCATCATCATTCTCCTCGTCTGTGTCTGAACTATCTGGATTATCATTGGCAAATGTGTTTTTAACCTGTCGGGTCAGGAGTGTACCCAGAGTGAATGGGAGTGTTGGCTACCTATGTCCACGCGCTCACATATACCATTAAACAACTGCCATCCACAGATAAGAGTAGGCTTGCGCGATTTTTCGATTTAATCGTGAAGTTCGATTTATTTTTAAAATCGCGATTTTTACGATACAATTGAGGAAAATCGGAAAATCGTCAAAAATTTCATGTTTTTAAAAAATCTGAAGTGTGTTCTTTTCCGTCGCATTTTATCAGTACATGAGTACAATTATAATCAATTCATGCCTGTGTTCATTGTGTTTATATCTCGCCGCGCCGAATAATTACTAATCACAACACAAAGCGCTACAATAAACAAACTAACAATAGCGAGGTAAGACCTTTGTCATTCTTTCGTTGCAGACCCTGAGTCTGTCGTGAAATGTCAAGTATATACTTAGTTGCGGTGCGTTAGGCAATCAGTGAACAGAATTCTTTTTAATTCTAGGGTTAGCCATTTCAGGCAGTGCAATAATTTTTCCTTTTTGATTCGGTTGTCATGTCAAATTAAAGAAAATAAAGCAACAGCATTCCAGGTTGTTTGATTTTGAACTGTGCGTTCTGTTGATTACTCTTAAATGTAAATCGTACATTCTGAAAGCAACTATAAACTGCTCTATAGGACGAGTTTACGCCGTTACACTCGTACCTACTCAAAGCTCCCGTCCTACGTATGTGGATTGCCCTGTATCTCCCCGGGTACTAATATTAACGTCTTCGCATTAATCCGATAATGACCTAAACCCGTACTACAAAGGGAAACTTTAAGCAGAAGCTAATACATCATGTAATTTATTTTTTTCTCTGCGACATTTTATCTCAAATTTTGATGAAATAAATAATGTTTATTAAACTATACGCAATATGTAGGCGCTCCCAATTAATAATTTCACTCCCGCGATGATGGATATAAGGTATACATTAAGCATAGACGTAGGATGGTAAGAATTCGGCGCATGAAAATGTGTTCTAATTTCGTGCTATTTCTGTATCATTTATTTCAACTTTTTCTAGAAACAAGTCACGTTATCCCTCTTTATACCTATGGGAATTTGGACCTACGATTTAATCGAAAATCGCGATATTTTTTATAAAATCGATCGCGATGTTTCAAAGCAAAGATCGCGCAAGCCTAGATAAGAGAAGGTGAAGCCTGTGCATTGTTGGAATGCAGCTTGATAGTTTACTCTATGAGATCTCATGCCATGTGCATCTTCATTGAGTGGAATTTTTCTCAGAGTTATTTTTGTTCCATACTCATCTATTTCTTGCATTGACATCGTCAAGTATAGCGCTTACTTTGTCGCCGTAGACACATTTGATTATGAACTGACTCACATTATGTATTGTTTCTGGTGAAGCAGGACATGGTCACATTGTAGATATGGGACTGTCTTGTGGGGAGGTCATGACCCCGCTGGACATCTTATATGTACGAGGAGTAAGCCCGAGCACAATTCTTGTTTGAATACCAGGTGAGACTATGTCACTGTGTATATTTAGATGCACTGATCATCGGCTAGAGCATCTTATTATTTGGATATATTTTATCAGCACTGGATGACTGGCAGCAGATACGTCAGCTAGTGCAGGTACAGTTTCGCCGAAACTGAATCGAGCATAAAAGATAATGGTTGGCACCAGGTTGGAATCAATCAAAGGATTAGATATAACAAACGGACGTAGTTAGAGACGTAGCGGTCTGTGTTCCCACTGAAGCGTGGGACCAGATAAGCCGAGAATAACCCGGCTATGAGAAATGGTAACTCGTGTGCCGATTAACTCTAGCATTCTACAAGTTGTCGACTAATAGGCAATGAACATGACATGGACATTGTAGCGTCCTGTAGGCGGTAGGTACACAATCGAAAGTTATGATCAAAAACATATCAATTGTAGAGGCGTGCTAGGACACAATCGAAAGTTATGATCAAAAGCATATCAATTATAGAGGCGTGCTAGGACACAATCGAAAGTTATTATCAAAAACATTTAAATCGAGAGGCGTGCTAATCCACCAGCAAGCCTTGGTATCAAACCAGTATTCGTCATTTTGGGCAGGTCATTCGTCAGGAATGACATGGGAAGCCAG
Organism: Chaetoderma sp. LZ-2023a; assembly: GCA_034401795.1. NCBI lineage: Eukaryota > Metazoa > Mollusca > Caudofoveata > Chaetodermatida > Chaetodermatidae > Chaetoderma > Chaetoderma sp. LZ-2023a. Next base: position 50,929,481 of record CM067371.1, on the reverse strand, counting down.
CTGGAATTCTAAAATAAAGTTAGGGGAACGACAGATCCCATCACTCAAGATCCAGCCAAACCGCAGGTGCTAGGTAGAAAGCACCCTCCCGGGGAGGGAGGGTCGGGGTCTTGATTGGTCAAAATGATGTCATAATCCAATGAGAATCAGAGCAACCTCCGGCGGTGCGAAACCAAGATGGAGGGAGAATAGAAACTGAGATAGTACATAAGGGGGACTTTAACTTTAATCGAGAGTTCGGTCCGCCTCGCACCTTGTGAAACTCTTGCTGAATGGCTTTAAGTAGGCAAGAGCTGGTCAAAGTGGGAAGCTTAGGAAACATTGAATTGTAATATTTAATGCTTGTGAATAGATCGCTAGGTAACAGTAAAAGTTACCAACTTTGTAGGTTTATTGCATAGTTCAAGTTAGCAAGTAAAACGATCACCTTGTGATATATACAAGGCAAAGGTTTGTCACATATTTGTTGTTATTCTGGAGAACACGGAAGACCACCGTGTCGAACCAATCGTTCTGAAGCGCGCAGTTAGATCAGGCCCAGGCACTAATATAAATATCGCCAGGTGTCTGTACCTACGAGGCGAGCTAGTGTCACGCTCCATCTTCATCGGTGGAACCGGTTGTTGCAGCAACCATCCGTACAAGGTTTCATCGAAGGGGGTAGAGCACACGTCATCAACAAGGGTAGACAACCCGAAATCTTCAACATGTCTGACTAAGAGAAGAAAGAACGTTATAATGTGGTCCTCTTAAAGATTTCCCTTAAACCAACTAAGAACTGACCCGTCTGTTACCCAAGTATCTGATGTCATAAAAAACACGTCACATTTTAGCCGACGCCAAAATCACATAATGCAAACAACCACCTGCCTTAACAACCAGTTTGTTGCCCCACACTGTGGCTATCCAAGAAACAATAACAAGAAACCTAATTGTAGAAAAATTATAGAGTAACACGATGAGAGGCTGTTTTGTAGATTTAACACAGCAATGACTGGTTCGGTTATCGAGCAAGTCACTCCGGTGGTGAATACCCAAAATAGTCTCTGTCGCGATATGAATGGATACAATTGTCTATTGTTGAAAATAAGGTTGTTCTGTATTTTAGTTTAAAAAATGACTACCTTATGTACAGCAATAACCCATTTATAAGAATACCAATCTGACATTTTTTATAATCAGTTATTATATATTTATTATAATCTAAATCCTGATGACCCCCACAATATGACCACTATAATTTTAGTACTTTGTTATTGAGATGGCGGTACAATAACAGTAATAATTCTGTCATTACTAATTATGAAGTACGTGTAAATAATAACTGTAACTTTCATAATAATTCTAAGTTACTACTACTACTACTACTACTACTACTACTACTACTGCCGCCGCCGCCGCCGCTGCTGCTGCTGCTGCTGCTGCTGCTGCTACTGCTACTGCTATTGCTGCTGCTGCTGCTGCTGCTGCTGCTGCTGCTAGCTACTACTACTACTACTACTACTACTACTACTACTACTACTACTACTACTACTACTACTACTACTACTACTACTAATACTACCACTACTACTACTACTACTACTACTACTACTACTACTACTACTACTACTACTACTACTACTATTACTACTACCGAAAGCACAAACAGTGGTTATATAACTAGATAAATACCAAAATATGTAATTATGAATTGATATATAATGTCTGATCGCCATAACATTTATATTTTCTGTAAATTCATATTCCCCATATGCCATTATGTGGCCTGGGTGTAAATAAAAAAAATAAAAAAATCTGAAAGAAGAGTGAAAAAGTCTCTCGATTTTGTAGTTCAGTCAAATGTAGACATTTTGCCTTGTATTTGTTGTTGGATGCAGCATCTGTTGGGGTCCGTATTAAGGGACCTTAACATATTAGCTATGCCCGCCCATCTCCATCTAAGCTCCACCCACACCAGGCTCGTATTGGGATCGATCGATCTCTGATCTCCATGACTATCAATTTCCAGAACACTATGCAAATAAGCTGTTGAATATTTTGAAACTAATTTGATTGGGTGCTTTTACTGCCTATGGCAGCAACACGCCTAGTCAAATTAGTTGCAAAATTCTCAACAGCACGTTTCTTAAATAGCTCAAACATAAAATTTGTATAACGTGTGGGACTATTAAGCGTTAAAGACGGGCTTAATCGAATCATTCATAACGTCATGGTTATGACGTCAGCATACATGTCGCGTAGTTGATTATGACGTCATATGATTGAGTGAGGAAATGGATTCATGAATTAAAACATCTGAAACGTCTTTCGAAGACAGTTTCTGATAGTCGTGGATGGCACCCTTATGTTTCAATCCCAGAATCCCATCTATTAGGTGAGCAGCGTAAACTCAGAGAACCACATCTGTACCCTCTGCAGCAATCACAACGATATCTTTGGTTCCAGCATTCCTCATTTAAGAATAAATGAACACCCACAAGTTAGTATCAACCTCAGAAGATTCACATTCAAATTCATTACGGCATTTATCAAGTGATACGGATAGGTGATGCAGATTCTCAGCGAATAAATTAAACTAGCATTTCTGTTTCTAGAGAAAGTTACAAATTTGTTCGTTAGACATTTTGCATATGCTCTTTGTTTGCTTGGTTTTAACACATTTACTGGACATGCAATCACTGATGTATACTCATCTCTGACAGGGTAGCCATCCTGTGAGTATTTGATCTGGCACTGTCAAATCGCTTAATACATCCCCTGTCTTTGACATTCCTAATGTAGTCATAATATGGATCACTGACACAAACAAGCATTCTTGCAGTAAAGTGCCTAAAAATAATTTTCGAAAACAGATTCTATGCCCAATTTGACCATGTAAATTCAGTCTCATCATTTTCTGTATGTCCTCGGTGGATGTCGTTGAGAGCCTCCAAGCATACCCCACATCACTAAAAGCAATGTAATTGATTTCAATTGGGAGCTCGATAACCGTCATCTGGATGAGATTTTTTTACATTTGCCATGGCACCATGGATGTTAAAAGCAGATAGGAATTTATCAGTTAGACGGCAGTCAGAGATGTAGCAATTCGAAGTTATGTTTGACAGCCAATGGAAGCACTGCAGGCGTGGTCTTGTTTTCCATAGAGGCTTTAAGGTGCATCTTAGTGTAAATTTACTTCCTGGAGGGTTTCTGAAGGAACGTCGTGATATTCTATGTGTGGTGTCATTTCCCTTAAGAAAACAATTTTCTTTCGTAATATACCTAACAATTCTTCTCCGTCAGTTACTGCAGTCTTGAAGTTCTGAACCAGAGTTTCAGATGCAATCAACCACAATTGGGTGGATCCAAAGGTTGTATTGCTCAGATCAAATCGGTCACATGCAAATTCATCAATCAGGCAATCCATGTTTTGTAATGCTTCTTGAATTGATATTCCGACGATATTTAATGTTTTCCTTGTGAAAAGTTGAATTAGTACTCTTAAAACGTGTATATTAAAAATTATGCATAGCATCGCGTATCTCGTTTACATTGTTTGCATCTTTGTGTGTGTGTGTGTGTGTGCATACAATGTCATTGCAATCTTAAGTATCCGTTTCGAGCCATCTTTCATTTTGTATCCTTTGTTCATTGTACCTAATGCCAATGTCAAACTGGAATATGGATTCCCTGTCATTGACTGGAGAAACCAGTCAGACGAGAACACATCAGGTGCAGCAGGGATTGAAGACATCTCTGGCCAAAACTCTGCTAAACAACGTCCATATTTGTCATCACACGGTCTACCGCTGCAACATTAACCAGAAGGAGACGTTTGAATCCATTCTAATCATTGGTTCGCAGATTGAATATTCACTAAGAGGATCCCAATCATGTACATAATGTTGAACCAGCATGATACTAGAGGGCTCTTTTCCTGCTTTACCATTTCAAACAATGACATGCAATGACACCTCTCTCTCTCTCTCTCTCCCTCTCTCTCTCTCTCTCTTTCTCTCTATCTCTCTCTCTCTCTCCCTCTCTCTCTCTCTCTCTCTCTTTTTCTCTCTCTCTCTCTCTCTCTTTCTCTCTATCTCTCTCTCTCTCACTCACGCTCTCTCTCTCTCTCTCTTTCTCTCTCTCTCTCTCTCTCTCTCACTCACGCTCTCTCTCTCTCTCTCTCTCTCTTTCTCTCTATCTCTCTATCTCTCTCTCTCTCTCTCCCTCTCTCCCTCTCTCTCTCTCTCTCTCTCTTTCTTTCTCTCTCTCTCTCTCTCACTCACGCTCTCTCTCTCTCTCTCTCTCTCTCTCTTTCTCTCTCTATCTCTCTCTCTCTCTCTCTCTCTCTCTCTCAGGGATAGATTGATCCCAACACGGGGAAAAGCGTGGGTGAAGGTTAGCTAGAGACGGGCGGTGCATAGCTAAGACTGGGTTCCTCCATGATATAAATAATAATAGTATGGATTACATGTATCTTACTTACCATAGCCCTGAAAACATCGAAGATCGAAGTCGGCCTCGCCATATCCGTTGTTTCGCCTCCCGGCGCAGTAGTGGATCAAATGACACAATCAAGAAGTGTGTACAATACGTATTTATCTTAATGTGTGCAGCCACGGGTCACATGACGCTCACTTTGACAATGTGAGTTAATAATGACGCGTGTATCGATCGTGATCGTTAGGTCAGCAAGTCATTGAAATATTGAATTTCCAAATATTCCGAGCCGTTACGTGTCACAACATCTCCATAGTCAGGTTTAGCGGCGGTTAATGCACTTATAAGAGTCACTATTTTGAATGAGTTTGTCGGGCAAATAACTACAGGTTCCTGGTGCGATTTCTGACACAAAAGATGTATAGGATACCTTAGTTGATGATATAATGCACAGGACGATGAACTATTTTGGCTTTTAATACCTCTAGACGTCACTCTTGGTTATATCCTGGTTAATCCATCTGAATTAGAAGAAAATATATCATTTTATAATCATCTCATAACAGTTCGAATAGGCCTAAATATATCCTGAAATTAAAGAATTTAAGTTTCAACTAAATTAAAAAAAGGTTCATTATTAATTTTTGAAATTGTTACTAATAATTCTCAGTCAAATTGCTTTCATTATATCGCAATATCCTACATACTGCACGCCTCTAGGACGAACTGAATACAAGTGTCATTCAATTGGTATCTAATCTAAGCTATACGCCTGTGTCTTTTTATCAATGCGAAGATAACTTACGACACAACGTAATATATGCACTGCTTCCGTACTGCACTATGGGCTTACATTAATTACCAGGGGTGTGTGCACGTCTTTACCTTTGACACTCATATCAGGCAAAAACGGCTTCTGCCGTAGTCTTGAGAAATGTTCATTTGCAGACCAAGAGAAGACTATTTTTTAATTTTACCACTGGAATGACTGGCTCGTTTATCGAGCCAGTCATTCCAGTGAAAAAATTTAAAAAATAGTCTTCTCTTGGTAATGTTGAAATTTTCTTGAACAAATTCGAGGGCTATAGGGTTAAATATGTTATTGGGGTGAGGAAGCTGATTAGTGCTGTGCAAAGAACATCTCTAACTTGTTCCCATTCAAAATCAACAGTACCATCGTCGTTTTATAGATATCACCGTATTAGGTACACAAACTCCGACAAGCCCCTACCCAGCAAAGTATTCCCGTTGTTAAGCGACCTTGTCACCCCTTATTGTCATTCATTAACCTTTTAAACCCGAAAGGTCAAATGAGGAAAATCATCAACAATTCAAGAACAATGAACCTTTCCATTTTATCTATCCATTATATGACGTCATAATCAACCACGTACCGTGTATGATGACGCCATAACCAATTACAGCATGAATGACTCGATTTAGTCCGTCTTAAACGATTAATAGCCCGACACGTCGCATGTCTTTACCATTTAATAAAGATTCTGTTGAATATTTTGAAACTAATTTGGCTTGGCGCGGTTGGTGACATAGGCAGCGACAGGCCCCCAGTCAAATTAGTTTCAGAATATCCAACAGCGTTTCGGTATAGTTGTTTCGAAAATGAGAGGGTTAACGAGGTTAAAGCGCAAACAATACAGAGCGAAGATTACGTTTAAGATTTTTTAAGATTAAGATTAAGATTTTCTTCCCCTACCTAATCTAAAAAATAAATCTATAAATATAAATTTAATTTTCTTTATTATATTTTTATCCGTAATGTAATAATCGTCACTATCATAAACCGGTTTAATATTTCTCATAGATCCCTACCGAGGCAAAAAGGTATCAATTTCCGTTAAGGAACTTACCAATATATTATTTTCCATATGCACTCGCTCGCTTTGGATTATAACCAGACTGTGCCGATTATTTCAGTTTATGTAGTTTATAAATGCGTATTATTATTCGTTATAAGCCGTTATCTTGCAATTATATTACCCGGATGATGTCTACCTTGGACCAGTACAGTACATCTCAGAGATAAGGCAACGCGCTCCCAAAGCAAAAACAGAAACAGGATAGTAAAGAATGTTTTGTTGAATATTTTGAACATAGCAGGACCTGACCTTTATTTTAGATAACATTCCTAGACCGCGAGACTGATAACGTCACGCGCGCTGTTCTGATACGACCAATGCAGCGAATCATAGGCCTATACGCGTTTGATGTCAATTACTCCATTTTCATATATAGTCTTCCAAGAAGATCATTGAGATAGTCATTCGTAGTAAGAGGGTGGGGAATCCCCGGCACAAGATTAAGCGATCTAATGGCAATACTGATGTCATTATACAGTATAACGATTGCTCCTGGATTGATATAGTGTCACCTTGCTTTTTGATAGATCGTGGGCCATGTGATTGAGACGTTAATCTATCGCTTGCAAGTTAGTTGGGTTTTTTATTAGCTGAAGGATTTCTTGATATTTGTTTTCCTAAGTGAATTGATTGCGCAGTTGATCAGTTGATAGATTTGCTGTCTGGCTGGTAGGCTGGCTGGCTGGTTGATTCGCTGGCTGACTGACTGGCTGGGTGGCTGCCGACCTGGCTTCCACCCTAGCTGGTTGACTCGCTGGCTGGCGGGCTGGCTGGATGATTGGATGGATTGATGAATGGATGGATGCCAGCCCGCGACTGACAAACCGACTGACCGATGAATTGACAGACCAACCGACTGGCTGGCCGACCAAACGAACGAAAGACCGACCGAATGAAGAAACGACCGAACAACCGATCAACTAAATGATTGATCGACGGACCAACTCACTGACCGACTAACCGATCAAGCGAATGACTAACCGAATGACTAATAAACTGACTGCTCGTATACCTTGGTTTAAACGTGATTTATTTTGTTCAGATGGAAGCACGATAAGACTTAGTCTTATGCCTGTGTCTCCCATAGAACATACGGATTAATTGTAGTCTATTAGTGTGTATAAGTGTGTGGATGTTGAGTATGAGGTGGGGGAGAGTAGGAAGAAAGACCGAGATAGAGAGAGAGAGAGAGAGAGGGGGAAAGGGGGGGAGAGAGGGTGAGAGATAGAGAGAGCGAGGAATAAGATCGAATGGAAGAATAGCAGAGGTGAGCTCTAGGTGCTGCCTTCGCCCCGACCTGTACGTGTTGGGCTGCTGTCCATTTACCCCTTAAACTATAAGTTCGCGAACGGGAAACTACTGAAAGCGGGTGGTGTTAATTATGTATTGACACACCGTATTACAGATCAGTTTGTTCATTTCCATGTTGGCAGTGTAAGTCCAGTATAGAAACTGGTTGACCGTAAGATTAGCAAGAGAAATATCGTTCAAGGCAAGCTCATTTTGGAAACGACTCTTTGCTCGTTAAAAAGGCACAATGTAAGAGGTAGTAGTTTGTAGATTCATCATTGTGCCCACAAGAACAACTGGCAGATTCCGACAGAAAGTTGCCAAATAGATGTCGGTTTAAAGAACTACAACCATTTCAGAGCCTGCATAGCATTATGTTGGCAAACCCCGGGCCTACGTAATACCACCCAGGTGGTTGTCGTATGGGTGACATAGCCTTGAGTTTGCTTTTAAATTCTAGAAGAGTGACAGAATCTCTCACCGGCACAGGAAGCATATTCCAGGCGCGGATGGTAGCTGGGAAAAGGGATCCATAGAAGAGCTCAGTACAGCAGCGGAATGGAGTGAGGAAATTTGGATGACGGATATTGTAAGGATTTCGTGCTTGGGATAGTGTGGGAAGATGGTTGACCAGAACCTCACAGGTCATCCCGTTAATAATTTTAAATAGCATAGATAATCTATGAAATTCACGTCTGCTTGACAAGGTTTCGATGCCTGTTTCTAAGTACAGGTCTTCAGTGCTCGCACTACGTGTCATTCCACATACCGTTCTGAGATCATATTTTTGGATATCCTCTAGCCGGATTACAAGATATTGTGGAATATTATCCCACACAACATCTGCATATTCTAAAGATGGTCTAATAAATGTTTTGTACATGATCTCGAGACATTTATGGTCTAGAATATATTTTGGACCTTTAAGTAAGGAGAGTTTGTGCTGAGCGTTTGCTATGAGATTACTCACATGGTTACGCCAATTCCCTTTGTTATTAAAGGTAATGCCGAGGTGCTTATGATCAGTTGACGGTAGAATTTCAGAATCTTTAAAGTTGATTGAAAAGGATGTGGGCTCGTTGCGCAGATGCAGTATTCGAGGCATTAAACTCGACGAGCCACATGTTTGCCCAATGCGGCATGGTCAGTAGATCGTAATCGAGTGTGGCAGTGTGCTCTTTTAGATCATCTGACATTACATATAGGCACGTGTCAGCAGCAAAAAGTCTAATATTGTGAATTATATCGCTGGGCATGTCATTAATAAAAACTAAGAATAACAAAGGACCAAGCACATAGCCTTGTGGCACTCCAGCATGTAAACGAAGTAGGGTGGACTCATTGCCGTTTATAACTACTCGCTGGTATCGGTTTCCAAGATAATTGTCGAACCATGCAAGTAGATTTCCTCAGATACCAAAATTCCTAAGCTTATGTAGGAGGCCGCGATGCCATACTCGATCAAAGGCTTTAGATATATCGAAGAATAGAAATATTATTTCCTTTTGATCGTCAAGGGTTTGAGTAATATCTGTGTAGATATCAAGTAGTTGATTTACTGTAGAATGTGATGGAAGAAAGCCAGACTGATATAGAGTGATATCGTGTCTAATATAGTTATAGATATGTTTAAAAACGGTACTCTCCATAACTTTACTAAGACAACTCAACAGTGATATTGGTCGATAATTTGAACATAAGTTCTTGTCTCCTTTCTTGAATATAGGGGTTACATTAGCGATTTTCCAAGAAGTGGGGAACTGCGCACTAGAAAGTGAGTAATTAAAGAACTGCGCTAGTATTGGGACCAATACTTGTTGGCTCTCGAATAAGAGTTTCGGACTCAATTTATCCGGGCCAACAGCTTTAGACGTGTCCAGATTGGACAGTACATCGGAGATCTCAGTGTTTGATATTGTAATTGAGTGGAGAGTATTGTCCGTATACATAGACAGAGGAGGTAAGTTGGCATTAGCATCGTCAATATTGGCGATGCTAGAGAAGTACCGGTTAAGGAGGCTTGCCTTTTCTAAAGAGTCGTAAGAGAATGAGCCGTCATCGCGCTTCAGAGGCGACATTTCGCTAAAATTAGAGTTAGTATCACATAGGAACGTCTTGCATATTTTCCACCACTCTTTAGAACCTGTGCGTGCATGCCTTATTTTTTTCAGCTAATTTATTCCCGAAGTTTTCTTTCGCTGTTCGGACTAATCTATTGATGAGGTTTCTATGTTTTTTAAAGTTGGCCACGTCTTGCTCTCGGTTAGTTTTTCTTGATTTCTTGAACAATTTTTCATGCTCGTATACCTTAGAAGTAAGATTATGGAAATTCAGGATTTAAGGAATATAAATTGGTTCCAAAAAGGTGAGCGGAGCTTGGCTAGAAATGGGAGGTGTATAGCTAGAAATGACACCCTCAGTTCTCTCGCTGACTTTATATACCAACACAAGGACATTTTCGAGACAATTAATTATACAGCGCTCAGTTAACGTCATGGGACTTTGAGAAAATAAAATGCCGCATCGAGTGCTGAGTATGTCGAGTATTTCATGAAAATAATATAGTTAGAAATGCAGTGATCCGATCTGTCACTCAAGTATCTGACATCATACTCCATTACGTCACATTTATACTGATATCACAATCATTTTGACGTCATCTACTGCCGTCATGAACATCGATAAGTCCGTCAAGGTTACGAATTGTTTGTCTTTGATAAATATACACGTAGAAAAGACGTTCTGTTGAGATTTTTGGTGCTATATGACGGTGCTATGTGCAGTTGTTGCGGCAACAGACTCCTGTCATGTTAGTTTGAAGGTATTCAACAGCTTACCTGGGGCGTAGTTACCTTGAAAAGGGATTTTGAAAATGCATGGCTCAACGTATATAAATCGATACTGACACTAGCAAAATATAGGCGGAGCTTGGCTAGAAATGGGTGGGTGTAGCAAGAAATAGAAAACCCATCCACCCATACCCCACCGACCCACACCCCCACCCCTATTGAATGGTCGACACATTTGCACCATATGCCTAAAATTCAAATATGATTTGAATCATATTATTACTCTTTATTTGATGAAATATTCTATTGTATTTTACATTGCGTATACTTCAAAAGAAGTTAATGGAAATAAACTAAACCAACCCAAACAAATGTACAGTACATACAAAGAATTATGTACATATTATTATTAAAAATATCATCATCATTATCATCATCATTTTGTGCTATAAAAACATACGAATATAAGCCCACATCTGTATGCGCAATAGTTAGACTCTGGTAGGGCAATGTACACAACGTGCTCGTTTATCACGACTTGATCAGGTGTGTTAGGCTAAAGAATTAATGAATCCATTTCCTCGCACAATAGGTTGACGTCATAATCAACTATGCGACGTGTATTCTGATGCCATAATCATGACGTCATGAATGATTCGATTATGCCCGTCTTTAACGCTTAATAACATGTTGTCCGAATAGTATGTTTTTTGTTATTTAGGAAACATGCTGTTGAATATGTTGAAACTAATTTGACTGGACAGTCAAATTAGTTTCAAAATATTCAACAGCTTATCTGTATAGTTTTCTGGAAATTGATAGTCAGGAAGTTCAGAGATCGAACGAGATGTGGGTGGAGCTTAGATAGAGATGGGCAGGGCATAGCTATACCTGGAACGGCCCATTACACGTGTTCTTGTATGCTAAATAATAACAATTCAGATGCTTAGACACTCCATTCATATAATAGAATAAATGGAACGTCTCTTGTATACGCAAGGATCAGAGCGATAGCATATAGATGCTATTCAAGGTAAGACAAGGAAAGCCGCATTATGGTACCAATCATTCTTAAGTGCGTGTATAACGAAGTAGCTTTCCAGATTATATTTTAAATATTAAGGATACGAAACTTAATATAATATTTTACAAAGTATGTTAATTCTTGCACTGAAAAATCGTTAAAACAGGTAGGCCTATGTAGTTCTCGCGTTCCGAATGGAGTGATCGCTAAAACTTTGGAGTAGTTTGTTCACGAATCCTTAGAGGATTGGCTAAGATCGATACCCTTTAAATTAAAGAGAGTGAGAGAGAGAGAGAGAGAGAGAGAGAGAGAGAGAGAGAGAGAGAGAAGAGAGAGAGCGAGAGAGAGAGAGAGAGAGAGAGAGGGGGAGAAGGGCGAGGGTGAGGGGAGAGGGCGAGAGAGAGGAGGAGGAGAGAGAGCTGAGAGAGAAAGGGAAAGAGAGAGATTGACCGGTCAGGTGCGACCCGTCCCAGTATGTCTGGGTATGGAATGGCCGGACAAGGTACGTTCCAAACACTACCCCCCCCCCCCTGGGTAGTACGCGTGTGTAAAGCCATATATGAGAGGTTCGTAAAACCTCTCACCTCCGTGAGATCGCCTAGCGCGCATTTGGAGACTTCAGAGATTGCTTGCCAACGCTCGGTAGTGTTGGAGAGAAAAGCATCTTATTTTGTATCGAGTGAGTACACGTAATTAAATTACCCCTTCCTCGTCGTTCTTGGGCTCGCTCATGACCGAAACGAGGCGAGGATTCCAAATCTTTTTACAATTTTAAAATCGGTCCGGAAATAGCTGAGTAGTAGCTAATTGATTCAGCAAATTCCTTTCAAAATATTGGACACCCATAGGCTTAGCGTATGCATACTCTCAGAGCATGGGTACGATAGCGCGTCACGTGACCCGCTTCCCTGCCTCTGAAGCTCGCTCACTGATTGGCTGTGGCGCTCCAGCTGAGACGTCACGAGTAGTATAAAGGCGCTAGAAAATTAGATTCGAGAGCAGTCAAGGAGAGAGTTATGTTGGTAAAATACCTGGTCTGAGAGGACGAGTAGTGTAGTACTCCGAACTACACAGCAGATACCTAACATCTGCTGCGGTTCCATTCGGTTTTGAGTACTCGTCATCTCTAGGGTACAAGCCACCACACCCGCATCGCAAGTTTTTGTACGCCTCTGGAAAGATATCACCCGGGGGCAACTGAGAAAGTAAAGTAAGGTAACCCAAGCCACTACTACCGCAAATGGTCCTTTCATGCGGATGGGCCTGTTGGCCCTGATGTAAGCTCGTTCAGTATGTGTGGCGAGTGATGTGCTCGATGGTAACTCGTCAGATCTGCCATACCACGCCGACCAGTGGCGAATCAAATCCGTACATGTTATGTTAGACTTTAAACATTTTTGACCGCAGTCAGAGGGCATTGCTTGATGCATCGTGTGAGCTATTCAATGCATTTCGTCTTGTGATCCGCCAGAATGCATCCGCATTATAAACTGTCATCCGTAGCCCTCTGCTACTACAGGGCAGCCTCTAATTTCCGCACCGGTACGGAACTTTCAGCATACCACTTAAATGATTAATTTTGTGTGTAGACGTGACTAACTACTAGACATACGCTTCCGCAAACGTTCTTCTTCACTGTTCCTGAGAATGAGCTGCATCAGACAGCTTGCCTGAAGTTGGCCATAGCAGCTAGCTTCCGCATCGTGACATCTCGCGTTCCAAATGTGTTGCGCTTCAACTACAGATATTCTAGAAATTTTTGCCATACCGATGACTTGTAGGTATTCCGTCATTGTCATATTATTATTGTATTTATGTATTACTTTTATGTAACAGGTACTGATGACTATTAGGTGCCTGCCGGTCGTTTGAGACCGCAGTTTTATAGTTTATTAATGTACATATTATCCTTATTTTCGTGCCCATAAGCAGCGTCAAGGTCGTGTGACCTTCAATCTTCACTGTTTTGTGATAAGTTATGGCAGTCGCCATCCTAGTTATATGTTTTGCTTATTTTGTATAAAAACATTGGAACCGCAGTTCGCTAGGCTACACAATCCAGCAACAACAACCGCACACCCTTGTTCCCCAACAGCATCAACTTTTCACTGACGTTGCTGTTCATGTTCTCATTGTGCGAACATGACATACGGCTGACTAAACCTGGACTATCTTAGCTCGATAATACAGGTGTTTAGTAGTAGGGACGATTACTCTATAGGAGACATTTTGTGTGAGTCTCTTTTCTGGGAGTAGCGGATATGTAACACCGTACGGTGGCTAGGTTGTATAAATTGGCCATATACCTTAAGGCCTCCATTTTATGAGTGATTGTCTCTGTCTACGCTCCTCCAGCCCCCGGGCTTATTAATTGTTTGGACCTCCTTCTGTCACGTTATTTAGAGCTGACTGTGAAACTATTGGGGTTTCAGAGCGGTTAGAAACAAAGTCACGATAACCGCATACACCTCCCTTGTATCTTTGGACGCTTGCTAGTTAGAAAACCACGCCAAAGTAGGAAGCACTTCGAAAATATTATAGTTACTAGCCTACAGTGCATCTCTGGTCATAACTCTAATGGCATGTAAAATGTTAGTTCCCCGGGTGCGGATGTCCCGTGATCCGCTGCCGACACACTGCTGACGGGACTCAGCTTTCCCTCTAACTCTACAAGTGACTGGGTGCGGTCTTGGAACACACACGCCCTCACGGGAAGATCGCTAAAGTTGTATAACTGCCTCTTTGTCCCCACTCTAAACTTATATGTGCTTTTAAACGCAACGCGTATGTATTGTGACTCGTCCCTGTGCTGTTATATGTGATCGTGATGCGATGGTGACTGGATCGTTATATGATTCCAGAGCTTTCATCTCATGATATTTCTGCACGCTCTCTAACTGAGGGGAATGTTCCCTGGGGTAACCATACGGTCACGGAACATTCTCGCCTGTCGGACGTATATGTTAAAGATAGTTAGCTTACACTGCCATTTCCGGCTTAACTTAGATCTGGATCCAAAAACTAAATGTTACTATATGATCTAGCAGAAGGACCACATAAATAAAGTGGCTGCTACTAATACAGTATCTTTGAACTTTTTTACATAATTGGTTTGAACAAGAGTGGCCCTTTTTGCAATCTCTCTTCCTCCGCTTCGGCGTTGTAGGCATTTTCCTGCGACGGCGGCACTTTCCTCTCGCAACAAATAATGTTTGTGTTAGGTGTTAATATGGTTTATATCAAACTTTCTAAGTAGCCGCGTTAGGGCCCTCCTTTTCTGGAATGCCTCACGGATCTTACTCTGTGAGGTACCTCTGGCGAGGACAATGATGACGAGTCATCTACTTGACGCTATGTACTAGACCTCTCTCGGGTAGCAGCAAACGAGTACCACAGTTTTGCTGCTACAATCTTTAATTATTGTATGTATTTAGTTATATCTCCTCCCTAAATGGATCTGTGGGACCGTCACACCGATGACACCAACAGCGAGGATGAGACCGAGGAATTCAACTTCCGTGGCGATGGTTACACGGCCCCACAGGAACGTTAACGTTCCACTGGCTCTAGAAGTAGGTCTTTGTATAATCCGGTAGCACGCAACACCGGATCTGCAACCCTGAGACCCACAGCTAACCAGCAGCCTCGTCCCAACGTATCGCGCACTGGCGGTACCACGGAACGAGAGTATCCGGTGGACCAGTGTGCACGCCCGGAGGGTACAAGAGAGAGGGAGGGCGAGAGGGGGTGAGGGAGCGAGAGAGAGCGAGAGAGAGAGAGAGAGAGAGTGAGAGAGAGAGAAAGGGGATAGAGAGAGAGCAGACAGAGAGAGAGAGAGAGTGAGTGAGTGAGTGAGTGAGGGAGGGAGGGAGGGAGGGAGGGAGGGAGAGAGAGAGAGAGAGAGAGAGAGAGAGAGAGAGAGTTAGTTCAATCAAGTCTTAGATCTGAAACATCTTTCAAGATTAGAAAATTAAACTACTGATTATGGCAGTTTATCCACCCGAATCATATGACGTCCTAATAAACTACGTGACGTTTAGGATGACGTCATAATGACGTCATGTCTGATGTAGATAGGTTCGCCACGAACGCATAATTGATGACGGACTAAACGTTGGTGTACGAATTGTATGTCTTTACTATTTAATAAACACTCTGTTGAATTTGCAGACACTAATTTGAGAGAGCGGTGTTACTGTCATAGGCAGCAACAGCATCCAATCAAATTAGTTTTAAAATAATCAACAGGTTACCTGTATAGTTTTCTGGAGATTGATAGTCAGGGATTTGAGGTACCCGGATCGATCTCAACGCGGGTGAAGTGTAGGTGGAGCTTAGCTAAAGATGGCCGGGGCATAGCTAATACCGGATGCATGCATTATAACAGAAAGCTATTGAATATTTAGAAACCGATTTGTGTGGAACCTGTTGCTACCATAGGCAGCAACGGTTTCCAGTCAAATGAAATTCACAATATTCAACAGAAAAATCCGCATCATAAAGAACTTTATCGTGTCGGTATGTTAGGATTAAACGGTTAAAATGCAGAGAAAATAGTGTTATTATTGATAGTGATAGAGTTATTTCGTGGTCAGCAATGGATCTTTCCAGGCTATCCATCGATCATATGACATCATAATAAACTACGTGACTTATAGGATGGCGTGACAATATAATGACGTCATGAATGGCTTAGCTAAGTTCATCACGAACCCTCAATTAATGACAGACTAGAGCATTGTTGTACGAAATTTGTCTTTACTATTTAATAAAGATGCTGTTGAATATTTTGAAATACATTTGGCTGGGCCCTGTTGCCGCCATAGGGAGCAACATCACCCAGTCAAATTAATTTCAAAATATCCACCAACTAACCAATATAGTGTGGGTGGAGCTTAACTAGAGATGGGCGAGTCAGACTGGATTCATCCATTAACACTTACCAGGCTGAAATTAAAATATTTTAATTAAATTAAAAGATGAGCCGGTATTCATTTTTCAATATTTACATCAGAGTGATTAGGGTTAATGGCTAAGCAACACTGCAGGATTTGTCATTTCTTCTGGGCTATGTGCGTATTAGATGCTTTCCTAAAACAGATTACTGTATTAGCTATATGTTAAAACGTATTCTTTTACTTTATATCAAATATCATTGGCTAATATTAGGTGTCTATTGGGAATATATATCAGGGTAATAACACGGTACACTATGTACTCTAAATTTGATTTGATAAGTTCCCAACAGACACCTAATATTAGCCAATGATGATGAAGAACTTAAAACGGCAATAACCTATATCTGATTATATGTATAAAATGCTGCTAGTAGGTGATTATTACCATCTGAACATCGATTCTTATTTATTCGGCCAGTCAATAGCCAAGAAAATACAAATTAGAAATTTAATGAATGTTAAAATGGTAAACGCAAGTTTGACGACAGAATGAATCAAAATTTCGCGAAATATACCAAAATATTCTACCCGCATGCGTTTCGCCAATTGCTTTCTTTGAAGTTCTTTGACATTTTTTCTGCGACGAACGTTGTACGACATGTGGTGGCCGATTTTGTGGCCGAATGTCTTTGGTGAATTTACAACTTAATAAGCATTCGGTTGAATATTTCGAAACTAATTTGACTGAATACAACATCTCCCAGTCAAATGAATTTCAAAATACTCTACAGCTTACGTATGTATATACTTACCTTGAAATTCAAATTCTGGTAATTCAGGTTAATTAAATTTCAGATTAAAACGCTTACCTAATAGTCACAGATTAACTAGAAATGGGCGTTGCATAGTAAGAAAAAAGAGCAACTGCCCACCCACCACCACCCCAAGTGTCAATACTGGGTATGCGCTAGAGATGGAATATGCCAACGATGTGGACTTCATAGACGAGGAAATGAAACCGCTTGACGAACTTCCCCCAATAGTTGCAAGCAAACTAAGAGTTGAGAATCTCTTTTTGAATGAATCCAAAACAGAGTTCAACCAGATATACCTATCTACAAAGCATGAAACTAAACAAAATGACGGTCCACTTCGTGGCGGCAAACCATGAAGGAATAGTACAATCCTAGGCTCACTGCTTTATAGTACTGCTGTCCTAGCTGCACTTTGCGTCATATGGAACATGGCTTTCCAGTCCTTCTGGAAGCTAAGGAATCGTAGATCAAAGATGCCCTTGACAAAAAGACTATGTTTATATAAAGCAACCTGCATATCTTTGACGCTGTATAGCTGTGACAGCTGGGCAGCTCCAAAGGCCGCTCAAGACAAACGTGATGCCTGCCACCGCAAACACATACGCGTCATCACTGGACACCAATGGTCAGGTGGCATAATTTCCAACGACGCACTATACAAGATGTGTAATACATCTCCACTGTCCGTAAAGGTCGCCCATCAAAGATGGTCCATGTTTGGCCATAGCAAATATAAAGCCAATTGCTGCATAAATCTGCTAAGCGTGCTACGAGGTGGCCTCAAGAAAGCAGGACTCGATACAGTCAAATCAAGAATGAACCCGAGGAAGCTAAAGAATTTGACTGAGGACATGGCGCAGAGAGCAAATGCGAAGAAGGACTAATTGCAGCTGTAGGATGATTCTACTACTACAGCCGCAGAATACAGTAATCATATATGCATGCATGCTGCATTCGAATTCACCTTCTGGAACGTACATCGAGCTGGTATCTTGCTAAGGTAGTTATTTCATTGTGTTGACATTTATTGGGTCCCTATTTTCTCGGTCCATTTTATGCCAGGTCTACAATGCAAAGTCCTCTAAGTGTAATGTTGCGGTCATACCACGTCTGCCAATTACAGATTTCATAGTGTGTCGTGACAATATCCATTGGGCTGAGAGGACTGCTAATGCTATGTATAACAATGGGCTAAATTGCTTAATTTAAACTAGTTGTCAAACAAGCTAGTTCTCAGTTGAGCGAAACTGAAAAATCGTTTCTTAATTTTTGGATTAGCCTTTGTACCAACTCCGAAACCCAAAACTGGGTTGGATATAGGTTTAGACAATGGCTTTATTGAAACTGCTGACATTGGTCATCGTGTCAAATTGGCAGACTTTTTTCGAACCTCCAATAGTAGCATTCCACCATTCATTGAGAAAACAGGCTGGACACCAAATTTGAAACTTTTTAACCCAGCAATCGGTGAATGTATAAAACTTTATCAGATGGTATTAAGAATACGACATTTCCAAATGGTCAGCTAAATGTATCATAGGAGCAGCGCCATGCCCTACTAGGGTTATCTAAAAAATAATGACATTGTTATCAAACATGCGGATAAAGGATCAGCTACTGCAATAATGGATAAAGATAACTATACCAAAGAAGCACACATAGACAGCTTAGTAATCCGAAACTAAAATCTAAAGGAGCCACAATGGCAAAATAACTGTAGCGAATTTAATGAAATTCTTTAAAAATAGAAGATAATTGAAAAGCTATTAAAAAACCATAAGTCTGTTGACTCGTGGATAGACCTAATGACACGACCAGGGCGACCTATTATTTCAGACTGTTGTTCATAGTCATATAGGATTAGAGGATTTATCGACTAACTTCTTCAGCCAATTGCGAATAGACATTTTAGCTGTCTGAAAACCAATGGAGACTTCCTATACCAGGTCTCTAAGATCTCGGTCCCTCCAAATTGATTGTTAGTTACCATAGACCTCGATGCTATGTACACAAACATTGACATCGAAATGGTCTAAATTCAATTCGTAGAACATTTGCCGACTACCTTGACACCAACAGACCAGATAGAGAAGTAATAGCTCTATTAGAGCTTAGTCTGAAAGGCGATGATTTTGAATTCGCTGGTGAAATTTTCCAACAAATTTGTGGTTGTGCAATGGGCAAGCGTTTTAGCCCAGATTTCGCTAATGTTTACATAGCAGCGTGGGAAAAGGAAGCACTCTTAAAGTGTCCAAATCGGCCGCTCATTTACTGCAGGTGCGTCAATGACACTTTCATGATCTGGCAACATAATAAGGAAGTGTTTTATGAATTCTTTGCCACTCGGAATAATCATGATCCGAATATCAAATTAAAGGCCGAAATTGAATAGATGTCCATAGATTTTCTAGATTTAGCCTTATACAAGGGTTTCAATTGCGAAACAACTGACTACATAGACTACAAGGTTTCTTTCAAGCGACTCGCATCAACTACTGCGCAAGAAATCATTCCATCTGCCGCATACATTCAAGGGACTTGTAAAATCACAAATAATCTAAAATATAAATTTGAGTGATAAGAAAAACTTTCATCAATGTTCAACCTTATTCAAAGCCCTCAAACCGAGAGGGTACTCCTCTCGGTTTCAGCGTAAAATAAAGTTTAAAACTGTGTGCAATTTTGAAATCATTCTGGATAATGCAAAAAATTCTTAGCCTATTAAAGTTTTTCATAACCGTCGATTGTAGGTGAAGGAGGATTTCAGAAATACCAAAAGAAAATGTGTAAATTGGATAAATTTCCTCCTTCCCAGAGTACATTCACAAATTTTCAAAACAAAAGCAAATTTCAAATTCAGTCTAATTTGGATTGCGATTCTGAAAATGCAATTTACTTAATGTCATGCAAATTATGTCACAAGCAGTATGTTTGTTGGCGAAACGAAAAACCTACTAGGATGGCGTGCAACTAGACACCTTTTAGATATTAGACCAGAGGAAGACGCACATGTTTGCCGAACATTTTAATTTTCCTGACCATTTAGTCCCTCGTGACTTTGAAATCATGCCTATCGAGCAGCTATCTCTTTCAGATACGACAAAGGAAACTTATAAATGCATTAAAGTAAGGGACTCATTTTGGAATAAACAATTAGAAGCACAATGACTAATTGGGCATAAATTCTGACCCAGACATATCAGATCAACGCGAGATTATCCAATTTACTCTCACGTACAATCGGGAAAATGTTGAAATTGCCAAAAGAGGAGTATCACAAATTACAGGTCAATCTAAGACAAACCTTTTCAACAATCATCCAGTAATTGCATTTAACACACGTGTCATGCG